>VYXB01005377.1:37897-113333 GCA_013397135.1 Pachyramphus minor
GAAAAAAAAAAAAAGAAGCAGTTCCTTTGGAATACAAATGTATCTGACCTATTGTTTTTTATCATTATTCAGAAGACCAAAGGCCATCCTTTTTCATTGGGAGCACTGTGGTGTTGGGTGTTGCACTATATCTGTTCCAGCTGTAAAGGATGTAGATTTCTGCT
This sequence comes from Pachyramphus minor, assembly GCA_013397135.1. NCBI lineage: Eukaryota > Metazoa > Chordata > Aves > Passeriformes > Tyrannidae > Pachyramphus > Pachyramphus minor. The sequence goes on from VYXB01005377.1 coordinate 38,062, forward strand.
GTTTTCCATATAGTATGCTATGTGAAAAGTAACTTCATTTTTTTTTCCAAAAGTAATTTAACAAAAATTATTAATATATTCCAGCTAGCACACTTTTTTTCCCTTGTGAGCTTCCTTATGTAACCTTATATAACCAAAGTATTGTTTGACTTTTGGCATGCTTTAACTTCAAGACAGCTGAGAGAAATATACAATCACAATAGGTATTCCTATATAACATCTGAATATAAGAGATCTTCTAATCCACAAAAGAATGGCAATGCATTAACACATTAATTCTCACAACCCTTCTATGGAGAAGCGAGGACAAAAAAAGCATTACTATGCCCATTTCACAGACTGCAAAAAAACCAGACAGTTGCAGGAGTGGTTTGCTCAGAGCCACAAAGTAGAAATAGTAATGATAAGCCAGGGCTTTCTTCCTATCAAGCTTTATCTAAAGATGACAGTTTCTCTCTCTTAGCTGAAAACAAGATATATTCTCTAGTCCGCACTGAGAAAAATTAGTCAAAGTGAAGTAGCTTTATAATCCTGAGGAATAATAGGCCAATAATGTAGCCCATGGCCTGCTATAGCTAGAGTCATTGAACATTATTGCTTCAAAATGTGCTGGGAAAAAAAAGGTGTTTGTGCTAATGGGAATAAGGATGAAATCCAACATTTGTTTCTGTTCTCTTAGTAACTCTTACTTCCTGAGTTTTGGTGAGCAATCTCAATGGCTCTAAATCTTCCAAAAGTCAGCTGAGCTATAAATGTGAAGGAGTGATTAAAAAAAAAAATCAGTATTAACGCAGTAGGAGCTGACCATATACAAAAAATTTAGGATTCAGATAGTTTGTCTCTGGACTTAAGTCAGATCCGAAATAACAGGAAACACGTTTGCCACAGACTTTTAATCTTTTAAGCAAGTAGAAACCACAGTGTGGGAACATACTCTAAAATCAGTCTCTAAAGAGTGTTTATTCAGATGTATCACAATGTTAAAAAATATTATTTGATTGCATACATTGTGCATTACCTGTGTAAGTGCTCTACACTGCCATAAATGAAACACTTGTCAGACTGCAAGACTTAAAGACTCTTTTTCTTATGAATCTAACATGCATGTAGCCGGGCCTAATCACCACCAGTGGCTGTTCCTGAATTCTGGTCCACAAAGCATGGTAGATAGTTATTACTTTGCCATTATCTATCAAGCCAGCCGTCTTGGTTTTTACCTCTGTGTCTGTATCCCCAACACAGCACTGCATTCCTACCCTCACCACATACACTGATGTACCAAATGGATCCTCTGGGCTCAGCAAGCCTTCCATCAGGTCCTGCTTCTACCCAGTGGTATGGGGGAAAGGGACAGTTACAGAACAACTGATGCAGAATAATTGCAAGTGAAGAAGAAACTGATAGTTATCTAAACCTGGGTGCTTGAGACTCTGACAGGCTCACTCCATTATTACATGTTAATTAGTACATGCTCTCTGATTTTCTCTCTGCTCTTCTTCAATGGGAAAAGAACATGAAAATAAGTGCTAATTCACCTTATAAATTAATACATATGCAATGGGGAAGCATTATTTGAATATTTTTTGTTTGAGTAATTTCATAACATTTGAAAAACCTTACTTTAGCCTCAAAGCTACATTAAATTATCCATCAGTAAGACTCTTGCATCAAATACCACAGTCGTAACATGTCCATGAACAGGGTTTCATTTTGATACAACTGTGGAACGTGTCAGCTGGTAATCAAGAAAGTGATTTTCTAACTTGCACTGAACCCCATCAGAGACAGGTGATGTCTGCTGAGAGACAAATCAAGAAGGAAGAAGATGGAAGAAGGGAAATTCAGTAGATCATCAGCTGAGAATTTCAAGAAAAACCTATCCCTAGGGATATTGAGCAGTTTCAGAAACCTCTCCTACACCACTAAAATGCAGACCAGCATGATACTGATTAAATGGAAAAAGAAGGAAGAAATGGTAGCTTCCCTTCTTCAGGTAGAAAAAAATTATTCAGAAGTATTTGTGAGCCAGCCATATGTGCCCACCAAATGTATCTTTGAGCTCTAAAAGTGCAAAGAAGATTGGCTCTAGCAGTACAAAGACGACTGTGCACTGTGTCCTGCAGAGAAACACAAAACAGGGACAAGGAGACCTTGCTTGCAAGATGTGGGACCTGGAAAGACTCTTCTTGGTACCTCAGTCACTGAAATTTAAAATGGCATCGGTAGACTTTATGCAAATGGCAGTCTGGAATACACAATTGTACTCAGAGAAGTTTTTTCTGTTTAAAAAAAAAAAGAAAAAGAAAAGAAAAGAAAAGGTTCACTGTTTTACAGATTTTGAATGGTAAAATTTGTAACATTGAGGGACCCTTCGGAAACAATTGCTGTTAACTATAGAGAGATGATGACACTGATAATATGCTGTCTGTGCTGTAAGTATCACCCTTGTTCCTCAAAATACAGGGCTGCTATTTACATGTTTTTTTGCAGCCAAGGTTCTGCTTCTCACGTAGGTCAGAGCAGAAGACTTCTTAATTACATACTTTTATGAAAGAAAATCACTAATTCACCTCTGTCTTTGTTACAAAATATATCACCCTTTCATCTAGCTGTATCAATTCCTGGTGTAAACATCATCTAATTTTCTAATACAAACAATAGATTCAGGAAATTAGTCATATTTTAAGTTGAAAGGTTAAGACACTCTTTTCCTTAATTTGCAGTGCATGTTCATACCAAGCTGATTGTCAATGTGAAGCCAAATTTTTTTCTATGATCACAAATATGAAACCAGTCCTTAACTTTGATATAGACAAAAACCTTATAAATTGAGATCCTGTTTTCTCACAAAAATAGGCCCAAGACTCCCTTTGACATTCATTCTCTTTGAGAAACTTCAAAATCTAGATTTAGAAGCCAGTATAAAATGCCTAACTCTTAAAAGTACAAAAAATTGAATTGAAAGAAAGTTGAACACACTACATTAACACTTGAAAGTACAAAAACTTGAAGGAAAGTTCTATACACTACATCAGTGACAGGTTCTATCTCTACAGACTGGCAAGCTTCAGGAGAACTCTGGCTTCTAACACAAGAAAAACCAATTGTTCTATGCCACTCAACAGAAACCACAAACCAAAAGGGAGTCCAGCGGTTGTCCAAGGTCTCAGAGATAAACAAAGGCCTCAAGAGATTCCCTCTCTTTATGTTCTGAGAGGACAGAAAAGCTGCCTACACTTTGGCTCTAGCTATGAGTCACGTCTTCCTGGATCACTGTGCTGACTTTGGCTCTAGCTATGAGTCACGTCTTCCTGGATCACTGTGCTGGGGTCAGTAGTCACCACCCCAACAGTATCAAGAAAGAAGCTCACTGGAGGCAACTTCAGACCTTTCTTTCCCTAAAAAAGGGAAAACACCAAGATTCTTGGGCTTCTTAGTTGAAGAGTCCTATCTTCATCTTTTTAACAGAGACTGTCAAGTACAACTTCGTCTCCTAGAGACTCCTGTGTCTTTGGGAAAAAAACCTGTTCACATCTCACAACCAAATGGAAAGTTACCCAGGACAAAGATGTCGTAAAATCATAAATCTACCTTCTTTATATGTACGAGTAAAGAGCTTGTGAGTTACGTCTAAAGAAGAAGGAATGTAAATTATGTAAGTCCATCTTTTCCAACTTTAAACGTATTTTGTGATGGGGCATTAGAATGTAGACAATAGGAAGTATATGACTGAGGAAATTACAAGGAAGCACACACTACATGACCACTTTCTCACTTCTGAAGGTTTGGCTAGATATTCCATTAATGTAAATTGATCTGCTGGCTAACAACTATTTTGGTGTATAGTCATGCCTTTGTCTTCTCAAGGCATCATCANAGAGTGAGTAAATAAATGAGATATAACAGACTTTTACACCAAAGAAATTACATATGTCAGCTGCATGAAATATGTGATTATACAGACACTATAAGAGGAAGAAAAAGATTAGACCAAAATCATATACTGAAAAAAATCACAAACAGATGGCCTATTTGTTACCTCAAATACCTGAATTCAGAAAGAAAATTACAAATAAAATCTTGCTGAACCCACACACAAAGGCCAAAGTGCAAATGCAGGTCCAAAGCCAGAGGAATGCTGTTTCCAGAGACCTCAACCCTTCATCACCGATATAAAATTGTCTCTCTCCTCCATGACTACATCTAACATGTCATTTTATTCTAAGCAATACTTATAAATACACCTACTGGCTTTTTGACCTTTGTGACCAGCGAGTCTCAGCTAATTTCTTATTTCTGAATCTTCTTCCTTTCTGTGTTGTACAATTATTTAATTAGCATGATCAAAGACAAGCTAAAGGTATGTTGAGCACAACTTGACTCATTCTTTGCTAACCTACTAAATGCTATTCTGTGCTACTTCTTAAGCTGAAATATCTTATTTCTTACATTTTATACTAATAGTAACCTATTCAGTGGTCCAGAATACAAGGTTAAATTCTAAGTATATAACATTGAAAAAACAATTTAAAAACAGAGCCTAATTTAAGTTTGGTGCCTTTTTTAAACAAATCTGTGCAGATCAAGAGCGCTGTCCCTGTCCCTGCCCATATAGCCTCAATAATAAAATTGAGGACAGAAGTGGGAAGTCCACATGGGAGAAACCACCACATTTCCTGGAATAACAAAGTGCTGCAGGATAAAAACAACCTACAGCAAAAGGTGACCTGCAGCTCTCATTTATTTTACCAGGGACGCCTCTGTTAACGAGGGGATGTCAGCACAGGATCATTTTGTGTTCTGAAAAGCAGAAGTGCATCACAGAAAACCTATTTGTTTCTTTTTTTGTATAAATGCTTTCAAACCTGCTTGTCCAATGCTAGAATTCCTTGATATCTCTCGCACGGCTTTAGATGTATGTTACCACTGTTGCCAATGGAGTAGGGAAGCAGGGAGACAGGTGCCTTCAGAGGTCAGCTCAGACTAAGACATATATAGAGAGCCCAGGGTGACTGCTCTCTTTGCTCTGGTACTGCAGGAAGAGCAAGAGGACTGTGAACTTTAATAACCTCCTCTCTGATTCCCTCCTCCTTTTGCTAATAGAGCATTGTATATATTATGGAGCTTCTCTGTTGCAACGCATGTTTGCAGCTGTTTGCTAGGGAGCTGTTTAGGGAGGGTTCATTCTATGTTTTCATACACGTATTTTCATGATTATTGATAAGAGAAGCTAGCAGTTAAGTTGTATACCTTATACTCTTACCTCCTAAGGCCAGTCTCAGACATTGAAACCAAGACATTCTATCAGGCACCAAAAAAACCAATAAACCACACCCCCCCTCCTCCCCCAAAAATAACCAGATTATGGTTTTGATGCCCTCAGTGTATACCATGATGCTGATAAGGCATGTTGCAGTGTCCCATGGTCCTAAGGGCTTGAGTCTGTATAACTTGTGTTTGTGTAGTTTACAGAGAAGAGAAAAATCAAAAAGGGGTTTGTATTACTAGCATTATCCATGAGAACAGGAGGAAGTCACAGACTACCGAAAATAGTGGTAGATTTTTATTTATGGAGTCACTATCAGATGGGACTTCAAAAGCATTAGTAAACTAAAGAAATGGATGAATAATACATCTGCTGGAAATTACACTTATGGGGAGATGAAAATTATTCACCAATTTGGAAAGGATGGAGGGTTAAATATTATGACAATTTGTTTTTACATTCTGTAGGAGATATAGTTTCGATATTTTCAAAATAGAAACATTCTGACTTTCTATTTTGAAACAGCGTATTTACTTTGAAATTGACAGAAGATTGCTCTGGATTTAACAAAAATTATCAGGTTGGGGAAGAATAATTTTTGTCTTCCTGCTGAGAAAGGAAAAGAAACTATTAAAGTAATTAAAAGTTGTTTCAGGTTGTTATAAGTATTGCCTCCAGAATGTTTGTTTCAGCCACTAAATTTTCAAAAAGATTACAAAAATCAATCATTTCTACAGATCTTTGAAAAACCCGCAGGGGAAAAAACAACTGGAGATGAATACCTCCCAAAGACCTTGGTCCTGAGGTTTATTTTAACTTGTCTGCCACCCACTGCACCATAAGTTGACTTCCTATGTTATAAACCCAAGACAAGCACATGCATATCACCTAGAGTACTGTACAGCTGTTTCTCCCTCTGTACATTAGTTCCTATCATTTAGCTCCCTATATGCTCGATAATGGTCAATAGTCTCTGACTCCTTCAAGAGGGATGCAAATCACTACCTACCTCATGGGGGATTTCGGTTACACAGCAAGGCCCCTTCTGCTTCTCAGTCTGAAAATTTGGAGCAGTTCCATTTAAATGGATCCCAGAGCTTTATATTAAGTTACATATAATATGTAATAATGCAACCAATGTAACAGTTGATGTCTTATTTTTATGTTGGATTCAATTTATTCCTACAATGTCTCCACTATTTCAGCTTTCACTGTGCTGCAGACTTAGGCATTAACAATGTATGAAGTTTATTTTAGAGTCTGCCAGGAGCAGAGAGCTGGAGATAGGTAAGGAGCAGGTACACAAAGCTCTGTTTGCCTGGGTACTCAAAGTGATTTGAGGATAACAGGAAAAGAAAATTTTAATGCAGTAAAACACCTGGCAATGAAACATCAACCCTTAGGTTGTAAAGCCCAGTTCTGCAGTGGGAACTGTAATCTCGAAGGCATGGATTACCAGGAACTCTGAGTATTACAAATGGCTCACAGGAGCAATTTTCTCTAATCCAAGGATTCTGGCTAAAGGAAAACTTCAGTTTTTAAAAGATGACAAGCTAGATTCTTTACTCCAACTTTCATTAGCTCAATCCAGGAAAAGGAGGAGCATGACTTGAGTTAGATCTCCACCACTTTGCAGAATCTGTTTTTGGAGATCTGTCAGTCAAACTGAAGCTTCTATCAATGTGTCCATACAGTCTAAAAGAACCACAGCACTTTGATAGACACTTTCTTCTCCAGGCTCCCAGCCAACCTCTTTCCATGGTCATCAGGACATGTGGCACAGCTGCTCATGCTGATACTGAACACCTCCACTTAAGCAGTGAGGTCGTGGCCCCCATGTAACATCAAAATAGGGTTTTAGTAAGTACTTATAATTTATCCCCCTCTTCTGCTTGTTGTTTAGTCTAACCTGTACACTCTTTCTTAAGATATTTTTTTCAGTTTTAAAATATTCTTACTATTTGCATGAGTTACAGTATTGATCAGTAAACCTGCCCTCCGTGTATGGCACTTCACAGACCTAAAAGATTGTTCCTTCCCTAAAGCATTTGTAGCCTGCAGAACCCTAAAAACAGTGCATTTAGTTAAAAAGCAACATGAGGACAAACATGATGTTATGTCTAACATAAATGATGAAAGTTAATCCAGGTAGACTCCAATTCCCTCTTCCATTAGAAAGACTTGATTCGATTAAAAGCCAGCAAATGTAAAGTGCAAAGAAGACATCCTTTCATATTCAGGCTAATGTGGGGAACTCTGAGACACTGCTTAGTTTTTCTCAAAGTAAATAGCTTAGGAAGCTTTAAACAAGAATGAGACATTAACAAACAAACACAACATCTGTAACTTCCATACCAAGGATGAAAATTACAAGGAATGTCAATCATCTGGCTTGAAACAAATCATCCAGTGAGCAAATACTCCTAGGGGATATGTTTCTTCAAAGAGGAGAAAAAAAAAATAGAAGTAAAAATCTTCGTTTGAATCACAACCAGTAGATGTTCACCACTGACAAACACAACTCTAGAACACATGGATATTTTTCTTTTTTTACAGGTAAGCACTTTGTTTCAGCAAGCAATTCTCATTTCGCACTTGCTTTAACAGCACTGTTGGCCAGAGGGGTTATTCATGGTTCACAACACTATGAAAACAGAATTCAGCCCTTGGTATTTTACTGGAAAGATTCAGTTCAACAGAAGCATTCTTGTGTTGAATCCTGATGTCCTAGCAGTCCACTGCTCTCTCCAGTTTGTAACCACTATTCTGCTTGTTTCATGAATCTTAACACATCTCAATCTGGATGAGGAAAAATAGTCATTGCCTGAAATCAAAACTCTATCACTGTCCATCTCAGTCTTATGTACAGACTCTTATAACTCATCCTCTTCCACTTCTCTATTTTATTTGCCTTCTTCCTACAGTGTATGTTTTCCTTCCTCACATTTTATCATCACCTCTTCTCCTTTCTTAGCCTTTTATAATTCCTCCATCCTAATTGTGCCTGCATCTCTCTACAACTTTAACTCTTACCCTGATGGAGCAGCAGGTTGTGTAATTTCTTAAGTCTTCCCATCTAAGAAGATTTTCCCACAAACAAAACGGCAAACAGAAAAAATAAAAAGAATCAGTCATACCTGGACACAGAGCTCTCAAGAGATGCCAATGCACTCTATCATCCCCTCTTGCTATTCACCAGAGAGACAGTGGTGAGTTTCTTGTGAACACTTTAGCTCCCTGTTCTCATTCTAGGTTCATTTAAAACACATTGTGATCACCCTGCTGAGACAAATTTATTTGAGATACATGCAGATTAATGTGCCTAGTTTTGTAATCTAATTGTTCCGCTGGAAATCAGCCTGGGCATTGGTCTTAGCAGTGGTACTTTCAATAGACTTCAGTGTCTGGTTTGCTGGCTTATATTATGTTACCTCCTACTGAGTCCTCACATTTTCTCAGTTTGCAACTCTGAAAATGATCAACTGTCAGCCTTCAAAGTCAAAACACTGGCCTAGTTTTCCTCTTTATACCACTGTCTATCCTCAGAACTTAGTTTTAAAATTCTGATAACATGTGAGACCAGATTCAAGATGATTTCCTTTACAGTATTTTGGGTCTGTAAAGGCAACAGTGGTTAATATGATAACAAATGCTTCATATTGTATTTTTAAATGGAAATAATGAGGCAAAGTCCCATCAAGAACAATTTAAAACAGTCTTACAGAGATGCAGACTTTTGTGGGGGAGGTCTTTTTTTGATTGCTGTTGCACATCCACAGACAAAAAGGGGATACATCATTCCTAAATTGTCAGGTTTATTTAATTATGGCTTTGGATGTAACAAGGTGATCTGCCTAACATAGAAGGAACAAACAGATCAAGCAAGGAGTTGTGAAAGTAACCTGTTCCTCAAGTAGCTCTATAATATGGGTAGGATTTTCAAGAGAAAGTTTTGCTTATCTCTATTTTTGATTAAGAAAATGCTAAAACTCCTTGTGACTTCACAGAAAGGAAATTATGCCAACAGCGCAGACTTTTTACCACAAAAAACAGCAGGTGATGAGGAGTTCAGTATGATATAATTGGCAAGAAATTCGAAACTCGGGTGAATGGGAGCAGAAAGACCAAGAAGGATGGATGAAGATGCAAGGAACAAAATGCAGCATGCAAGAAAAAACAGACGAATGAAAGTAATATATAACAATAAGGAGGCAGCTAAGATTGTGTACTCAGAGATCCACTAGACATAGAGCAGAGAAAATTTATAGATTTCCCATTAGAAATAGCATCTCACAGTCATTCAACCACCTGTGAGAAATTAGCAGAAACCATAACTGGAGTCACATTCATGTTGTCAATTCTCCACAAAGAAGTACTTAAATCTGACCTATTATGCAGTTTTCCTAATTCCTATGTTAACATGCAAGACCTGATAATCAGCTTCTTTTAAGTAATGTCTTGGAACAGAAACCAAATGATTGAGTTTTATTTTGTAAAGCAGAAAAAATAATATTCCATTTCTTTAAAAATAACCAACCGTAGTATATTTTTCTTTCTAGATCGGACTTGTAACGCATCTTTTTATCTTTTCCTCAAGGAAATCCTAGAGGAAAAAACCTTGTACTTATTCTCCACAGAACAAATAAATACAGCCAAATCACCGGCACGGAAAATAACTGTATAAGGCCTAGATACCAAAGCTTACCCACAAATAGCTCATAGTGAATAATGCATATGGTTTAAAGTCAGTTAAAATAAGTGCTAGTTCAGTTATCAGACAGCAGTGAATTTACAAGGCTTTGAAACAAAATTCTCCCTTTGATTCTCCTTCTCTGAGGTACAAATAACTGAACTAAGATGCAGATAGTAATGGCTGAAGTGAAATGTAGTCAAGAGCTGGCCAGATCCACAGTCTTTCAGTCCTACTTCAAAACAGGCTAGTAGTGCTGAAGAGGCAATAGTGAAAGATGAAAAAAAACAACTTTGACTTTGTGAAATGAGTTCTTGACATCTGTGGGTCCTAAAGTACTACTGTGCCTCAGAAATCAAAAGGATTTGTCTTGGCTGAAAATTTCAGGAGAAAAACAACAGACTAAGGACGTACCAATATGGGCCAATTGCCTTGATTCCAGTTTAATTTCAGCTTTTCAGACATTATGTATTTAACTGCCAAATTACAACATTTCCACGACCTGAAATTTCCACTTTGCATGTTCATACAGACATTTCAGGGCTAGCCTCCCTTCATCTGAATTCAGCTCCTCAGATTACTGAAAGTTGTGCACGTTTTCCAGCCTTGGAAGGATACCAGGGGTTCTCCATTAGGTTAAGGACATTCTTTAAAGGAAAGAAAAAAATTAGTGAAAAACAAGTAATATATGGAAATATACATCGTCTTTCCCCACAACATCTTACCCTGCTCTTTATTTTACCTTCTCAGGTCATTGAGCCAAAGGCTTAAACAAGTGGTTGTACTGAAAATGCAGCGAGCTGATTACTTCCAGGAGCTCTAAAGCTTTTCAGTTACTGTTTTCCAGTATACGGTAGAAAGGTGTTTGAATTACAGCCTAAATTATTTTTTTCCTTGATGTGCATTTCCCAGTCAAAATAAGTGTTGTTTGCATGAGCACAGCTCAGGTAATTCTCATTACCTTCAGTCAATAATATACCGCTAATATAAGCATTTTTCTAGTGATCCAAAGAGTGGACCTGTTACTAGAAGTGATGGTATATATTCCTATGCTGGTAAAGGAAAAACTATTTTTATACCAAGACTTGGCAGGAAACGTGAAAATAATTACTCTTAAATAATAAAGAATGAAAGGAAAATCCAGGAAATATTCATCTTCGGTGTCTGTTTTTCTTGAAAAAAAGTGATCAATTTGTTGCTTAGAATTAATTAAACCTGACAAAAAATTATGGAGTTTTATATTTTGGGGGAAAGGTTTGCTCATGTTCTTACTAGAACTTATTTAAGTTTCATTTTCTATTTGAGCACTAAAAAGCACAGAATTAAACTCTAGAAATTACAAAGGTCACAGTATTAAGAGTCTTACTTTAACTGTTGTCAGTAAAAATATTAACTGCTTTGGTTCTTAAACATGCGTAAAGGATCCCAGCCTCACAGAGACATGCTTGAAAAAGTCTGGCCCTACATAAATTATGCAAAGACCCTTGAAGTAGGATCATTCAATATGATTCATTCACATAAAAGTACAGCATATTCTTCCAGGTGAGCAGCAGCAGTCCAGCTCCTGGTTTCTGCAGTGGTATGATAAAACACATACTGCCTAAGAAATAATCCATCAGCAACACATAGCACTACGTAATAACTCAGTCATTCTAACATCCATATTAGTTCATAGACAACAACCAGATATTGAACTGTTGCACTTGTTCAGTGTTGGAAGACTGTAGAAAATTTAAAGGTAAATTAATTCTGTAAAGGTTTTTCCTTCCTTGAATTCTCTTGAACATTACTAGCTTAGATAACTCTCCCTGCCAAGACAATGAAAACACTGAATCAAGTCTTAGTTTTCCTTTGCTGTGTAAGAACCATAAACAGCCTTAGAATCACAGACGCTTTTACCAGAAATCTAGAAACATGAGGATTTTGTCCCCATAAGTTTTGCCATCATGAAATTCAAGCATCACATTTTGTAATGCACTTCAACACACTTGGTTGTATGCTGTTGTTTCCTCTATTCCTCACTATTCCAGTGACTTAAACAAGTGAGACAGCATTCATTTGCTTTTATGATCAATTACTCTACACATTCAGAAACAAGAAAATCCCAGTCCCTCTTCTCCTCTCAATGCAATCATTTATGAAAAAGGTATATTAATGACTACCAATAAAAAGTGCACATTTCCTGAAAACATGTTTTCACATGTCCTGTTTGTTAAACTATCAGCCTTTATTCACTTTAAAAAATTGAGTATTTACTAAAACATCTTAATTCATGTATCTGTATTTTAGTAATCAATGCTGCTTCCATTGTAGTCTCATGCCTGTATATTGGTTTTGGTAAATTGTTGTATTTGTTTTTTGTAATACATGACAACTAGTCTTTCAAAGCTGGCTAGACTGGATATTGTGTTTCTCTCAAACTCCTGTATAGAAATCAAAGTGACTTTTTACCATTGTCGAAGAACAAAAAACACCCAAAGCTGCATCTTATCTAAATTTTATATTCAATTACTTATTTCTTACCACAGACAGTCTGCAAGCACTGAAGTACAATTTAAATATACCATTTCACATCTGCCTTAAATCCCTATAAACTTGATCATTTCAGGAAGTCTTTGCATACATAGGCATATGAAAACATATGAAAAAATCAATGCAGAAAGACTGTGATGAAGAGTTTGGACTTTTTCCTTTGTCTTCAAGCTATTGGAGACCTAATATTTCATGTCTTTCTTGGACAATCTGGGACAGGAATTATCATGGTGTTAATACACGGTTTTGAAACTAATTCTGAATGTCAATATGAAAGAGAGATTTGATTATATACAAAAGCTAGTTTAACTCATGTCACATAAAAGCAAGAAGTGAAAAGAAATAAAAAAATCCACCACATTTAAAAGATTGCCCACTGTAGTAATCTCACTTTACCATAAAAAAGCAGGTACTCCTTCTGTATTTTGTCTTTGTGTAAGTGAACATTGTTTCTCTTATTAAGATAAGCTTTCTCATGAAAATGCTCTCTAAAATCCCAGATCTTGTATCTAATTCATTATCACTGTCAAGCAACCAATGGTTATTGGTGAGCTCTAAATGCAAACTATAGGGAAAGTCAAATAAAATGCAGTTCTGCTTAAATGTATGCCTATTGAATTGACACTTGGCATGCAATCCTACTTTATTGATATTAAGTTAGATTGATATTAAGTTATGAATCTAACCAAACATGCTCATACAGAGTCTTCTTGCATTATGTAATGCTGTTTTCATCCACACCGATTATAAATTTTCATCATCGTAAACAGGTGTTAGTTTGCAACTACAAATTGAATCTTGAATGAATAAGATATAAAAAATTTTATAGAGATGTTCTGAAGTTCCAGATTTTAAAATTAGCAGTGGGTCCTATAACCAGACTTGATAATGTTCAAGAAATGGTCTGATGTTGCCATGAGGGACTACTTAAATTGACAACACTTTGCTTAAAAGCCAACTTCAGTTAGACTTGAAAGTATTTGAACATTGATATTTTATGAATGCAATTTGAATCCAGGCAGATGAATCTCTGACTACATCTTAACACCTATTTAAACAGTCTTCCACTAACTTGGAGTGTCAACAACAACAGACTCATGAGTAATAGTCATTTTAAGCATCTTTGGCTATGGAGGTACCAGAAATATAAAACAGTTTTCTTCCTGCTGCAAAATGCAGTAAGCCTTTGGTTTTTAAATTACCATCTTCCTCTTTTTTTCCAGTATGTCAATTGTGTTATCATCTTTACTTTGGACTTTTGAGTCACTGAGTTTTACCACTCAGGCTTCCCTCTCAGAAAAAACGCACATGGTGTGATAGCAGTTTGGGTTCTATTGTACACATTTGGCAATGCCAGATTACTACCAGTTTTCTTAATACCACATTTCCATTCACAGCAGGTTGGCATAAAATACTGCCATGAGCAACACTATGTCATATCTACTATTTCTTTTCAGTTTTACAAGGCCCAAACTGATCCTAGATAATATAGGCTAGCACAACCTGGGTTTTTTTCCCTATTGACAGTATACTGTTGGTTCTTACTGATTTTTTTGTAGTCTCTTATATACTTAAAAATAGCTAATAATAATTTTTATTTTTTTTTAAATGGAGTTAAACACAATTAAGACATTGTGCCTTGGAGAACAGAGTACAGTATCTTCCTTTCAGCTAGTTGAACTTAAAAAACCAGTAATGCCCTTTGATGGATATCTTTGTTTATGAAGAACATCATAGTCTAACAGTAGAATATTCGCTGTCGTTTTGCAGGTAATGCATGAGCCACTGGCACCAGGGACTCTTCTGGAAGGAAGAGGCAGGCAGTCTTCTTATCCACATATGGAATATGGTATTTGTGATATCAAAACTGAATGAAAGGGAAATACATGACATCATGCTTTTGGCAGTGCAACCTGTGTCATCTGTGGTGGGCAGCCAAATATTCAACCATCCACTTGCCAACTACCTCGCTCAAAAGAAGGACAGTAGAAAATAAGGTGAAAAATCTCACAGCTTAAAGATAGAGAGATTGCTTAATAGATACCATCACAGGCAAAAGGGGCTCAGTCTGGGGCAAATTAAGACAATTTATTGCAAATTAAAATAGAATCGAATTGTGAGAAACTTCTGCCACCTGCTCCTTCTGCTTCCTTGCTGAAGTACCATCTTCCTGGCCAGACTCTTCCTCCTCCCTTACTAAAGGATGTTATGGACCTGTCAATTTTTGCTACCAGTTTTTATTTTTGATGGTTGAGGTCACCAGTGTAAATATAGTTTGGGTCCCTCCCTTAATCATGGTGTCTTCAAATGGTTAGGCCCTCCTTTCTCTGCCATGATGGAGCTGAACAAAAGGGCTCAACAGTCTCAGTGCTGGGGTCTGATGGGTCTGATTCAGGTAGGCAAGGCACTCTTCTGTCAGGTTTTGTACCAATTCAATGGGATTACATGTCTGTACAGGTGTAACATTTTAGGATTTGGAAGGTGATAACTGCCCCAGGCACTTGCCAAAATCCTCCCACACACCCTGTTGCCTGAGGATTGACTACATCAGGGTACATTTCACTGTCAACTCGCCAAGTTATTTATTCTTACACTTGGATACAATCAAGTTCCAGCTATCCAGCAATGTCAGATAATAGGGCCAAACATCTTACATTGGTAATGCCTTGTCAATATTTCCCAAAGTGTGAAGTTAAATGCCAAAACCACCATTATTAATATTGTCTTTTGAAGTGAGGGCGGTCAGGAAAAATTTCATTACACTATGCATCCTGAAAGCTCTGTCATCCTATGCTAAATGGGTTTTATTTGATATATGAAAAGGCCTGACTTGCCCTCCATAAAGCACCAGGTTGACAGCAGAGAATCCAACCATATCTTCATTGCCAAGCATTCAAACTTTCAGAAAAGGTCACCCTACCAACACTTACAATTCATAGTTCTACAACAGCCCATATAGCAATATCAATGGAGATCATAAAACATCAGAAAGCTCAGAAAGCCTACGGAAGTAAAGCTGTACATAGTCCATTACAAAGTGTTACATTGAAAATCAGCATATGCACCAATATATCTCTCTCATATTTTTACACACACTATTGTGTGGAGGACTTTAAGAGATCAAATTGTGAAAGAACATTTTAATTTCCAACTATTTATCTAAAAAATTCTCTTCTCTAATAATCTCAGAGTACCTCTTCAGACTGGGTATTTTGTGTGTGTTTTTCATTTGCTTTGCATTACCCACACACAGGCTGAAAAGTTAGTTACATGCCTCATCTTGATGCACCATGCCAGGAAATTCATAGGAATTTCATAGGAATATAGGAAATTCATCTATCATGCAAGATTCTCACAAAATCTAATTGGTGCTTAGTAAGTATTATAAAACCCAGTGGCCTGCATAAACATGATTAGAAACATGATGTTGAGCATCTTCCTACATAATCTTTTCACATCAAAACTAATTTTTGCTAAAAGAGCTATCACCTGAACTCCCTTAAGAGTACAGTTAATTTTCTTAGCATAATTTTTGCCTTTGCTTACTTCAATACTATACTAATAATTCTTTTTATACAAAAAGCTAACAATTTTTTCTTTCTTTCTCTTTCATTGTCAGTCACTGTTAAGATTTATAGTTATCATATCGATTTATACATATAATAGTTTAATAAATTTTCTTACTGAATTCTCCACTACATTTAAACAGTGTATCCATTTCAGAACATCTACCATTCTACCTCAAGCCAGTTTGTAACCTATTCTATTGTCCTTTCCTAATTTCAGCTTCGCTCCAGATTCAGAAAGGGAAATTCCCTTTCTTCACAAGAGACACAAGAGATGGAAATTCAGATTAAACTGAAGTCAAATTTAATTCCCAGCTCTCTTTCTGATACTTTGAATTTAGTTAAGCTAAGCTGTTCCTGTCTGCTTTGATCAACAGCAATATTTAGGATGTAGTAGGAAGAGAGCTATTTAGCCAGGTGTTCCTTTGCAAAGGCTTCCTCTTTATAGTGAGTCAGAGCAGAGTATAAGGTTGATAAAATGTGGCTGATAATAAACCTGTGGGTAAATTAAAGGCTTTGTTTAGCTCATTATTGCAAAAAATCTTGATTTCACATTCACTCCCACTTCCCTCAATTAAAAGAATGTTCTTAAAAGGCTTTTGATTTTTTGCTTGGCTGGGTACTTGAATAAAAAAGACTAAACAGCACGTCAGAGTAATGTGAATGTGTGCCTTAGTTCTTGTTTGTATAGAGATGACCAAATTCATAACACTGCAGTTTTGCTGCAACTTACTTATTCACAAGTTTGATTTGCCATTTTTAAAAATCACTTAATTAGGACAATTCAAAGAAAATGTCTTTTCTTTTAGTTCTGCAGGCACAAAAAATGTGCAAGCCCTATATCATTTCAACCAGCTAATAGGCACAATCCAAACCATGCAAAGCAATAACTGGTTTATTTTACAGTTGCCACAACCCACCCAGCACTAAAAGAACTCAATTGCCATCATGAAAGAAGAGTATGTGAAAATCTACTTGAAAAATACATTGTGATTCCCAAAGAAATTCCATTATTAGCATTTAGCAGGTAAGCATTCCTGACAAAAAGCTCAGAGCAACACTGTTAGGCAAATTCTAAGACAAACAACTGAACTACATAGAGTAGCATAATGTTTGGTCAAAGCTTATCGTCAAAATTTCCAGCTGAAATGTTCCACACATCCAAGGAGTAGGGGACCAAGTAAGTAGTCTAATAGGAAATAAGGCTTGTACTACCAAAATACCTAGGTTTGGTGCTTAATATAGGAGGCTTAATTCCATTGTGGGCTCTCTGTATGGACAGTATATATAGGGAGCACCAAAATCAGGTGATCAATGGGACAGCATTTACGGGGATAGTACATGAAGAAAGCACAGCATTACCTAAAGCTCCAGGGCATTTACTAAAAGACCAGAGATGTTGTCATTCAGACTGATTTTATTATAGTTTCTTCTATTAACTGAAAAACCATAGTTAAAACATGTCAGTAGTGAAACACCCCATTATTCATTTCAGTTGATGCAAACTGAATGATGCCTATGAACCACACGTACACAATTTAGAACATGATACCATTTTCAATGCCACTTTACTCTTTGTTTCATTTTAATGCTAAGGGTTCTCCAAATGTTCTACATCTTATCTTCACAACCTTCTAGAGGTACAGCCTCTGCTCCAAATAGATTGCAAAAAAACACTGCAACAAAACAATTTAAGAGTGACTGGTTGATTTCAGACTATTACTTGTGCCAGATTAGCTATTCGACTTACAGAAATCGTAACTGTGGGTTTTGAGGAGCAGTACAATCAGAGGAGACTAATTTTATAGCACAGAACAAAAGGAGAGGATTTCAGTCATGACAATGACAGACACAAAAACTAAGGAAAGAAAGGGACAAAAAGAAGCCTGATGAGATCAGATGACAACAGAAACTGAATAGGTGTGGACACAACTGTCAAAGACCTTGAAGGAATTAATTTAACTATTTCTTGAAGGAATTTTAAAATAATAAATAAGAAATTATCAAACAGTAAGTAGAAGTATTAAAAGAGACATTATCAATCTAACAAAGAAGACAAAATATCAATCCTCATCATTTGAACAAGATTCATCAAGACAGAAAAAAAGGACATAAAAACATTGCAAAAATCAAGGTGGGAGTCAAAGAAGCCTCAAAGTAAGAACTATCACAAAGATGGAAATGTGGATAGACTATGTGTGATAGAACTAAAATTACCATGTTTCAGTGAATACCTACAAAGATAAATATAAGTAGAAAAAAGCAATAATTCCTATTTTAATAAAAACACCATTTGTCTGTCCAACACATCTGCACTGTTACTCTGGTAATATAAAAACACACATACATCCTCCTTTAGACACCAGTAAGTTTGGTGTTCTAAAAACCAAAAAAGTGTGCTTAATATCAGCGCCCCAGTTCTCAACAGCAAAGGTCAGAACAAAGTGAACAACTGAGAACACCATGTTTTAATCATGAGACTGGAAAAAATTCAAGTAATCAAAACCATTCAATACTTTGGGCTTTCAAATTATCAAGAGACATCTTTAGTTAAACACATGAAATTTTGTCATGTCGCACTTACGGATCACATTCTGAAACTAGAATCTTTCATTCCCTGCTTTGGTAAATTCTGTCTGTGAAATGTTCCCCTAGAGTGTGCAAAAGCACAAGGACACTAATGTCATATATCCATATAAAGGAGTTAGTAATTAGCATTTACTTCAGCAAAAGGTATCATGTCTGATTAAGCTGGCATACACAATCATATCCCCTTTCGTGAGATCGGCTCTACCATCTTGCCACTTCTTTTCATTCATTAGAGAAGTAAACATGGAAATTGCAGGTAGCTAAGCCAAACAGTTCTGAAATCAAACACCTGCTTGCAGGAAAAGAGGGAGAGGAAAGGCAGAGAAATTCCACTCAGAGTCTTACCTTCCAATTAGCAGGAACTCCCCAAGCACTCCCAGGCGCCTCATGGCAATGAGGATCCCCCTCACTGTCATTCCCTCACAGAAGCAAACCACCACTCTGGCCTTGGGTAACCTTTCTCGCAGCTTGCGGAGCAGGCGATCAAAGCTCTTTTCCCCAGCGTTGCTGTAGATCTTGTCAGAGTGAGCAATGCAGAGACCCTCTTGGGCAGCCAGCTCTTTGAAGGCTTCCATTCCACTTTCCCCATAATTTCCTGTTTAAATAAAAAAGCTTAGATTATATAATGCATTTAACTAATTAAGATGGGCTGTGATGGGAAAGAGATAGTTTTCCCTGCCCAAAATCAACTATCATTAGCAGAAAGAAGAGCAAAGGAAACCCATCAAAGCAAACGCGTTCAGAGTTCAGTGGAACAGGATATCCATGGGTATTAAGTAGGTCTTAAGTGACCTGGAGACTTCATATTTCTTTCCTTACATTGATTTAACAATGGGTATTAAAGGTAAACAAGGGATGGTTAGGTAGAAGAGAGAATAAAGACAGATCAGACAGTGAGAATAGTTTTATTAACTTTTCTATGGCAAAAAATGACAGTTGTGCTAGTCCAGAAAAACAATTATAGTAAAGAGAAAAAAGGATTCCATTCCAGACATTCTATACCATATGCAGTCCATGCTCATAAAAGTGAATGAAAGATGGATGCAAATTAAAACACACTGATCTCATAACATCTTGAAAGCCACTTGTACTAATTTGGCTGACCAGTGTTCATGATAGTTAACATTTAGACTTGGTGTCTCTTTTAGAATAGGAGACTTCTACCTAAAACAACTTCAGAAATAACCCTTCCTAGTATAGAAATATTTGAACTGTGTGGTCCAAACAATATAAAAACCAATTCTCAAATTCACTTCTATTTATACACTTGAGAAGCCAAATTAAGAGCTTTACAAAACTCGAACTGCCTTCAGCTATGGAGACAGGTGAAACCCCAAGTTTTTTTGAATATTTTATGCCTGCCATGAGCAAAGGATTTATGATGAGCATCCATCAGGAAAGAGGAACAGATGGATTAAAAAAAAAATATATCTATTAGCAGTAACAAGAAATGGTTCAAAAATAGAAGCACTAATCTGATGCTATCCACATCCAAAATGTTTCCTTAATTTGTTGAGAGAGTAATATCAGATACACTGATCACTTCTAGACCCAGATCTTTTTGAGCAAAGGGTGACCAAAAAGGCCCCTCTTCCCTGTTTGCGGCAGCAGTTTGAAATAGAAAATGGCAAAGAGGAACACTTCTGAATCAGCCTAAATTCCTGTATACACATATATATTCCTTTATAAAAGCAAACAAAACAAAACAAAAGTGCAGTTAAAGGTATAGCAATCAGAAAGAACATTGATCATGAGACAGTTCAGGCATTTCTGTATAAATGCAGTAAAAATGAGTGCATTTTTCCAGACACATGGATCATTTACCACAGATCAGACACACTATGGTGGTCATAGTCATACTAGACTGCAGACAAACCTCTGAGACCTAGTGGCAAACACAAAATTGAAGTTCCCCAGCCCTTTGCACTGAACCGCTCTAGTTTCTTACAAATCTGAAACAGCAGAATGGCCTCTTTTCTAGCCTGTGACTCCACACCAGATTCAGCAATTAGGTCAGTCTGCTTTTTTTCCGTGAGCTAGACATACTCCAGAGCAGGAGTAATACCATGGTTCCACCCGACTGTGGGGAGGAGAGAAGAGAGGAAGAGCTGTGCCTGGTGGGAACACACCACCAAGAAGCCCACCCTGAGGGTTCAGCACTCCCATCCCACAACCCTGTAGAGGGGTAAACAATGAGGCCTTGTATAGGGATTGTCATACACTGAGAAGGACACAAATGGAGGGATTTCCAGGTATTTAAAGGCCATAATCTGCAGTCACCAAGGGATTTACCTCAAAGCAGTATGGTTTGAGCCATACTGCTTTGATGACTTGCCTCAGGTCCCAGAATGAGGCAGAACAACCTCATCACCGACTTGTCACTAGCAAGCACCTTATGCTTTGGAAGGAAATCAGGATGTATTTCCCAATCTCATGTGGAGCTTTGTTCAACACAGACTCATTTGAAATAAGTAGGATTATTCTTAAAGTCTTACTTAAGGCAAAATGGGGGACTAAACTGAATTTTATCAGATGTTCAGACAATGCATACTAGAAAATAAACGTAGTAGGTTTCCTACCTAAACATTAAGGTAAGATAGGATTTTGTTATACATCAATACAGCACTAATTCTGCTGTAGGTCAAGGTAACGATTACAAGAAACGAAAAATTTAATCTGCTTGGAATAATTTTTCTCAGCTTTAATTTTTATGAAATAAATATCTCATAGTCACACCTGTATCAACAGTACAACAGTACAAATATGCACTAAGAGGAAGATTGCTGTCTGAAATTCAGTAAATGTGCTAGGGAATCTAGGAGAAAAGCTAATTAAGGTCAATAACAACATAGACATAAGATGAAATTGGCAAAAACACAAATCAGAAAATTTACAGCTGAAAATGAAAGCTTCCTAATCCTTACATGAAAGTAGCACAACAGCTTTCCAAGAGCAGCACAAAGAAATCTGATGTTAGACTGGAGCTTGCCCATCTCACAAGAGTATAATGTAAAGTAAGAAGTCTGCAACAGCCAGAGATGAGACTTGCTGACCCAGGAGGTCCTCTTACAGTCTGTTTGATGTGCTCCCAGAGCAAGACAACATGCTGCACATCTTTCCACTCCAAGGGAAAGAATCAGGGAGAAAACGAATGTGTGACAGATGTTACATACATTGTTCAATGCACTCAGCTACTGGGGTATGCACAATGCAAGGGCATATATAGAATAGAAAACACCAATTAATTCTGTGTAACAGCCAAGAACACAGCCATCTGTACCAGTTTGGTGGGTACACCCATTTCAATCCACACACAGGCAAGAGCTGAGAGGGCAAATATGTAATGAAATAAATCTGTGTGTGATTGTAGTCAGTGAAGAATTATAACAGGGCCCCAGGCTGAGGACCTTTTTTCCTTTGAAAGAGCCATTGAAGAAAAGATCCAAGCTTATTTTCAACTGCCCTTTGCTATCAGGATCAACTATGAAAAGTAAAAGCACTTATTATTTTGAGGCTACAAACAACTGATTTACTTTCTGACCTCTACCTAAAACTAGACAAGCCAGTAACATACTTTGAGCATCACAAATACCTTGTGAATTTTTAGCAAGTTTTTTAAGCTCTGTTCAACTTGTACCCTATTCAAAAAAACAGATAGTTTCCTTATATACTTCAAGCAGAGTCTGTACAGAAGCATAAGGGTAAATTTTAAATCTGCAATTTAACCAAGAGCATTTTCATAACACTTCTCTCTCAGTGCCAAAGAAAGCTTTGCTTCACCACTGCAAAAATCCTAGATAAGGCCATTTCTGGGAGGGATCCACATATCTAAAGATGCTGCTGAGAACTACATGTGGTGATAATTATTCTCACTAATTGCATTCCATGCATTAAATATATTAACAAAAATATTAAGAAACTCTATTAAAAATCAAAGATGTTATCTTGATCAACAGAAGACGTACAAAAGAAGAAACTAACAAAAATTCAGCCTCATAAATTGCTCCTCTGAGCCAGTAGATGTTACATTTGTGCCACAGCTATACTGAAAGTAACAGTCTTTCTTATATTAACACAAGTAGTGTGGGGAGCAGAACTCATGAGATCCATTTAAAATCTTCATATTCTTTTTTTTATTATAGCCGTTTGCCAAATTTGTCCCCATTCTCTTTGCCAAGAGAACCATTTATTTTTTCATTTGTGAAATAGAACAGAAACACCTCTGCAATGAAGTGCTTATGAGAATCCTGGAGATCGTCTTCTTAAATGGATGTGTGGGTCTTCCTAAGCCACAAAACAATGTGACCTGCATAAATCCATGTCTGATTTCATTCAAAGATAGAGATTAATTATGTGATAACATCAGGAAATACGAACCATTCACATTTGTGCCGAAGACAACATTCCCTGGAAATATGGGCTAATACCTGTTTAGAAAAAGTCTTAAAGAAGACCATATGCTGAAGAGGAAGACTGAGACTTCTTTCTCACTCTGCTTTCAGTATCAATAGGACATACTAAGGGGTCTTTTTTTAAGACGACTTTAGAGAAACACCTACAAAACCGAAAAAAGCTACAGGAGAGAACTGTGCCTGGAAGAATGCTCCAGTGCAGTTAAATTACAAAAATCAGGGAGCAAGAAAGGCTTCACCCACCTGGGCCATGAGTAATCTCTTCAGATGAGGTCACCTATTCCTCAGCTTTAGGGGTTTGTTTACTTATTTACTTCAGGGGTTTGTTTATTTATTCCTCTAAACAACAACAACTAGATCAAAGGTGAACACAAGAACTAAAAGCATACACACACACACAAAAAAAAAAAAAAAAAAAGAAGGCAAAAAAGCATACACCCCACAAGCACACTGCAAAGGCAATGCACTGGTGATACAACAACAAAATCTACCTTCACCGCAAGAGGTAAGTCATATCACAAGATGACCCTTCCTTTCAAAATAACAAGTGAGAAACTATTCTCTGTACTCTTCTTTCCCTTCTCAACATTATAATCTGTTTGTTCACCTCTCCCAAGCTTGTAGGTTGCTGGAGGTATGACGTTTGTTTCAGTGTTCAGTATTGATTCACTGTAAGGTGTCTCTTTTCTTCAGCTAATTAGCTGCTTTTTGGCAGAGAAAAAATTAGATGAGAACAAGAGGACTGGATGACATAACAGCAAGGAATAACTACTGAAAAGCTTTGCTACTGCAAAGGCAGATTATTTGAGAAGAGCAGAGCAAGAACAATCTGATTATCTAGTTACTTCCTGACATATTGCAATAACTAATTTGTGAAAACTAGTTATGGTATTAAATATGACAGTAACTGTATAGTTGTCAAATACAAGTGTGAGAAGACTGGAAAGTCTTGGACCACTGAACACAAAAAAAAAAAAAAAAAGGCAAAAAGAGTGACAGTTTTCTCTCTTATAATATACTATGCTTCCCTATGCCACAGGAGCATCTTTGAATAGGGTCAATTAATAAGAAAAAAAAAATCAGTTATCTAATGTTAATGTAATTCTTATCAGTTTAACCATATTAAATAATTGTGTGTATATTCTTAGTCCATTGCAAACTAAAAAAGTTCAGCCATCAGATTTAAACAATTATGTTAGTAACATGTCGGGAGAACATAAATAATCAGCTAATGTATCTCAGATGACACACAGTCATTTTCTAAGCTGTAATAATTCAATCACATCTATTTGTCCACACCTTTCATTATAAGAGTTAAAAATAAATGCCAAAGTCCATATTTATTCTCTGATTGTAAAAAAAAAAATAAAAAGTTGTAGAAATGGATCTGCTAATGTGTGTTATTTTAGTCTATCCCAAGCATAAACACTATGCTTGTAGAAAGCAGCTCTGCTGGCACACAGCTTTCAGGGCCATTGGACTGACACCCTCCCTCCCTCTGCCAGACTTCTTCATCATTGTGAAAAGGGCAAAGATCCAATACTTCTATGTTTCCCCAGAATATCTTCTTTCAGGCTATCACACTGATGTCACAAGGGGCTACATTTTACCAGTTATCAGTTATCCCAAATATGATTTATGTTTCCTTTTTCAGTGAACTCTCTTTATTTATTGTTGACTTTGTCACCTAAAGCCTTTACCACACAATTTCTTCTCAGAGTTCAGATAGCTTTCTCAACATAATTTTCTTTCTTTACTGAGTGTATCTCACCTCAGGTGTTTTTAAAGGACAACTTCAAAGCCGGCAAGTTAGACTATGAGAGCTCCTTACAAGCTCTAAAAGATTGGCCGCTATACAATAAGAAAAATTCTGTATGGACGTGGGCTCCAGTTCTGTTACCAGTCAGGACAAAACAGAAGAGAAAATGTCAGAAGAAAAAACTTCACAAGACCTATAATCCCAGTCTAACTACAAAGCTTAAAAGGAAAGCCTCTTCCACTTTTTTCACTCTTAGTGGTTTGCAGAAAAAGGAAAAAACAGAAACTACTTTACAAAGAATGCTGAAGTGGCTATTTTAATTTTTTTAAGTACCATGGCTTTAAAGAAGAGAGAAATAAGTCCTGCAAACATTGGCCCCTATGACAGTTTAATACACATGTTCATTACAGGTTTTCCCCTCCCGAGGACCAACTTGTTCACTGCTCCCTGTTGCTTAGATTGGGTCCAGCTACCCATCTCCTCAGTTCTGAAGTTGATTTTAGCTTGTTACCACATGTAGGTATCAAAGACCTTACCTCCACCAGCTTGCCCACAGACCAACTCATAGCTCTGTGGAAGTCAGCATTTCTGTCACATTTCCCTGCATTTCCTTTGACATTGCTGGAGAGACTTTGTGTTGAATAATGGCCTCATTGTCCTTTAGTTATGGAGAAGGAAACTCATTATTAGAAATTGAAACAGCACTGTAAACACTTTGTCTTCTTTTAAACTACATTAGCAAAGTTTTCTTGATTCACCAGAGATTTCCAAGCAACTGCACTCTAGCATTACAAAACCAGAAGGATATGTTAAATGAATGAACTGAGTCATCTTTGGTACACTACAGATCTCAACCATCTGTGCTTACAGCTTATTTTCTTCAGGCCCTTCTAGAAGTGCACAAAGTGAGCTGTTGAGGCCAGACTAGTCTTTTTGTTTTCTGATGTCAAGTAAAACTGAGTACAAGGGAGAAAACAAAAACAGAAGCTGAGAGGGTAAAGTAGATGATTGTTACAACCATTAAACAATATGCTATTCCTAACATAATCTGACTTCTTAGAGAAATGAGATTATATTTCAAATTAGAAAATTCACATGATTTTATTAAATGCTAAGTTACTTTTTGTCATTAATTATCAAGTACACACATTTTACCAACAGTTCACTGTAGTTATGTGTCACCTTAGTAAAGAAGACCAAGACAAAAGTAAAACTCTTCCACTGAGTAAAGTGGTTGTATTTAAGCTTTCATCCTGAAAGCAGCAGATGCATCATCTTGATCAACTAATTGATATTCCTGTCAGAAATACAGGCACAGGTGAAGTTAATCTGAAGTAATGAGAACATTAGTGCAAAATGACACTTCCTTAATAAGAAAAATGCCAAAATGTTGTCTCGTGTCATTTTCCCCCTAAACATATTCAAAGCATACAACCAGTGATTATTTCTTATGTATCTAACAAGTTTTAGAGTTTTATGTTCTAATGAAAGTATTTCAGCTCCAAATCTGGCTGATACCTAGTACTTGTAACAACTTTGCTTGCTGAATGTAGTCTTTCTATTCATGACTCATCAATAAGGAGCTTCCAGTTTTGTTTAGAAAGTATTAAAAATAATCTAATGATGCCTAACATTAACTATTGGTTGATTCTGTTAGTTGGCATTGGTTGAACAAGGTGTCACACATATTTTTATGTTTCTTGATGAGTCTGGAAAAAGGAAACACAAGAATAAAGTTTCAACTACTATGAATATTTTTTAAGCTTGCTGTGAATATTACAGTTAGTAAAATCATTTACAAAAGTATAAAGGATACCCAAAAGGGACATCAAAATGGGAGAACAATATTTGGGGTTTTTTTAAAATGAGCAGACATCTCAAGAAGAGAAAATTAAGTATATGCTCAGTTCTCATGCTTTGGCATTTATGTAATTAGGTTGGCTCATGTTCAAGCACAAGATTTAAACCTTGAGCAATCAAAAATCATGCATACAAGTACCCTACAGTACATGAGAGTTTGAATATAAAGAATTAATGGAAATTTAAAAGCATGTTTCTACTGTTTATCTGTTTTCTGAACCTCCTGGCTCAGAGCAATCAGTTTCTGACCTTCCCTATAATTTTTAGAGTTAAAGATGACCTGGTTTTTTTGTCAATCAAGATACTCACAAATTATATTTTTTCATAATCTGGCACCTAGAGAGGCCAAACATCATGAAATGCTCCAAAAAGAGTCAGCAGGGGTATGAATACTTCTTGATGATCTGCAGTATCAATGGCTTTAGGAGGTATCTGGGAAGGATGTTAGAAATAAGATTACTTTTCAAAGTGTATTTTTACCCATTTTCTCATTAAAGAAAAGTTACTGCTTGGACCTATTCCCATGGAAGTGAAATTTCAGTGGCTATCAGATGTTTATTAACTTTTGAGAGACAAATGAACTATTAATTTTTTTTCTGTACTGGCCATTAAGACACATGATTGAAACAAATATGCAAAAAGCTACTGACCTGGAGTACAAAGCTAAATGTTCATGACCTTTAGGGCAATTTCAGCTCATATACGATTTTTAGACACGAATACTTTGTGTGAGCCACAGATCTGGGTATGAATTATATCACACTTGGAATAACATCTAAGCAAAAAATCTTAGCCTTTTGTGAAAAAACTATACTTAATCATAGCTTATCCATCACCAGAAAACCTGTTTATCTAATTGGAATAAATCCAGGGTTTGTTGCAAATCAGAAGATAAACTTTTCGGTGTATGCTTTGTCAAATCCCTAGATACTGTAGTATTAACATTCAGAAGAATACTATATTATTTTAAAAATAATTGTGTTTTAATTTAAATATGCCTAAGAAAAACAATATCTGCCTTGCCTTATATGTCCATTAAAGATTTTGATGACAATAAATGCAATTTCCTAATATTATTTGAGCCGTCCACCCTCACTCACAGCCTACTTTTAATTTTAACTATTATGACTAACAATTTTTAATTAATTATATCATCACACCTGGAAGAAACTGAGAGTAACACATTAAACAATTCTACCTCTTGGATTGATACAAGAAGAATGAAATAAAGCCAGAAAAGTTGAGATGCTGAGTCTAAGGGCTAGAGATAAGGAGCATACCAGAATCTTTAACAATTTAGGAGTAAGGCCTAGGGAAAGAGAATTGTAATACATAAGCAAAAATAAAATGTATCTGGGCAGAAGTGTTTCATTTTTACAGAATTAATATTTTCAAAAAGATTAAATTTAATACTATAAATATTTTTTTTCAGTAATATCTTCCTCTAAAAAGCATTTAGTCAAAATATTTCTAATCAGGTCTAAGTTGAAGACCTGGTTCTGCAAACACTGTCACAGATAGTGACTTGAATACTCAAAGTGATGCCTTAAAAAACTTTGAGCAGAAAAGTTCAATACATACCACAATTGTTTCTAGAATTTGACAATTCTACTGATAGAAATAAATTCAAAAGAAAACAAAAGAAAATCAAATTCTAATTTTGAACAGTTCTCTTAATAATAAAGTTGAGTAGAGATGCTCATGCCAGCATTTCCAATTAAGTTCACAACATCAAGGATTAACGCAATATGAATGTTAGAATTACACAATGTTAAAAGGCATGTCTGCTGCTGAATGGTGTAACATCTGAAATACCTTTCCCCAAAAGTTATTGTAATATCTGCAGAAGAAAAGATGACTTAACACTGAGAAGCCAGGCAGAGCTATTACCAGAACTTAATGTAAAAGCTCCATTACCACAAACAAAAAACAAATTGGTAGTTTGCTTTATGTAGCTCCCACATAGGTAATATAAAAGAGTGAACTACAGAATGGCAGGCTTGTGAGATAGAAAAAAATGCTTAATGCAAGTAGGGGAAAGTAATAATCCTGAACATGTGAGACATTGAGATACTCCATGCCAGCTAAGAAGGGCAGCAGGTCCCCATCCATGTGCAGCTTTGCCAAGCAGCACCCTAAGGATGACACCTCAAACAGCCTGAGTCCTCCCACACCCATGCCCACACCCAGGAATGCTCCCAGGTCAGCTCCCATGCTTCTGGACCAAATGGGGGAGGCCTTAGGATTGGTAAGGGGAGGCCCTTCCAGCACTCCTGGTGTGGTTCTTAACACATTGTACATCCTTACTGCCTGGGTAGCAGGCAATGCTGTTACACAGGCCTGGAAAACAGCTCATTGGAGGGTAAAGAGAAGGACCCTTTGCTGGGTTAAGAAGTACAGGAAAAGACATTTCAATGAGAAAGACAAAAATCTTGGGTTTTTTTCCCCAGACATTGCGGACATTGCAGTTGTTCTTCCTCCTCTCCCACAGCCATGTGGCCTGCAGATAGCTCCTGAGGAATGGCTTCTGAGGACTCACAGGCTGTACAGTCATCCACAAGATCCCATCAGCCTTCTGTACCCTGCACAAAACAATCTGAATCCGAGTGTGTCATCCCCTCGTGACTTCATCAGCTCTGTCCACAAATAAATATTCCTGGAAAGATATACTGGGGAAGGGGAACGGCCCTTCTCAAAGGCCCACAAAATTACCACAGCCCGCTGCCTTCACCAGGGAAGCCAGACACAGCCCTGCTTGCTCCCATCAACTTGAATTGTACTGAATTGTACCTGTGAGGGACGAGAGAAACCAGGCACCAGCAAAGCAGGCATGTGGAGACGCCCTGGAGATAGGGCACAGCTGGCAGAGCAGGGCTGCTGGCCCCACAAGGGGCTGCTGGCACCCTCACAGCTGTGCTGCCCTGGCTCCTAAGGGAGCTGAAGGCACAGCAGGCACCTCTGCCAGGCTGTGTCCCAATTACTGAGAGAGGAACTCAAGACGAGAAGGAGAGGGAGAACAAGGGAAGGTGGTTGACGTCAGATGGCAGAGTGGCAGGTATGAAATGCAGGGAGAGAGGCCGAGGCTGTGCATATATTGAGCACATCCAAAACCATCAGCTACTGAGAGTAAGACAACGATGCTTGCACAGTTTGCGTACAAGCTGTCCAGGAACGTTATAATCAACTGCTGATGAAACAGGCTGTGAGGTGGCACAGTGTGAGGCAGATTTGTTTGGCCTACTGGCCTCAGGTTTGGCATTTTGCTGCCAGCAAAGAATAAAGATTTCGGCCTCAACAGTGTCCCAAGGGCAGCATCTGCTTGGCTGGCTCTGACATCACAGCCCGGAGCCAGGAAAAATCCATCCATCTGCAACTGTGCAGATGTGATCTTTTCAGCAAAAACATTATGGGGACTCCTCAGGCAATCTTTATGGTTGCTTCAGTGCTGTGAAACAGCAAAGCCCACTGTGCCAGGAGTTTTGATGAAGGTCTTCATCAAAGGTTTAGAGGAGCAATGTGACTTCTCAGGGTGTTTGATGTTTCTGCCTTGACTGAATCAACAAAAGACAATATGGATGCTTCTTGATCTTGTGACAACAAGTATAATAGGTCTGATCTGCACACTAAAATACTCCATATATTTCTCTCCAGCAACATATTACTTTTGACAAGGAGGAATACAGCAATTCAACAGATGTACTTCTAATACTGGGAGTGTTAGAAAATCAGTCCCTGAAACTCTGGCTGTGCACCATGGTGGCATGATCCAAAAGCACAAGAGACTACAAATTCCATTTTGGCATTCATGGTGATGTCATATGGGGGAGAGTTATTTTTCTTCACAGTGGCTAGTGCAGGGCTATATTTTGGATTTGAGCTGAACACAGGACTGATAATATGAGACGATTTTTGTTATTACTGAGCAGTGCTCACTCAGAGCAAAGGCCCTTTCTGCTTTTACTACCACAATGGCAAGGGAGTTGGGGGTGCATGGGAAGCTGGGAAGGGACACAGGTGACAACAGGGGACAGGTGACAACACAGGTGTCAACAACTGACTAAAGGGATATTCTGTATCATATGACATCATGCTCTGTAGAGCCCTTCGGTAGGGGGAAGACAGAGAAAGCAGGTGGGGGGTAATTGGAGTAATGGTATTTGTTTTCCCAAACAACTGTTATATGTAATGGGGCACCAGTCTCCTGTGGAAGGCTGAACACCTGCTTGTGGGACACAGTGAATTAATTCCTTGATTTACTTTGCTTGTGTGCACAGCTTTTTCATTCCCTATTAAACTGTCTTTATCTCAACCCACAAGTTCTCCAGCTTTTACCCTTATGATTCTCTCCCTGATCCTGCTGGTAGGGAAGTGAGCGAGTGGCTGTGTGGGGATTGGTTGCTGGCTGGGCTTAAACCATGACCACATTATATAACCTCACATCACTAACATGCCTCTGGTATGAAATAACATAATATTCTGTGACAAGATGTAAGCAACATTGAGATACTGAATCCTTCAGACACGTAGAATGTTTTCAGGCCAAATATCATCTGTTTCTTTTATCTATACAAAATGCAAATCAATAAATTGGTGTTGATACAAAAACATCTCTGAGATCAAAGACTAAACAAATTTTCAGTTTCTAATTATATTGGACGCTTTAATTTCTTTCTTTGTCCCCTTTTTTTACCAATGGGCTGAAAAGTTCACTTTCTATTTTAATTAATTTAATTACCACTAAGCTTCAGAAGCACAGATTAGTATTAAACATAGGTGTTAAGTTGGCCAAGTGTTAAAAGCAACAAAAAACCCGAGAGGCAATTTAAAACAGCAAGTTCATAATGGGTTCCTAAAATGTTAAATAGCTAGAGAGGAGAAATGGGTCTTCTTAGAGGAAAAACATCAGCAGTGCAAAGACTACTGCAAATCCTGTATATCACTGTGGTTTCACACAAACTTTTTCCCTCCAGCAAAGCACTTCTGGCATGGCAAAGAAGACCTGTTAGTCCTTTATACAAGTCCCACATAATCTCCTGTCCTTCGTGGTAAGCAAGATATTTGTTAGATTTGATGATTGTTACTACAGAACCAAGATTTCAGCAAAATAACCCATGCTGTTGTGGAAAGAAAATAATGATTCTTCTTAAGACGTAACTAGGAGATATACAAGGCACATACCACTTTGGATGGTAATGATATGTCCCTTTTATTAATTGTAAATATTATCTTTCTTTGCAGTGTTATTCATGCAATTGAATAGTTTCTCTGTATGGTTCGCATGCACTTGTCTTTTCAGTAGCTGATTTTCATACAGTGATCTTAAATGACATCTTCATCTTAACAGGTTTTGAAGAGCTGTCTCCTATTAGACTCTATGATTAAATTGAATTAAGAGAGTGATGTTTCTATATGTTATTGTATACCAATACAAAACCACAGCTGCTTGGAATAGGAAACTTTGGGGCATCTGTGAGTCTGCTCAGATGCTCAGATCCCACTTATATGATAGGAGAATTAGCGCAGAAAATGTTTAGCTGTTTCATTATCAGCAGGATTTCTCTGTTCCTAAAATGTTGCTATGTTTTTCACCATTCATGTGTTAAATAAAGAGTGAAAAGTGTTTTTATTTAAAATATGGCCTGCATGCAAATTTTTCTCTCTCTCCTTTGAAACTGAGCCTCAGATGGTAATATTGAAATTAGCCACTGTTAATTTCCTCTGGTGCAATCAGGATCCAGCTCAAGACTTCCTGATTGCACAGATAAAACATCAATGGGGAAGGGAGGGAGGAAACACTGCTAGTGGTAAATGAAATCATACACAAACTGTTGTCACAGATTTCAGGGTGTTTCCCTTATGGATTCAGTTTAAACCCCTCTAGGATGCTTACCCAGAGGAATAAAGAGATAAGAAACTCCCTCATGTATGCAATATGCACAGCTTCGATGAGCAACAAAAAGCAACTCATTCCAAGCTGTAGCTCTTCCCATATGGACACTGAGCAAAAGATGCCCACCAAAGACATTCTGGACTGACTATTTGGTAATGCAATGGCCTCTCTGCCACTGACACTGCAGGCCCTTACCAGAGGAGGGATGTGAATGTGGTTTTGATGCATTTGGGCAGGTGAGTGCAAATACAGAAGGCTGCTGTTGTAGTGCCAGTCTGATGATAGGAATTACTGGCATAACTATGAGCAAGCTCATTCCTGAAAAATCATTGGCAACACAGAACCTCAGAATTATGGCCAGAATTTGTAGGAACTTATAGTACATTTGTTAGATTTTTCTGTAGTCCCCCCTCCCACATAACAACACCTAGGTGTTGTATTTAATGTATATGAGATTTTGTGTTTAAGATTAGCTTAATCCTTAAAAACATATCCCACATTGATATGGTATTTTCAAAGGAACTACAATATACATTTGTCCAGGTTTTAATATAATCAGAAAAGCATATGGTTATGCATATTAACATACTATGAGAAGGAGATGCTTTAGGCAGACCTCAATTTTTAGCTTTGGTAACTAGACTATTTATAAACTGTTGGAAAGCCTGTTAAATGACAGAGTGAGTGCAAAACCTACCTCATATTGAGGATGCAGATTTCACTGATTGAATCTGGGGTTAATGCATAAACAAGCACCAAAGCAGAACAGAGACTTAGGGCTTAAATTTTTGACAATTTTAAAAGTGCCATTTCAACTCAGTGCGGAGAAAGACCAAGGATTAAAGTTGTGCAAGTTTGGAGATCTTAATAAATATCAGCAACACCTGTTTCTAACTTTTGCCTTTCTTGATTCCAACATTTCTCTTTATATTCTTTGGTGCCTGTTGTCTATATAGATGCAAGAGTATTACTGTATTACCAGGATAGATACAGCAGTACAGTGGGGCCATGTTTAAAAGCACAAATGTGTAGCTGACAACAGACGCTCCTAGGCTTTGGGGAACCTAAGGGATAAATTCATTATCTCTTCTGAGATTAATTGAAAAAAAAAACTTCAGTGTACAGACAGGGAAAATCTAAACCAGTATTAAAAACCCAGAAATAATTACTGAACTCTGGCAGACCATCAGGTACATTTTGTTAGTGAGTGAAAGTGCCAAGGCAAAATGACAAACAAATAAGAAGAGACAAATCACTCTGCAAGAAGCTTTTGAAGTCTGCTAAACGTCAGCTGATGTGGAAGATACACAGTCTATTTCTGACCCCTGTACAGGCTATTCACTTAAGAGTTGGACTCAAACTTTGTGGGTCTCTTTCTACTCAGAATATTCTGTGATTCTGTGAAAAGGTTTTATTCTGGCTGATGATTATTGGTATAGCATTTTTGCTTTAGGATTTCCAATTTTACCTGAATAGTTTGCCTGCCCTAATCTTAAGTCAGTGCTTTCTGAGAAATTTCAAATTCTTATTAACCTAAAACCAAACATGGTGACCCTTAAAAAATGTCTGAAATTACATAGACAAAATATCTATTGATTTTATTTTTCAAAAACAGAGGCTCAAGTGAATTATTGATGAAAAAATTGTGAGTTACAGGCTTATACAATGCCTCTGAGAATTCTTACAATATAGAAAGACATTATTTCCAAACTGTCTTATTGCATCTTCCTTAGCTGACAAAGTGGGCATATCAAATTAATAATGCATGCTAAAAACAAAATTAAGAGATTAGGGATGGAACAAAACAGGATCTGATAAAAAATGTAAATCACTAGACTCTGCTAGAGGTACATATAACTTCTTATTTTAAGATAATATTTAAAGATACTACTTTTAATACATTATCTGACACATTACTACTGCAATTATTTAAAAAGGGAAAAGCAGGCAAACTTTTTTTACTGAATTAACGTATAGGAACCTCCTGAAATAATCTATTGCATAGCAACCTGCAGCCAAATAAACTGTATCTGATTTTTTCATCATTCAGTTGTGGGCAAAAAAAAAAAACACTCTCAGAAAGACAACTGAGTAGCTAGGTTCTCAGTGGTGCTGGGACCAAGCTTGGTGGCACACTGTTACAACACCTGCCTGGGGAAAATCACATCTCTTCATGTAAGCATTCATTGACCTCTTCACTAGTGCAGTGGCTTTGTGGCTTTATGGCCTGTACTGCTTGCTAAAAGTATTTGTGGTTGATGCTTTCCTTGTAATCACTTTCACTCAGTGAGCATTAGAAAAGCCTCATCATAACATCTAAACAAAAGCTCAGGGACAGCAGGACTAAAATCCTGTTGTGATGACTTTTGCTTGACACTTCTCAGCTGCAGATTAGAGCCTATTTCAATAAACAGCAAACAGTCGTGAGTAATAATTATATCCAAAATCCCTCTGCAATATCTTGTTGGAACACTAACTGCCAGCCTTGCTTTCAACCCTACATCCCAAAGAGAGCTGTAACTGAAGCTTTATAGAAGAGTAACTTGCAAGAGTTCCCTGCTCTGCCCCCCTCTCAAGACTTAATCTTCTGTTAAATCTCATCAACAGTTATAATAAAATGCTTGCATTACCAATACAAAAATCCAAACAGACAGAAAAAGCTGTTACCAAGATCGTGCTTTAAAATATCACCTCACAAATTGCCTGGGAATAGAGGTTAGATGCAACAGTTTTCCTTGGCAATGATAATCAGATTAATTACTTCAATTTGCTTACAATCTATGAAGCTAATGAATGGGTTTGCTATTTTTGTAACTAGATGTCTGCCTATAACAAAAAGTATTGATGATCAAAGATAAATGGATTCAAGAAAAAAGAAATCCAAATTTGAATTATCTTTTACACTGATATCATAGTGCTAAGGGGAAAAAATTGAAACATCACTTCCTGAATTGCATCCACTTTAGTCACATTTTGTTTTAAATGTCAGCTCTGTCATCTGTCAAAATGAATTAGTGGAAAATTTAGTACTTCACTTTTAATGAAGAATAAGGCATTTCAATTTTCCTTCATCCTCTTGTTAGCACTTGATAAATGCTCTCTCCCAAGCACTGCTGCTCTTCTGACATGCTGCCTGCACTGTAATCTAACAAATCTGAAGTAATGAAAAGGCAGAAATCTTTCTGGATTTTTAACATTTCTTGAGATCTCCACAAGTTATTTTTGTCTTGACAACTTAATTCGAGTGGATTAGTTGGGTTTTTTCTTCCCTCCTAAATAATATTTTATTTTGAGTAGATATCTATATTAAGAGAGATTGATGAAAACAAAACAGTATGTCAGTGAAAAATATCTGAAGCACTTCTGTATGTTCATGTATGTATACACAGCAAGAGAGGAATGAATTATTTTTTCTCTTACCAATGGGTTGCTATGAGAATGTTTTTTAATCAAAAATGACCACTTTTCTTTATTTTCTCACGGAGTTGAGATATGTCATACCTCTACCCTGGGAATAGACAGTTCCTCTGAAACAACTGCTGTGTTTACCATCCTTGAGAAACAAAATATATGTCTTTCTTCAATGCAAAACCCAACTGTAGGCACTGCTAAAGGCACGACAATGACTCAAGTGGCCCAGATGTTGACTGGGCAATCTTTCTCAGCAACACCATCAGAAATTTGCCGTCTTCTGCACGCACAGAACCACCATCCATCTGCTACACATGGAGCTCTGTAGCTGGAGCTGACGCAAAGTTTGCCAAAAGCATGAGCAGATGGGAGGAGGGGTCCCGGGATACAGGGCTAGGTAAAAGCCCTGGAGCAGCAGGTTTGTCACTCCTGGCAGATCTTGAGATGTGGAGGCAGCATCCCTGACTGCTGCTCTTGAGATCTGTCACTCCCGCAGCAGCACCTCATGTGTCATCTCTTGCGCTTAATGGTACCAACTGGCCCTGCCTTCCAGAGCAAGCACAGACAAACTGGGCAGCAGAGCTGTGCCTTCCTTTGCCTCTCCCAGTAAGACATCCCAACCACTTTCCTTGCTGGGATCTGAACTGGCCTTCCTCACACAGAAAAAATGTAATTAGGTCATTTGGCTACAGTCAGTGGTATGGGAGTCCAAAAGGTCCAACAGAGAAACTTTAGAACCTGGGAACTTAAGAAAGAAAAAGGAAAGAAAGAAAGGAAAGAAAGAAAGAAAGAAAGAAAAGAAGAAAAAAGAAAAGAAAAGAAAAGAAAAGAAAAGAAAAGAAAAGAAAAGAAAAGAAAAGAAAAGAAAAGAAAGAAAAAGAAAAGGACACTGATAAAGGATAATGATGATGGGTCAGTGCAAGAAGATATTCTGTAGCACAGAAAGAAGCATTTAATAAGCTTTTATTATCTGCATTTTGGGAAAGACACAGACAATGTATACATACCAGAAGATGATGACGGTGTTGGTGGAGATGATGAATGGTAGTTTCCCTTCTGAACTCAGAAGGAAATCAAGTGGCAGCTCCAAAAACCAGGCATTTAAATGGATCTGTTCAGATAACTTCTGATACAAGTTGCTGACAAGCTCTCTGAAATACTAGAAACTGTTTCCAGTAGCTGTTGGAAGTTGAAAAATGCCAGAAAGTTGAAAAGGCAGTGTTGTGCAATACTTGAAAAGGATAAGTGAGTTAACCTTAGTAATTGCAGGTCTGTCAGCCTGACATCCATTTTGGACAAAATAACTCAAAAGCTGACATGGAACTTGTGTAGGAAAAAAATTAAGGGAATGGGGCAATGTAAGAGTTGCCAAACATTACGTGTATGTGGAAACTAGATCTTTCCAATTATTCAAAATATCTTTTATATTTGGATTTACAAGCATGGTTATAAAAAGTAATAACGTCAATGCAGTACAGTTAGACTTCCACAGGACATCTACCTTCATTTCACATGACATTTTATCTATGAAGCTGGAATTACAAGAATCAGTATTGCATACATAAAATAGGTTAAAGTCTGATTGGTAGGCTCCAACATATACTTGTAATAAAGGAACATTAATTGAATGGGTGTCTCTTTATTGTCTCCCATAAGGATCTGCTCTTAGATTTTACTAGTTAACATTAATCAGTGACCTGAAAAAAAACAAAAATACAAAAGCATTATCAATAACATTTGCAAATGACCAAAAGATTGGGAGACAAGTTACTAATGCATCCTGATCTAGGTAAATCAGTAAGCTTGACACAGACAACAAAATATGCAGTTAAACACACACACAGATTTAAACTCTCAGGAACTAAAAATGCTGCACAAATGGGATCTTGGAATCGATCATGGGATGCAATTACTAACTTGGTAATTATAGTAATGGTAATTAACGGTATAAATAAATGGTAATCAAGCACTGAAAGTAATGCTGTGGAGATGCCTGGAGAATCATGTGATTTTGAGTTGGACTCTGTCTTGAGAAACTTCCACTCAAGTAGCACTAAAACTGGACTTCTATCTCTACTCTACATTCCTAAAATATATCTCCTATTTCAAAACAAATGAAGTTCTCATAACACCACAGCTTATACAATGCTTGGGAATATCTTAAAAATTGGATAAACTTTCAAAGTGGTGTGTATGAAATTTCATTTAACTCTAACAAATCCTTATACCTCATCAACACAGTTGGTCACACAGATACTCAGGCTACTTAAGCACAAAACATGCCACCTAGGAACTGTCCATTAGAGTGCTCTAGGCTATAAATTTAGACTAAGAAATTTTACATTTCCATGTCCTTGAGTGGCTGCAGTTCAAAATGCTAACGCTGCTATCTCTAAGGTATTAGTTGTGAAAGCTTCAGTATGATGCTACAAACTCAATGAGGCCTATGCAGACATAAAAGTTCAAATCAAGCAGATCAGCATTTAGAGCACTCATCAGAGAAGTGGGCAATATGGTACCAATTTCAACATGAGAGGGTAAGAAAATGCATCTTACACACACACAGGAAAGTGACTTAGTCACTGAATACATGTGTTTCTTGAGCTGGGCTCTACTGGATCTGCCTGCACTGGAGTGAACTTTCTTAATAGCAGCCTGTATGTGGCTGTGCCTTGGATTTGCAGCTAGTTTGGATTTGCTCTTGTTCTTCCTGTTTTCTCTCGTGGTCCCATTGGTACAGAGTGGTGAGGAGTAAGCATGTAGTTGTGTGGGCAGTTGGCTGCTGATCAGGGTCAATCCATCACTAGGAACAACAAACATATAAAAACTTCTTTCAAAATAAAACAGTTTAACCTTTGACAGTAATTCTTAAAAAAATGTATTCTCATTTTCTCAGAGGAAAAGTTGATCCAGAATCTATCTCTTCAGTTAGTGTGATCAGTGAGATATCATGTAAAATAAGAACTACTGCCATGTTTCCCTCCTTGGCTCATAGTAAGAGTTCCCCAAGATAAAACATTTTTTAATGTTGAAATAAGTTCCTTTCAGTTGTCTAAAGCACTTTTCCATGATAAATACATGAATGAATCACTTATCTTTGCAGCTGAGGTGCAGTCAACCACCATTTCAAGATGAGTTAGGATTAAGTTAAAATGTTTTGTTTTGTTTCCTTTATTTAACTGTGACATATATTTGGATCCCCCTTCTCTACTGGATCTACTCCTAATCAGCAGTGAAGCAGAACTTTTTGCTACATACAGAACTTAAGTGCTCTGAAAAAAAATCAAAGTTGCAAAAATCAAGGGGAAAACATCTGTACTTGCAGGTGTGCACCATCCCTCCCATCTCATTCTTTAAAATATGTGCTTTTGCCTATTGCTGCTCCTGAGTACAGTACGGAGAACATCCTTTTGCCTTTATTCTAAGTAACAATGGCCTTTGTCACCATAAGGATAATTAGTAGCAGCATAAAGCCAAGTTTCCCTGAGACTGAAATTCAAATATACATTACCGTGAAGAAATTCTCTACAACAATTTTACATTTTTAGGATGTATCCCTGAAATGCTTCTGCATAAAAATAAGGTAAACTGAAGAAATATTGGTTCTATTAATAAGATGTAGAGGCCTTTCCTCAGGTTACCTGTTTTATAAGCCTCTTTCCTTGTATACATGTACATTTTGCTCCTCATATACATGTTCATTTGCACTGAAATTGTGTAATAATTATAACTAAAACTTCTTCCTACAGAAATCAGTGGCAAATATTCAATGAACATCAATAGAATCAGGTTGGAAGTGAAATTTATTCTTATATTAAAATAACCTAGAATACTAAAAGGCCAGTTATGATCTAATTGCAATGACTACAAAGCCTTTTCCAAATTCTTTGCTTGTCTGAAAAATAAGTTTTCTGGTCAGCTCAGACATTTAATTCTTTTTAATCTACAGAAAATGCACTTCTCAGTGAATTCTGTATGGTTCAGAGTTGCTTACACCTAGTTGTTCAGATTACCAAAATGCAGTGGATTATGTTAAATACATGAAAAGAACAGTACTGAAGTGATTTGGCAATACATATGTGCTTTTCCAGAAACCAATACCTTCTGAAAACAATGAATATCCAACAGAAACTGTTCCAAGTATAAATCTAGATTCTGAGATAGAGGCATGGGGGAGGGGATTGTAGGAAAGTGTAGGAGACTATGTACAGAAAGGTACCGGCTGTGATCACTATGATTTGGGATGATGAAATCTGGAGTCAGAGGCAGAGCCAGTTAGAAGATTCCTACTTCTAGAAAGAGGAAGTTTCTCTTTTCAGAAAGTGCTGATTCAGTGGAAGCAAATGATTCTACAATAATCTCTTCATTTCAATGAATGAAAATTCAAATTTCTCCCCCAAAAGAAGGCAACCCAGTTCTGTTTCATAGCAATTCCCAGTCACCTGCATGCTCTGGCTACAAAATGAAACCTGCCTACTAAGAAGTGAGGCACACATAGTGTTTATTCTAAATATGATCTATAAATTTGAGTTCTAAATCTCTGTTACAGAAAATATTGTGTATTCTGAATTTGAAGTCAGCATTTGTTACAGGCTAGAAAATTTAAAATAGGATTCTTCAAAGTTAGTTTGTACTGGTATAAGGAGGCTGGAAACACCAAAAAGCCAGCAGCCTTTTACATCAGAATTCTTTATGTGATGGAGACACAGAAATAGTTCCTTTCTTTTTCTACATTGCATGTTATTTTCCTGCATGTATTATGATAAAAGAGCTGTCTGAGCTTGTAAATTAAAACACATACAAATCAGCACTCTAAAATTATTCATTATAAAAGAGAGAGGAAAAAAATCCTGGTGACGTTTATTATAGTAATCCAGTAAAACAAGTGAGTAATTAAAGTAAAACAAATAAAATAATTAAAAATAAATTCTAATTCTTATATAAGTAAATACAATGAAGTTTCAACAATCAGCTAGCTGCCTACTTACCTTTATCTTCTATTCATAAAATTAGAAAATAATTACAAATTAGAAAGCCAAGCTAATCAGTTGTTTCAATACTCCAGTTTAATTTAAGAAAGAGCATGACAACTAACTTTTACCTGTCTCTTCAAAGTAGCACATCCAAACTTCTGCCCCTTTTCTCCAGCGGGCTGCAGCCTGTCTTTATTTAACCCACTCATCAGTTTTCATAATCCCTTGATATCTACAGTTCTAAAGCTCTTTAGTTTCCCCCTAGCCTAACCCACTACACAGACTTTTACAAGGCTCATAAATGTCTGCTTTATCAGAAGAAAGCCTGTCTTTATTTTGAGATAAGCACATTATGCCTCATCCTGTAAGGCACTGGGCACTGCTCTGATGCAAACTATCCCCAGAAACTGTATTGTCTAAGTGTGTGGCTAGTTCTTGCCCTCCATAATTCAAGTGCTTAAAGTTAAGCTAGTGTTCACATGCTTTTTGAGATCAAGAAAGAGTATTCTACAAGATCATCTCTTGGAGTCAGGCATATGGTTAAATTTCAGCCAATAGCTGCTATCGACTTAATTAAAGCTAAATAATAGTTCTTAAGAGAGACGTATTACCAGAATTTTGAAGAGAATTTTATTATTCATGTGTCCTCAGGATATGAATTCTAAAAAGCAGTGGTGTGACTTTGGATATTTGTGGTACCAGCACATTTCTGCGTCACACTTCACAGACAACAACACAGCTATTACAGAAGTGGAATGCATCATATCACATATATTTTGACTCAGTAGAAAAGTCACAAGTAAGTGTGACAAGCACAATGAGTTTTCAAATATGGCTATACTCTAAATTGTCTTGTAAAAGGATATTAAGATGTTCATTGCATGAAGCATTATAACATGCTTGTTGGTTTCTGAAACAATCAGAAAATACTGATGCTCATATTTTCTCTGTTAAAATTAAAACAAATACTCCAAAATTCACCACTGAATTAATTTCTAGAAAAACTGCTGGGTAAAAATGTTAATTAACCTAGCTATCAGCTTCTTTTTTTCCATAACGTTTATTTGCTTGTTTGTTTGTTTGTTTGGCATGGGCTGTCACATGAATTTAATCATTTTAGGTACAAAGTGGTATTCTAATTAATGAGGCCGCTGGAAATGTCACGACATCCTTTTATTTTCTTCAGTCACAGAGGCCAACATCTATGTGTCACAAGAAAGAGAGTAAGTGCAGTATAAAATCCACATGAAACTGAAAAGCAAACAAAACCAGTAGGAAATAAAGGGCTCTGCACTCTAAGGGTAAAATGCATTACAGGCATCATCTGCTGGTGAGAGGACAAATATTGACTTAAAATACTGCATGTAAACTGAAACAGGGGGCTGAATTTGACTGAGGGGATTATTCTGTCCTGAGTTTCTCTTCCTATACAATCAGTATCCACAGCACAGGATACTTTGGATGTTCCTGGGGAGCTGAACAAGTACAATAATATTAAGCTACTCTTTCAATTAAACCTTTTTCTTTCCTCCTTACATAATCAAAACTATCCATAAAAGAACAAGATTTAATGACAGCTCTTGCTATCCAACACCTGTATAGTTCCATCCACTCCAGATTCCACTGTGCTCTGTCCAGTGAGATGCACTTCAAATAAAACTGTCTGGAACATCTGCAGCTAATTCTGATCAGACAACATCAAAAGTCTGAAAACATGTCACTTTCCTCAGTCATTTGTCCCAGTGGTTAATCACTGCCACAAGTAAAAATATTTGTCTTTTCCCTAATCAGAATTTGTTGCTTTACCAGCAATCAGTGCTTGTTATGCATTTAACCATTAGGGCACATAGCCCTATAGTTCCCAGTGTCTTTGTTTCCTGGAAGGAAATGGATTTGTTTGATATTTTTTTGATAAATCAAGATGTATCTCGTTTTGAAAAATCAGACAGATTAAGCAGATTTAGATTGCTGTTAACAGGCACTTTTTACCCATTTAGAGTTTTATCCCTATATCTTTTCAAGATTTTAATATTATTTTTTAAATGTTGATTCAGAACTGAACAAAGAACAGCAAACTTAATATTAATAATCTTTAGATTGAGGTGAAGTTTACAGTCTCTCAAGGCTGACATTAGTTTTTTGTATTTTGGGTTGGGATTTTTGACGCAGTTCATTTATAATCATACAGCGTATTTAGGGCTTCTTTCAGGGACTCAATTCTCACAACACAATCTTCACACACAATATGTAAGTTTCACATGTGCTTTATTCCTGCATTTGTGATTGACATTTGACTGTATTGGCATGTATTTTCTTAGACTGTGCCTAGCTTAGCAAGAGATCTGAATCTTCCCTTTTCTCCCAGTTTCACAAATCTGCATCTCTTGTCAGCAATTATGACTTGTAAGACATTGATAAACACAGTGAGGCATTAAACCCTTTGTCAAGCTCTATGCATAATCTTATTTGATTGAAATCAAACTTTACTCGCTGAGATCAGTGTACGGATTTTAAATCTATGGGACATTTGTTTTTCTGAC
The DNA here is from genome assembly GCA_013397135.1 of Pachyramphus minor. Lineage (NCBI taxonomy): Eukaryota > Metazoa > Chordata > Aves > Passeriformes > Tyrannidae > Pachyramphus > Pachyramphus minor. Next base: position 81,550 of record VYXB01005377.1, read on the forward strand.
ACTGGACAGTGCATTTTTAACAAAAATATTTTGTAATACTAAGTCAGTACCATAAGAGAAATCTAAGATATTTCATCTGCACTGTTATCTTTAGCTACCAAGTTTGCATTTTCATCAACGAATAAAATCAGGTTTGTTTGAGAAGACCTGTTTTTCAGAGTCACACTGATTGGTTTTAATTTAATTACAATTTTTTGTCAGCTGAAGTCTGAATCACCATCTTATTATTTTTCTGGGGATTGCTATCTTGGTAGTCAGACCTGTCTGGCATAGATCATTTATCTTTTGCATTTGGGTTTTTGGCATAACTCAACACTCTCCATTTTTGGCTGTTTCATAATAAATTGATATCAATATTCATTGCCTCATTCAACTTCACAACATCAGTTTTGCACATTACTATGCCCATGCTACTTTTCCTATATCCTTATCTTGCCCTTTGCAGGATGCCAAAATTGGAGGAAACCACTAAGGCACGGTTAGAGTCACGTGTTTAGTAGAGTATTGTTCATCCCTTTCTGAGGTCAGTGACAAATCCATAAGGAACTTCTGGAAAGCCTTCCTGTTATTGTTGCAAAATCACTTGCAGGTTGGCACTGTGTGGAAAGGAGAAGCAATTCCGGCTTTGAGTGCCTGACACTGCCACAGTATCACTTGGTATGCCCAGACTGTCCCGCCAGATATTGGTGTCTTGGTCAAACCTGACAGGGAACAAAGAATGTTCCACGTGAAAGAGGAAGGCTAAGCCTATTTTCAAGGGAATGTAGTGACACCTGAAGACCACAATTGTAGTGCCTTGAGGCTGGAAGGGAACAAGAAAGGACAAAGTGATACCCAGGCTGCCAGGGCTGCTGCCTGGAACATTCACACTTCTTAAATTCTTGTACACCTTTGTTGCAGTGCAGCAACTGTCATAGCTCAGCACTTTGCTTCATATAGCTGAGAGATGTAGTTTGTAATCTGATCCTGAATGAGATTATTCAGCCAGGGAAATATGGCCTGGCAAATAAGGGCATTTTCCAAAGGAATGTTTTTAACCCACTACTAAAACCCATTCTGAACAGTTCAATAGAATTGCATTTTTAATTTCCAGGCTCTCAAATCATCATACAGTTTTCCAGCACTCATAATACCGCATTCCTTAACAGTACTATCAATATTCAGTTTCACGTATTTGCTGGTTTGGCAAGAGACTGAGACTTATGCATGTTGAGCTTGCAGTCAGAGAGATACATTCTCATTAAAAGTATCACCAACTTTCAATACCCAGCATGAACTTCTACATGTCCAATTTCCATTTGCTAAAGCCTCTTCGAAACACCAGGTGGGTAAGAAAGGCTTATATAAATAAGCTTGAAAGATTTTCTCACTCGCTGAAAATTAATTACAAATTTATCTTTTATATTCTACTCCACATAGGAAAAGACATCCAATATTCAATGTAGCCTGGCCAGACATTTTAAGAAAGTATTTATGAACACTTATTCAGATTTCAAATAGCTTCAGCAATATTCATGCCTGGTTCTTATTGCAGTTTGCCAGGATGAAGTTTGTTTAAATAAATGTATGGGAAATTACTACCTTGTACAAATCCATCTGTATGCACTGATGAATAAGGATTAAAGTTACTGGTCAAACAACTGACTGCATTTAAGAAAATGAAGGTTTGCTCCTCAAACTATTTGCAAAGAGAAACAACTTTAAATTCAGCAGGGAACTTGTATGGGAAGAACTAGATTCAGCCTTCTTATAGTTGGGGGAAAAAAAAAAATCTGAATATCCTCTAAAGCTATACAAATCCAACAAACACTGTGAGTTTGTTCTCAAGACTTTCACACTACTTTCAATTAACTATGAGATACACCTAGCTGTGGCATTCACAACTCCTGTGGATTTTTACAGCTTACTGAAGAATGTCAGCTCCATAACCTGAAAAGACAATGTCTGGTAGCCATGCTGAGCCCCATTCAGGATCCACTGGACCACGAACTAACTTCACTGAGCATTGAAGCAAGAGCTTTACAACTATACTTGCCCACTGCACCAGTGGGACATGACCTTCTCTGCTTTGTCTACCAGAACTGCCGAACGTCTACCCTTACAACATCAGTATCAAATTTCAAAGGGACTTATAAATCATTGATGGCTGCTGGCATAATTCAAATATCCTTTAAGAAATTATTTTTTTTATAAAACATTCAAGAAAGATTATGAATGAAAATTGTTCAAACAAAGGACCATGGTGCTGCATAACAAACAATATGACTTTTCAGTAAAGTGAAATATCCATCACATTGTTTGTTGACAGAAAAAAGCCACCTAGGCCGTGGCTCAACACAAGAGGAAAGGACAGCTGGTGATGCACAGTACTTTTCATTAAAAAGCACCCCACGTGTTACAAAATGCTATTAGCACACCCTGTCTCTATATGTAGTACAGTAGACTATAGCTTAGATAATGAAAAATGAAGAGAAATCTTAAATATTGTGTATTGATTTCTTTTTCATATGTGTTACTCATTCGCTTGTTGAAGTTGCAAAAGAAGAAGGAACTCTTGATTTAGTCTTGAGCCATATACAATGTTAAGACCTAACTATCCAAAAAGTGGTCTGTAATTGTGACTGTATTTTAGTGATACTTGGATGGAAAAAAGCTGCATGTGAAATAAAAAAACCAGTAAGAGTAATATTTAATTTAAAGCAAAATAAATTATATAAAAGTGAGAAAGCTAATTTCAAGGACATTATAATGTGCAGCCAAAAGAGCGAAACACTGACAAATCACACAGAGGCTAAGCAGAAATATATGAGAGTCTGAGAGCCAAAGTTCCAAAAGGATCAAAAAAACCAGGATGAAAAAGCAAAAATGTAAATTTCCTAATGTTATTAACATTTTAAAAAAAGCGTAAAGCAAATAGAAATAAAACAAATAACTTAAAAAATCTAAGTTGTGTCCTAATGAGGCAAAGAGAACACAGTATACCTTGACAACTGAAATACAAAACCACAATAAAACAAGATGAAACAATTCTGAGACATAAAGGCATAGAATCTAATAACCCACCATTCTTCGAATATTCAAGAAATGGGAAACTTGCCTGATATTCAGTGATAACCAATTATATAAAAAGAGCACTCAGGGAAGATAAAACCACAACAGAAAAGTTAAATTAATTCCCTCAGTCTGCACAGCCTGTGAAGGCGGACAGGATGGTTTTCATACAAAGGTCATTCCTGATGTAGGGTAGGACTGAACCATTGTCTCAGAGTATCAATACAATGTATTTTAAAACAAATCCATAATGTGGAATTGAACAAATTACCAATATCAGCTAATTTTCTGTTGTGGTATGCACCAGATAAAGTGTCCTTAGCACAAAAACAAGCTGTAAAGTGCAAAAAGGTAATTTTATATTTTCACATATCAGTTTTCATTTTTAACTGAATTTATAGAGAATACAGAGGCATAGAGGGTAATCCAGTGTACAACAGACACAATATTTCTGCAGACTTTAGATATTCCTGCACAGAGCTAATTGGTAGGAACAATAACAAAACAGTAGTAAGGCACAAATAAATAAATATGCTGTATCAAGGAAAAACAAACATATCTTTTCTGAGAAAATACATAGCTAATTAGACTTCTTTGTTTGAACAGGTATGAATGATACAATCCCTATAGAGTACTTAGAATTTAAGAAAGCTTTTGATAAGGTTTCTTTTTAAAAGCTCTGACAGAAATAGAGTTAATATGGGATATGACAGAAGGTCCTGGATTACTAATTGGCTATAGAAGCCGAAGTGTAGAAAATAATTTTTGTGTTAATAAATTAAAAGTATTACACATGAGGAAAACCCTGTGTGTAACGGCCTCAGAAACAGGTCTTACCACTTAAGAAAAAGGTTGTGTGGTAATTTTGATGTCTTTTCAGATGAGGTCCATTCAGTGCATGGTGGTAGCTAAACAGGTAATGGACTACTGGAATTTTATCGAGGAAGATCTGAGACCAATACTGAAGTTGTTATTTCACAAGTGAGTTTAACCATGGGGTACCCCCATCCTGAAGATCGAATATTGCTCTGTTTGCCCACATTTCATATTGGAATTAGAAGTACAAAACAATTATCAAGATGCCTCTTACACACCATTTATCTGTGCTGTGAGCTATTCTAATTGGGACAAGATTTTAACAAATGGACCTCTTCCTCTGTTTGTTTCTTCCCTGGCAAAGAACTAAGACTGACATAAACTCAGTTGACTTCAGTGACTTTATGGTACTCTAGGGCCCATGTGGGCACTCCTTTGGACTCGACAGGAACTGGGACCACAGCCCAACAGACAGTATTGGCTACAATGGCTTCAAGGATCACAAGACTCCTGATACCCCTCTGAACAGTTGATTTTGTGCTGGAAAAGCAGATCTAGAAATTGTTCTTTAAGATGCACATTGATAGTATTAATAGCAATATTACAGTTTAGGAAAAGATACAGTCTGAAAAGTTAACCAGCAAACTTGAGCTGGTTACCGACTGGATGGCATTTGTCCCTTGCACACCTCACTGCTACCATCTCTGGTGATACCTCTTAGCATTCCTTAGTAACCCACAGGGGAAGAGATAGTTTCTTCAAGTGCAATGCCATTGTAGCTCATGTCCAATCAGTTCCTGACCCTCCAATTCAGGCTGCCAGCACAGGTGTTAGTTACTGCCATCTGTGACAGTGGCTTATTCTGCGGACACCCATAAAGGTACACTGAAATTCACACTTTGTTTCACACGGGTCAGCAAACTAGTAATGACTTTGATCAGTGTTTTCTGGGCGGCATGTGGCAGGTGCAATGCTTCTGGTCTCCCACTACAGTTACCAGCTCAGTGACGTATCAGACCCCTGAAACATCAATGGGTGACACTATTTCTAGTTAAATGATTTTACTCCACATAGCTCTTTGTTTTCGGTTTGAGAAACCTCGGTGCAAGCACCATCATGTTATGAACCATATGTTCAAAGGAATAGTTTAGAGGCATTTTCACATAGCTTTTTGAGAAGGTCATGTTCATTTAATATTTTTTAAAAAAACTCACAGGACTTAACAAGAATTTTGGGACATAAAAATCTCAGAGCAAGGGCATAATGCTGAAAAAAATAGAAGTAAAGCACAAATGAACCCATGATGCTGACTGATAAATATCAACTCTAGAAGTATTGCTGAGAAGGCAGGTACAGGAGTTCGATGAGTCTTTTGAGATTATTTAACTCATGCAGCTGCCAGTAGTGTAGTTGAAAAGCTATATTATTTGTGAATTTAGGGGTATATTTTCAAAAAGGAATTTCTTTTGATCTCTACAGTGTTTTTCACCAGAAATAATTGTGTCAATGTCAGTCTGTGTAAACGATTCTCCCAGCACCTTCTAATTTATACTTCCAGTGAAGGGAATATTCTAGTTTTCACTTGTTTTGAAATTAATTTCTTTTTCATGTCACAAAGCCTCTGAGGATGGTTAGTGAAACTAGTTAAATGCAGAAAAAAATATATTGAAATATGCACTTGTGAACACACATCTCAGCACGATTCATACTGCTTCATCAGGTCGACCTTTAAGAGCATTTTAGTAACTGTTGGCACCTACAGAAATACTGCACGCTTTGAAATTTCAAACATTTGAACTGGAGGTTCTTTGTTGCCTGACAATAATTTTATCAAAAAGTATTAATCATTGAGTGACACCATAGAATTAATAATAGAACATAGTTAGAAATACCTTGTGAGAAATTAAACACTATTGTATGAAAATTATTCCGTTGAGCTGTTTGATGAATATAGCCCCACTTATCCTGAACACAAGTATTATCTTCTAGAATGTCTAAAGCTACTTCAGTGGGTTCTACTGAAAGAACTTATTTCCAGTGAAATTTTGATAAAGTGTAGGACTCGCTCCCTTCTATCCTCTTTCCAATATATATAACCATGTTTATGAGTTTCCTGTACATTATTACAATAGACGGTGTGCAGCAGTTAGGTTATCAAAAATCATTGTGAAGACAATGTACTTACCATCTACTTTGATCTGAAAGTTGTGCCATCTGCTTCATCATAGTTCATTTTAAACCTTACACTCAAGAAAAAGAAACAACCTGACAATACAAGTCTGAGAAAATTTTATCAAGACCAGAAACATCTCACTGTTCTCTAATTAATTTCTAAACAATCCAAATCTGGTGCGATTAACTTAATCATTCAATTTTCATAGTTGCTTCTACAAAGTCTGCATGTTAATCTGTAGAAATGGAAATTTCATTTATACTGTAGTATTTGTATGCTGAAGTGTAAGCATGATCCATAAATTGTGAAAAGCACTCAAACATCTATTGTGCAGGTTTAGATTTAGTTTTCACAGAAACAAAAATCTCACATACATTTTATGAGGCTAACTGGCATGTAATGGTTTAAATGAAAAGCTGGGCACAGGCACTAAGTACTTCTATTTGCTTATTCAGAAGTGATGTACTTAGAAGATGAGGTGACAAAAAGACTTCTTACACCATTGGGCTTCACGCATAAGAGGAACATCTGAACATGAGGTATTTGGCACAGACTTCAAGTTGATCACTTGCCAGGGTGCAGGTGTCTTTTGGGTTTTGGAAGTCAGTGTAACCTACAGCAATCTCAAAACTGTTCTGCATTTTCTGGTGGCAACCCTGCTAACTTCTGCCATCAGCATAAAAGCAGTACAGTGGTGCTGCCCGCTATCTCTTGCCATGTTTGGAAACATCCCAAGGGCTCTTCTCCAGGCAAGGAAGAAAGTGACCCCTGTAATTCTTCAGAGTTATCAAATAACAAGTGGCTGCCTGGTTAAGTTGAGAATGATTCCTGACTCTGATGTTATTTTGCTGAAGACCAGAATAACTCACTTGGAAAGTAACGCTTAGCAAATGTAGCTCCTTCTGCCCTTATCACACTCAGCATTGTGTCCAATTTAGCACATGTGCTTTTTGATGCCTTTGATTTCCATAGGAAGCTTTGGCTCAGAGTTAAGTATCCATTTAAGTGCATTTCAAGATAAGAATGACTTTGAAGCCTTAGAGCCCAGACGTAGACAAGCCAAGAACTCCAACACTGAACTACCTTTGAAGAAAACTTAAAGAAATAATAGCCTTGAAAATGCCTTGTAGCTACTATACAGTCAACAGCCTTCTGCCAGCAGATGCACAGATTTACATCATTTAATGACTGCTCCCCACTCTGGAAAAAATTCAGTCTCATGATGCGCAGCTGTGCTCAACTGAGATACATAATAAAATAATCAAACTCAGTAACCCCCCTTTGGTTTTAATGTGGAATTATATGTGTCAATTTTAATCTAAAAGGAGTAACGTGGGCCTTCGAAAAGAGATTTATTCACTAACTCAGAAGTTTTTACCCAAGTGTAGTGTTTATACTTCTTAACAAACAAACCACTGTGCAAAAAGCCTCAGCAGATCTGGCACATCTCCATGCAGCTTCATGTACTAGAATGTAAAGATCGAATATAGTTAAAAGTCATCACTACTAATTAATTATCATATTAACACATGAAGAATAAATCTTCATGTCAAATGCAAACTACTTAAAGACGTCATCCTACATGGGTGAATTCTTCATGTTCGTCCTGATGGCAAGTTTAGGCTTCATGTTAACACGGATCAAAAATTGTGTGGTATTTATTTCTGATTATAATTAAAGCTGTAATTGTGTACACTGGTATCGATTTGGGCATTCAAATAATTTCAGTAGACTATAGGAGTAGAAGAAGGGTAAACAAAGGAGTTGGATAGTTCATCTGGGAAAGGGCTGGTCTCTCTGGGCTGTTTCCCTGGCCCTGCTCTGGGTCAGTGAGCACTGAGGGCCATGGCTTGCTGACAGAGGCGGTCAGTCAGCTCAGTGGTCTCATTGCATCCCCTTGTGGCTGGGCGCCTACAAGAGCTGAGCACTGTCCATCCCCACGAGAACCAGAGGTTGGGTGGGAACTAAGCAGCTTTGCTGCTCTGGAGAGGGGACCAGATTGGATCTGGAGTACCCAGAGGGTAAAAGAATTAACTTCTTCACAGTGTCAACTTATGCATTTGCTAGAAACTTGTTGCTTTCTCACAGTCCCAGCTGAAGGGCTTCTCCAACCCGTGATACCCTAGAATTCCTCCCAGCACATTTTACAGCCCACCATAAAGATAGTGTAGAGGCCTATGAGTAATTGTGGAGGAGGAATGTTTCTGACTACACTTTATCCCTGTATTTCCAAACATAGCATGGATGGAGCAGTTCCTCTTCACACAGGCTATTATTCAGAGTGGCTTTGTGTTGTCTGCAAAGAACGATCTCACCTTTAATGAATCAGCAAGCAGATCTCTCACAGGGGGTGCATGGGATTTGAAGCAACAGAAATGTAACAATTTACACTGATTTTCATGAATACTAATCTCACTTTAAATAGAAAAAAAATACTTTGGAATCTAACTAACAGTAGTTGGGTGGGGGTTAATAACTTGTCTATCTGGAAAGAAAATCAAAAGCTGAAGTTTGCTACATATTTCCTGTGAAAGTTGTAGTTTGACTCTAACAATAAAGGAATGGAAGATACATATTATTAATAATAATAATAATAATATCAAATATTAATCTAAGCTTAATTATCTGAAAATCCTTGTGACCTTTCCTAAAAGGAAAGTGTTGCCTCGTGTGGTACATCTATTTTTGAAAGTATCATTTCAAAGTCTAAAAATATCTTGCAACAATTATTTTTCATCAGTCGGTAACATTCATAAAAATAGGGATCTAATTAAAATTTCTCAGAAGCAATGATTGAAATTGTTACTTATAATAATCTTTTTTTTAAAATGAACCTTCAGCAGGTATTGTCTTTTCCAGAGGAGGTAAGGCTCACTAATTTTAAGGAGACTGGGAGAGAGAGGGAGCCGGCCCCTTGAGGCAGCTCCTCAGGCACAGTGAGTTAGCATAGCTCCCCGAAGTGCCTTAAAGGGAGAAATGACTATTTACATCAACAAAGATTTTACCCGTTTCATGTTTATTTGCCTTCCACAAGATCTAATCCTGTCTGTCAACGATAGAGGATCTTGATAGCTCATTTCCGACTCTTGCTAGCAGTTCGTTTTCTCCTCTGAACAGGGCATAAACGAACTGCAAATGTCAGGTCATTGCTTTAGCTCTTCCTTCTCCCCCTCCCCCCCTCAACTGCAGCACTTTCTGGTTTAGGTGTTCAGATCAATCCAATTCCCCTTTGAATGTTGTAAATATGCAACTCTTCCTGGAGATTCTTTTATTTATTCATCACAATATATGTTCCTATCTCTTTTTACTTAGTCATCTCTGTGAGAATGAAAGGTGTGGAGTCAGCTCAGTAACCAGAGGGAATCATAAATCAAATCCATACAAGAGATACACTCAGATAAACAGAATAGTTGCAAAGCTGCAGTAATAATGTGGTCAGGTTTGCAATTTTGTATACTTAAAAATCCCATTTTGAGGACCACAACTGGACCACAGAAATATCACAATAATATATCAAAAGAATTCCTTTTCTTTCAAATGCAATTTCTTCTGCAATTTATGTTGGCCCACCTAGCCTGGCTATACACCAACGTCTCCTTTTTAAAATACTCTTACTATTGATATTTTTCTTTTGATATTTAAAATTAAGTAACCTGTTGACTATGAACATATTGTACAGAGCAATATTTTTTACTATTGCTCAAGCTGCATGCAAACATTCTTGCCCTGACTTCCTGACAGGCTGCCAGCCCTTTCCCACGGGTCCTGATTTTGCAGGGGCTACCTGGACTGCGGAGGGATTTCATGTTTCTCTCCTCTGTGTTCGCAGTCCCAGGAAATCAGTTCCCACGCAGCAAAGCCAGCAGCTAGTCCAGGAGTCCCTGCTGAGCCCTGACTCCGTTTTGCCAAAATTCCCGCGATGGTAGCCATCGAGCGTATCAGGCCCACGGACTCAACGGCCCCACAGACAGCCCCCGGACCTGCCGCGGCTGTCCGCCCCAGATGCAGCTGCTCACATCTGCTAACTTTTATTTAGAAACACTCGAACCACTCTGTGTGAATCGGGGAGGGAACGGGGACGGGACCGCCGGGGAGACGCCCCATCTCTTGCGGGCTTTCCTGCACCACCGGACTGCACCCTCGCACCCAAATACTTCTCCCCGTTCCCCACACGGTCTCCGCGGGTGGCAGCGCTCGGCGCTGTGTCGGGGAGGAGCCTCCCCCCGCGGGGTCCCGGCGGGTGACCCATTCCCGGCGAGTCCTTGCGGAGCCGCTGCGGAGGGCGCAGCGCCCCGGAGCCGCCCCGAGGGGACAGGGTGCTGCCCCATACCCACCTTCCGTGTGGACGGCAGAGACGTAGGTCCAGTTGTAACGCTTGACGATGTCAAGCATGGCCCTGGCTTGCAGCGTGTCGGAGGGGACAACCCTGAGGAAGTACTTGTACAGCGTTTTGTCGCTCAGGTCGATGCTGGTGGCGGAGTAAGCGATCTGGGGGATGTCGAAGAGCTGGAGCAGGTTTTGGACCTGGATAGCAACTGAGCTGGAGCCGGGGCCAATGACCCCTGCGATGGGCTTTTTCACTCTGGTCTGGGGCTGGGGCTGCGACTCGGAAATGCAGCGGGTGCCTCCGTCCTTGTCGTCCCTGATGGAGATAAGGGAGTCCCGTATGAACTCGATGCTCTGCTCCAGGGCTACGGAAGAGTGCCAGCAGGAGTCTCGGATCTCGCTGCCCAGGGTGATGTTAGGTAGCAGGACCGGGTCGGCGTTAATTTTATCCAAAGTGTGAAACATGGCTTCAACTCTCTGGATGCCGTATTGCTCTCGGATTTCCCCGCACTTCCTCTCGGGCACTTTCTCAGCTGGCGGCTGGTGATGGACAGAGAAGAGGGCCCCGATGATGACATCCCCGTCCATCCGAGCCACCGACCGCTGCGAGGAGGCTGCAGAGAGAAGCACCTTCCTCCCGGCACTCCTGGGCAGCACGTCCATCTCCAGGAACAAAGCAGGGAAAAAGACCAGCAACACGCCAATCATTTTGTTGCACGATGTCATCCAGACCCAGGTTACAAATTTCATGGGCTCCTCTTGCCTGCACATGTTTTAAGAACATATAGGAAATGGCATCTGCTTCTCCCCGACGACACCCAAGTTGCTCCAAATACCATCACAGCGAAGCCTCACAGTATCACTCTCGAAGGTGCCAAGACAGCCGTCATCCTAGTGATTTTAACCTGGTGGCATAGAAATAGGGGATAAAATGGGCTAACTGGGAAATCGATGTCAAGCCAGAGCTCCGCAAATCAACCCCTTGCAGTTTGAGATGACCGCTTTCACAAACACCCAGGGCAATTGGCTTCCGTAAGCCTCTGAAAAGGAAGCTTCCAGAAGGATTAAAATATATATTTATTGGCCTTGATATACGATCGTGCACATTCACATATGTTGAGTTTCTACAATTCTTTTTGCATCTGCTTTTCAAGAAAAAGATGCTACTTCCTGCGCCTCCAGGCAGCACACACTCCCCACCCTCCGCCCCCGGGAAGTTTTGAAAGTTTCAGAAGGTAGGCAGTTCTTTTGGGAAGAGCCCCAGCCCACCCCAGCGGCCCTACCCCTAAAAGCGGGGTGACAAGCGCTTCTCTCTTCTCTTTCTGACTACCCGAAGGCATCTTTCTCAGTTTAGAAATTTCTTTTCTCAATACATAATGTGGGTAAAAACAGAAAGCGAACAGTCTGCTCTGCCAGCCACGGGAAATGTCATTTAAAGGTCAACGAAGGGAGGAAGAAAGGAACCACTTTACAGTTTAGATTAACTTTTCCATGTGCAGGGGGCAAAACTGTGGTTCAGCCAGGGACACACACACGAAAACAGGTGAAAATACATTTTAGTTACTAAGGCAACTGCGGGCAAAGTCCTGGTGTGCCTTACTGGCACGCCTGCCATGCAGACAGGCTTCGGGCGGGGAGCGGTGGCGAGCCCGGCGGCACGGCTTGGTGGCTTGAAATGCCGTGACGGGGAAGGAAGATGCCACCACCGCCCGAGAGCAGGGAGCGCGGCCGGGCTGAGTCCCTGTTGCACTACGAGCCGTCAGCACCCGGGACAGAGCCCGGCACCCGGGACAGCTGCGGGACGGCGAGCCCCGGCCCCACTGGCCCCCTATCTGCTGTCTCCCCGTCCCGTCGCCTCCCGCCCCGCTGGCCCCCTGTCCCGCTGTCCCAGCATCCCGCTGCCTCAGTGCTTCATTGTCCCAGTGTCCCGCTGTCCCGGTCCCGCCACCGATGACTCGGCCGTCAGCGAGCACCGTGGGGCGCTTACCCAAAACTTCTGCCCCCCGCCCTGCGCTGCCGCCGCGGTGTGCCCGCAGGCACAGCCGCACACGCACTGGCTCACACGCACACTGGCTCGCACACACCCCCCGAGGCGCGGCACGCACCGCCGCGGGCTCGCCGCCTCTCCCCGTCCCTCCCCGGCGCAGGGCAGGAGTGCCAGGGCCGGCGGTCGGCGCGGGAGGCTGGAGACGGTCCCGAGGCAGGCGATGCTCCGAGGGGAGCCGCCGTCCTGGCTGTGTGTCCGCACCCGCATGCGGGCAGAGCCGCCAGAAGCCGCCTTCCGCGGGCAGCCCCGCAGCCCGGCTCCGCGGTGCCTCTTGCCTGCCCCGCCTGCCGAGCAGGCAGCCCCTCGGCTGAGCCCGCCGTCCGTTCCGAGGGTCACCCCTGAGACGTACCTGGCCGGGTGAGGCAGTGGCTCCCTGCCTGCTGGGAGCGGGCATTGGCGGCTCTCCGGCCGCCCCGAGCTGGCGCGCTGGCGACGGGGCGACGGCTGTGGGCTGGGCGCGGGTGCCCTCTATCTTCAGCACCGCTCTACCGCAAGGAAAAAAACAGGTCATCCCGGGCTCATCCATTATCTCATATAGAAGGATCAGTCATTTTCTCCCCCTCTTTAATTTCTTCGGCTATTGTCTTGTAAACGAGTAAGGAAGCATCACCTGGAGCACGCTGCGGCTTCGGGGGGGGTGTTGGCTCTCACCTCCCTCTGCTGTTAATTCATTATCTTCTTGCCTCAATTAGCAAGAACGAGAGCTAACAGGAACAAGAGGCTCCTGCTCGAAGGGGACCCAGACCACCCTCGGGAGACCCGAGACAGTGAAATGTGCCGATCTGCCTCACGGGCAAGGTTTCGCTATCAAAATAAATATTTATAGTGAGGGGAAAAAAAAAAAAAAAGAAAGAAAGAAAAAACAAGGGGAAAAAAGATACTCCAACAAGATAAATCACCTGTAAGGATAAAGGCATTGAGATTGCAGTTTTCAGGTCAAGATGAACCTAAATGAAGCACATGAGAGGCATGCTAGATTAAAATAATACCAGATTGAATAATCATAATTCAGACGACCTGCTTGCATCCCTAACACAGGTCTCGGGTGTTTTACTTGACTGTATGAAAGTTAAAGTTAGATTACCTCCCCACTGGGAACTCTATAGATATTTGCCCTACTTTTGAAAGAAAGAAGCAAGGACAAACATTTAACTATTGCTCGCTCAGAGAAGGGTTTGCAGTAAATGCTGCCTCAGGAGTGTCTTCTCCCTGTGTCAATATCTGCACTTTTACTCTCACACAGCTAGTAATTTGCCTGTGTGTTTATCCATGAGTTATTTTCATTATGGAGGACCCAGCCCAGGGGTTTGATGGTGCCCTCTTTCCCTGCAGGTCATTCAAGGAGGGAACCAGTGCCAGAGGGGCTGCCTGTCCTCTGCCTCTGGGCATGAAGCTTCCCCAGGGACAGCCTAGGACAGTTCTGTGAGGACCAGGTCTGAAAGGACATTCAAATATGAACAAAAAGCGGACAAAATTCCCCTTCATCCATGCTTTAATGATTAAACTTCAGTCTCTGCCTTTGACACAACGAACCTGCAGCATGCTAGCATATCATTCCAATGTTTAAGTTTTGGGTTGCTCCTCTTGCTTTGGCAGGGAAAGCATTTACATATGCTCCTGTTGGTTCTTCCCAGCATATAACACCCTGTAGTCTTCTTCCCTCTAACCTGGCATTCACAAAGACAGGTCTTTCTGCTGGGGCTCCCACATGGCTTCACACAGAGCTGTTATCCCTCCTGCGATGGTCTGGGTTTTGCTGAGACTGGAGAGTAGGTCACCAGGTCCTGATGCCTGCATGGCTGCAAATGCTGACCTTCCAACCCCAGCAGCAGCAGGTGGTAGTAGATGGGAACTGGCAGAAGTCTGGGGCTCACCTGGGATATCAAAAGGCTTTAGGAAAGCACTAGGATTTCGGTGGCTTTGATCTTCCCCAGTCATTATGAAGGAAACAAAGGCTTTCCCCGTGAGGAAGTAGCACCATATGGCCCTGCTGCCTTTGTCCCCCTCAAAGAGGCCAGAGTCATCGCACTGCCTTTTGTCCCTGACTCCTAGGTCCTTATCCTGGTTTGGCCCAGAGATATAACATTTTTCCCCTCAGAAACAGCCCATGTCCCCAGTCTTACCACCTTCCCAAATTCCTTAACATACAGTACCTTTATTATCTGATAAACAACCTTGAAGGCACTACACGGGACTGCAGTTTTTGCAGAGATATGAGCTGCCATCAGACAAGCAGGGAATCAGGGCAAAAACAGAGCAAGGCTGGAGCTGGCTTGTAAACAGTGTTTGCTTGTCATGGGAAATTACCTGATTTTGAATATTTTTCCTTTGTGAAATGGAGGAGAAGCGAACAATTCTGATACTCCCATGTAACACAATGTAAAAACTGCTTGGATGTTGATTTAAATACTGTTTTGATGGCAACCAAAGTGTTTTGTTCTGTTTTATTTTTAAAGATTTTATACAGTGCAGAACACTTTTTACTTCAGATAAAATAATTTTTGGCTTAAAATGGGAGTTCTTTTCCAGTATTTCTTAAATATTTTTTTTCTACTCCTGTTTCATCAAAATTACCTCTTTCAACAAAATATTTTTTATTTGAAAAGTTCTGGTCAGCTATAAAGACAAAGGTCAGTGTATTGTAGAAAACAGTTTGAAAGGGGGGTGTTTTGGAGTAACAATGGATGAAGCTTGGAAATCTGGTTTGTTGAAACTCCACTTTTGGTTTTTCAAATACAGCTCCTCCCTTCTCTACTTCCTACCAAAAGAGACAAGTCAGTTTGACTGTCAGCTTGTGCAGACTCTCTAGCTAAATTATCAGGCAGACTCTCCAGCTAAATTATTGGGCAGATTTAAAGCTAGCCTCCAACAATCAATGCTGCTAAAATTATATGATTTCATTCTTCTTTGGAAACAAGTGGAAAGCTCATGTGTTCCTGTCTGAACTGGGTTGAAATATATACCAACTATTTGATAAATTGTCTACAGTCCTTTTTATGCTGCTCACTCAGATGTTTTACTGTCATGATTTACAAAAGCCACCTGATATATATAAAGACTGGGCATGTAAAACATGAATAGGTACCCCTCTGTAGTAGATACTGAACTATTTATTCATGAACAAAGATTTAGAATCACCATCAACATCTTCATCTAGCAAACCTGTTCAGATAAAACGGGGATTTTAATCTTACTAATACATTCATTATATTTTCTCCTTTTCTCTTAGCAACGTACACACTTCTCATCGATTCTTATTTAAAATGTGTGCCAGATACAGCATTGTGTTCACCCCCTTTCTTATATTTAAGCTCGTAACTTACCCTATCTGTAAGAAACAAAGCAACAACATTTTTAACAGTTTTGATTACTTACATTTATTTGCTGCAACAGCTAGAAAATGAACACTAATGGATCGATGTCAGTATATGCAGAGCTTTGTAAAGGTCTGATTGCTTAGCTGTTCCTTCTACTAGTAGACCCATTAAAATTAAATAGGATTAACCCATGAAATTTTGGCCTCACGTTTGAGATACTTAGAAACTAACAATAGCTTCTACACACACCTATGATTATATGGGATTACTCTCCTCTTTGTTTTTTGTTTTTTTTTTTGACAGACATAGACACACAAGGATGCCCAGAAATTTGAAAGCTTCTTTTGCTAGTCATCAAGCACCCTCTAGTCCCCTGTCTTAAGTCACATTTTCTTGAGCATATTTTACAGACTTAGGTGATTTAAGTCCTTTTAAAATGACCAGAATTTCTTCTCTAAGATTTAGTGAGGAGAAAAGCATCTGCCTTGTTATGATTTGAAATGTCTTTCAAACAAGTATAAGATCTAAATCAATGCAAAATTCATCATTCGGGGATGTCTTGTAAATTTTTTACACTCTCTAAGGATTATAGAATCCATGAAGAGATGAATAGACTGGATTTATTCAGATGTTCAGCAGTTTACATCTCTGTCTAACACAGCTCTTAACACTCTAAGATTAATTCTTTCTACTTTTAAAAATAAGTAACTGATTGCTTTTATAACTCAATATTAAAGAAGCAGAAATCCTTCATGATGACTGCTACAAGGAGAGATTGGAAGTACATGGTGCAGAAGATGCAGGACCTGATCTCTCTTCAAGGGCAACTCATCTCACAAAAGTTTTTTTGCCAAAAACCTCAAACCAATGACATACAATAGCCGAAAGCACCTGGGTTTCACTCCTTATAGGGAGGGCACATGTATTCAAGGTTGGACATTTCCTGGGCACCTGCTCTTGTGAAACCCAATGATAAAATTTGGTGGTCTGATGGCAATGGAGAGGCTCTCAAAGAGTGAATGAGAAGTAAGTTGAATGTCTCCTTTGCTAAACAACATGACGCTTCAGCCCTGAATGATATTTCGAATCATTCCTGTATTTATATCTTAACTGCAAAAATGTACTTAGGGTGCCCTCTAGGCCAAAATGCTACACGATGTTTACAACATCCTCCTACACCCATCAATTGTATCCAGCTTGATTAATTTTGATAAAACTCCCTTGCCCTGAAATCCCCTGATTTCCCTGAAATCATCCCCTAAGAAACAGCCTGAGTAAATAGATAAATCTGTGCTGGGACTTGCATACCAATAAGCTTATGTTGCACCAGGCCAAAAAAAAAAAAAAAAAACCAAAAAAAAATTTCAAAGTTAAAGGTCCATCATTCTGGAGCTTCAGACTCTCAATTTAAAATCCACAGACTTCTAATTTAATATGGCAATGTCAGACTAAATCACTCTGGCTGAACTCACCAGTCAGGGACTTATGTAAGCGTGAAGAGAAAGACAATATCTTAGATATATGGGATTTAATACAGATTAAGAAGACAGTCTACTTAATTGGATTGTAACTAACAGGACAAGGAATTTAACAAGAAGTCACCATACCTTGCAGAGACAGATTTGGTATTTTGTGGGAAATACGGCATCTGAAGCAACCACTAGCCAAATTTACTAGTGATTTTCAAGGACAGCACTGTGTAAAGCCATCTGCAGGAATTCAGTCTGGTATCACAGAAAACTGGTAACACCTACGTATGGAAAGGAAGTCCTTGCTGTGTAGATGAGGGAAAGATGTTCCTGCTCCCTCCTGTCATTTCAGCTTTCAGGCCTTAGCTGTGGGTCGAAAGACTTTATGTTGCAGATTGCAGTTACAAAAGGACGAAATATTTTGTAAAACTCAAAAGTTTACTCAGACTGTACAATGTAACAACACACCTCTGCACTGCTTGGAGAGAATCCTGCACAAACCTAGTAATTTCTGAAATTTTAGCAATGGCTACAGTTAACGCTGAAGAAAACAGCTCTGTATTTACTGGCTGGTACTTCATTTCTCCACATATAGCCCTTCTAGATGCTTTGTGAAACAAAGCCATACTAAAAATCACAAATATCATAGATTAAAGAGGCTATTAGTCTTCCCAAAATGGGAATCTTTTACACATGACTAAAGAATCAAAGGAAGTTTTAAAAATACAGTTTAGCAATCAAGCCATGTGTAACGAATACCTGACATATTTTGAAGAACCTTTCTAATGCTAAAAAAAAAAAAATTAAAAAATCCCAAATTAATGGATCTGAAGTATAATGTGCTGAATATCTCCGAATATTCATTTTCCCACTTACAGTCTATTGCTGTTTATGCAACATGCTATACAGGATACTTTATCAGCTTCCATGAATACCTATTTTTGAAGTCTGCAATAACAAATAAAGAATGGAGGAACTGAATATCTTAAATATTAGTAGGACTTTGTGGTGACCTTTAATCGAAATGATCTCAGTTTCTATCCTGCACCTTCTTCATGTGTTTGCAATTGTTCAGGATGTGTGGAAAGGATTCTGTAAAATCACTGCCAGCAGACTGGTTGTCTTTTATTTACTTTGTTCTCACTGTACCTGGTTGTAAAAGAACTCAGAGATGTCAACTTGTGGAACTTCAAGACCTGTTGTTCTAATGTCACAATTATTATTTTCATTACTTTTCCAAATGTAGATAGTGTGACAGAATAGCATATCATTGTATAGCTACTCAATAAAATAATGTAAATCTGTGCAGTTTTTGGCTAGAGTAGATTTGGGTATCTTCACAGTAGTTGGGATGGGACTGTGTTTCTCATATGTGCTGGAAACAGTGCTGATAACACAAGGATGTTTTTGTTATTACTGAGCTAGTCTTACACAAAGCCAAGGTCTTTTCTGCCTTTCACTCCACTCTACTAGTGAGGATGCTGGGGGTGCACAATGATTTGGAAGGGGACACAGTCAGCACAGCTGACTCCAACCAAATAAAGGGATATTCTATACTATATGGCATCACATTCAACATAAAGAGCTGGGGGAAGAAGGAGGAAGGGGTGACATTCAGAGTGACGACATTCGTCCTCTGAAGCCACTATTACATGTGATGGAGCCCTGCTTTCCTGGGGAAGACTGAACACCTGCCTGCCCATGGGAAGCAGTGAATGAAGGAATTCATTAATTTGCTTTGCTTGTGTGCATGGCTTTTGTTTTCCCTGCCTTTATCTCAACCCATCAGTTTTCTCATTTTTACTCTTCAGTTCCCTCCCTCATTTCACCATAGGTGAGCAAAGAGCTGTGTGGGGCTCAGTTGCTGGCTGGGGTGAAACCATTACAAAGGTGCAGGTTTTAAAGGGGCTTTGAAGAAAAGATACATCTCCAAACTGATCTGTGGTTTGAGATACACTGAGCTGCAGAGATGTGCATGAATTCAAAGGGATTGAGGTGCCATGGCTTTGCCTTCTTTTAGATTGCATTGGTTTTACCTGGTTTATATAGTTTATAAGCACTATGGAGTAAGCAAAGTGAGTTAATGGGTGCATAGACTGAAGGACCCCTGGTTTAGATCCATATTATGCTGAAAAAGAGGTAAAGAGGTATTGGCAATGTTCTGATTCCTGCAAACAGCTATAGAAAAATAGTCCACACTGAAAAGAAAAAAGAGAAGAGAGATGTGTTTTTATAGCACTGTTTACATATTTATATCTGTGCAGTTTAAATACTTTTCGTGGTCTGAACCCAACTGTTTAGTCAAGGAAACATGACACAAAATACTAGGTAAGACTGTATTTATTTGTAGAACACAGCTATTACTTGAAGCAAGACATGCACAATAAGAATCTAATACCCAGAAATGACATAAGGATATGGTGCACAAACTTTGCTCCTCCAACTATTTGCAAATTACTTCACGTATTTTTTTAAAAAGTTGATTGAGAAAAGCACAGCACCTATGAAATGAGAAGGTAGTTCAGTGTGCTGTAAAAAATAGTTCTTGCTAAGCGTTTAACCATCTTCTGACATCTTCCATACTATAATAAAAACAAAACCAGTATCAGAGTACATCTATTTCTTTTAAGTACTTATTTATACTTTTCATGAGGAATTGCCTTGATAACAGAAGTTGCACACAGACTTTTATAATTTTGACTTTCCATCCAAGCAATTTCTGGAAGCATTTCATTACTTCAGGATCTATTAGAATCTTGTTGTAACTCTTTTTCCTCTCACTACCCTGACAGTATGCTGCTGTGTCTTTGATGACATATTAATTGCTTTTTCTCTGCGATTTCCTTCTGGTGAAGTGGCTGCACTGTTTCACTGGCTACTTGCCACTTAGGGATGTCAAGACCTTGATACCCATTTGGGTTCCTAGCTCCTCAGCTACTTGCTACAACTGGTTGTTCTTTAGGGTGTGTCAAATCCCAGTCTCCCAGTTCCTCCAGGAGCAGACATTTTCAGTCTTGTCCACCAATGCAACTGTTTTTAACTTAACACTGGATAAGAACTGCCTTTATTAAGGCAGCAAAACAAACATCAAGTGTAACACCACCATCTGCGATAAAATGGCTGAGGTCCAGCTGATCCAGCAGCTTGAATTCATTGACTGTCAATGCCTGTCCTCAGTAAGTACATTCCAATGCTTTCTATCTTGCATTTCTGTCAGCTATTTGCCTTTTGTCACCCTTTTTCTAAATAGGCAATATTTTATTTATATCTCCAGTTCACTTATGATTAATGACTCTTGTTTAGTTCTTGCATTGGATAACAGAGTTTCCAACACCATACTTGGATGTGTGTTCTCCTGCAAATCTTTCTTTCATACTATTATAATTTTTTGGCTCTTGCTGAGCAAAGCACAGTTACAGGGCACTAGCAGATCCTGATTTTCTCTAAACAATGAAGTAACAGTGTTCTGAAATACCAGACCCTCTTATATGCTTTGAATTGGAGATTAAGAATGTGCCTAAAACCATTAGTTTCTTTTAAAAAAATCTTTCTTACTGTCTGTAGCCACAGGGTTGAATTGAAAATTATCAAAAAGGAAGGCCAGAAGCGGTGAAGAAAACTCAAACAGAAGAACCTCACTCAAACAAGAACACTTTTATCTTCTTTGTCTAAGGAAATAAGGCCAGCATGCTAACTGTGCCACAGTGCTTCCTCACAAAATACCAAAAATTACGCAGTGTGTGGCTGAGAGGTGAAAAAAAATCAATGAAATTCGAAAAAGTCTTGACAATAAATACATTTGTCAAGCTTTTGAAGGTCAGTAGTTGACTAGAATAAGTAGACTGACATAAATACCCCCACTGGGAAAGAAAGAGTTGAAATTCTTCACTATGAGGACTTTGAGACACTGGAAGAGGTTTTCCAGAGAAGCTGCAGTTGCCCCATCCCTGGAAGTGTTGAAGACTAGGTTGGATGGAGCTTTAAGCATCCTGGTCTTCCACCTGGTGGAAGGTGTGTCTGCCTAGGGCAAGGGTCTTGGAACTAGATGGTCTTTAAAGTCTCTGCCAAACCAAACCATTCTATAATTCTACGAAATAACCAGCAGTTGCAACCGTGTGCCCTGCCACACAACTCTAGGCCAGCTGGAGAGTGGGGTGCCTCTGCCCTGGGGACGTAAAACTGAGTACTCAAGAGAAGTGAGTGTTCAGAGGTAGAGCGTGGAGCAGTCATTAGGCAGGCTGATGACTGGGTTTGTGTAGGCAAGTGGGATCCTCAGGGGACCACTATTCCCCTCATGTATATAAATCATGTGTATAGATGGCGGTTCTTGAAACTTGGTCAGCAATGAATAGATGAAGGGATGGGAAAAACACGTGGTGGAGGTGCTGCATTGTCATACTGTAAATAATGGGCATAGGCAATCAAGATTTGCTTCACTAAATTAAGAGAATTCACTAAAGGGAAAACTTCTAAATAGTGGTTAGTTGTATTGTTTAGAGAACCTCCACGATTCTCTGAAAACTGTATGTCTTTGTGGTTTTCAAATTATCAAATTATTCAAGTCTGTTATGTAAGCACATACTAATTTCATGGCATAGCCTTTACTTTTATTCTAGAGAGTGCTTTCTCAATAACTATAACTAACTATGCCTGTTTCCATAGTATATGCTTGTTTTTGTTTTCCTTGTTCTTAGCAACAGCTTCTAAAAAGACTGTTTTCATAATCACTACATTTTTTATTTAGCTGCAAACCACAAGTCCCCAGTAAATTAACCCAAACTGGCTCAACTGATTTGGCAGCTGCTGTCACTACAGTAATAGACAGCTATTGATTTCCACATCTTTATTTAAATTCAACTGAAGCTCAGTAGTGCTGCATATAAACACCTTAATTCCTGTTGTGTTTCAGATTTCTAAATGGCACCTTCACCTACTTTATCCATTTTTTATCTGGTTTCTATATTTCTCCAAATTCCAGCCACTGTCAACAGGGGATGCAAATCTGCACATCATTCTTTCTTCTTACTCTCATTTACCAGACACTTAATATGTGCCACTCAAATAACTTATACAACATTTTTAACCTATTTTCTACATCATACTAAAATTTGATTCTTCAGCCTAAATCTACATGAAAAGTCTTCCCCGATTACTTTCATTTTGTGGCTACATGTAAATAGAATTATGAATATACGTATATAACTTAATCCCAAAGAATATTTGGACATATGCTTAACTCCACTCTCATTTAACACAACTATTAAGTTTTTGCCCTAATTTTTCTTTTTAGAAATTGAGGAGGAGTGTCAGGAGAGAAATTCAGGTATATGTGATGAAAAGACTGTCTTCAGCTTCAATTGCGTAGTTCAATTTTAAATTTGGTTAATAATTTCTAACAGAGTAAAATCAAAAATTAAAGTAAAATTTAAAAAAGCCCGCCCTGGAAACATTCAGAGGAACTACAATTCTCTGAAGCAAGGACCACACATGTTTTCCATGCATCACAGCTATGCTTTCTACCTGTGTATATACTTTCTAGTTCAAGACCTTCACAGCTGAAGAGACAGAAATCCTGGACGATTTTTTGCTGCAAGGAAGACCTGATGTTGCCAGGCCAAAGTCCACAGTGGCTCCTTGAGGTTGCAGGGAACATAAGAGAGCATGAAAGAGCTCTAAGAGTTGCTAAAAAGACTCTATAAACATTTCACAGTTGTAAATTATATTTTTAGGATGCTGAGATTAAACTGTCTTATCTCTTTGCCCATTTTAACTACCTTGGTTGAAGATATGAAATGTGGATGAGACTAAGCTGTTATTCAGTGGGATGCTCATTTTAATTTCATAGTGTAGATAATCTATTCAGAAACCTTTACTTTGAAGTCAATCTGCATTCACTGTTGTTAAAGAGTATCAACTCTTTATACAGTTTATAGGATAATTTTGATTAGATGCAGTTCTTACTCTGTGGACAGAAGCACACAGTATGTACAAAAATGATGGTAATTGTGTGTTGGAAGTTGATTATTCAGGAGAAAGCTTTTTGTTTAGCATATAATACTTTAGGGCTATAAGATAAGAAAGTGTTTGCAGTCGAAAAACAAACAATAAGGACTGCTTGAGAGCAGATTGCCCTTATGTTACTTCACATTACATATATCTTAAAGATCACTCGAAGTCATGTTGCTAACTTCATCAGAATACCTCAGAAATGCAAGGCATGAATGGGAAAGAATCAGTTTGGCTCCCCAGGGAACCACCTTGTCTGTGTAGAAGCAGATGTGGAAGTGGCCTATTGTCTGGGAAAGGTGACACTAAGAAGTCAAACCACAACAAGCTCTCATTGGGCAAACCACACCCAAGCTGGAACAATATTGGCTGGGTTCAATCAGGCAAAACTGGGCAAGACTCTCCTAGAAAAGCACTCAGGTCACAAGAAGATGGGACAAAAAATCTGTAAGTGTTTCCTTGGTGTAGATGCTACCTCTATTTCCCTTCTCAAATGATGCTGTCTATTTGGCTTAAGAAGAAGGAACAAAATTTTGAAACAACACCACCAGCTGCAGATAATTCTTCTGGAGTCAGTAGGGTAGCAAAGCAAAATAAAACTTGGCATCCAAGGTTACTTTTGATGGATAATTTTTAAATAATGGTAAGTGACTGGTTCTCTGCAAATAATCTTGCATGACCAGTGATGTCTGTCTCCAGGTCTTCTGACATCACACTCACTAACAATGCACTGACCCGTGCCCAGAGCTGGACCTACCCCAGGGTAGCAGCAAGTGAAGGGTGCTCACCTGACTCTTCTCTCTTCATAACACCCCACTAACAGCTGCACAAAGCACTGCCACTTTTCTAGTCATGTGGGTTAAAATCGGATAATGTGGATATTTCCCACTAGGTTAATCTTTTCTGGAAGGCTTCAAATGTAGTTTCCAAGCACAGCTGAAGGGAAGAACCATCCTTGGCCTGTGGCAGAAGCACCCTTGTCATTCTTCTTGAAGACTAGACACTACAGGGCTCCCAGGGGGCTGGTGGTGACAAGGGATGCCCACAGTTGTCCTTCAGGGCAGGGCCTGGCAGACAGGGCCTGTCCCATCTCCCCAGCCCTGGGGGAGTGACCAGGAAGGGGCAGTCAGGGCTGGTGGTGGTCCCAGGGCCCCAACAGAAACACACCAACTTATGCTTTGGGCAGGAGCCAGAAGTGTTGCAAAATTACTAAGCCATAAACAAGATCATTGTCAAGCCAGAAGATAAGCATTCCTTGTTTTGCTGATATTTCTACACACAACACTGTAGTATTGTTATTCATATCCTCTAACACCTTAATCATTTATCACCTTCCATCTGTGCTGCAGACCCAGGATTTCATCAGTTAGGAACATCTGCAGGTCTGCAAACACCCCAGGAGAAAATTTTTTTGCAACATTTTTGTATTCTGTTCCTATTACCTAAAGAAACAAACTGAAGTTAATGAAAAGTAATACTTTGTTGCAAAAAATATGGAAAACATTTATTTTGCTCTGACCCTGTTACTTTCTCTCACAGTCGTTTTTCAAATAAAGCTTGTTCTGTTATCTCTCTGCAGCTTCCAATTACCTCCTCAATTAATTACCTCCTCCTTTGTTTTTACTCAAGGAGGGTTGTGAGATGTAATATTTCATTGTTTTATTGTGTGACAAGGTTGATTTTACTTTCCCTGAGACTGTGTTCAGTGATGCACAATCATTTCTGCTGACTCATTTCCCCAGTCAGAGAATGTGGATTCTACGAAGCCCAGCTAAGAACAAACAATCCTGTGGCAGACAGATGGGACACCGTGTAGGAAAATGCTTTAGAACAAAACAAGCCAAAAAAAAAAAAAGAAAAAAAAAGCCCCTCAGAGCACTAAAATATAAAAGAGATTGAGCTGAAGCATGGTTTATTATTGAAATTTGTGTACAAACTTTGAAACCATAGTGCTACTTAACAGATCATACACCTACCCTATTGAGACATAGTATACATGGAATTATTTTTTATTATTGTTTTAGAGCTAGAACACAATCCATTCAGCTGAGTATGGTTGAATGGGGAAAGCCAAAGCAGAGAAGTATGAGAATACCTACAGATACTGGAAATTAAAGAAAAAAATTAAAGTCAATTACAAATTCCTGTAATTAGAATAAGTGACTATCAAAATACTTAAATTGCTTGTGCCACTTGTGCTAGTTATCGACCATGAACCAGAGCTGCTCATTTACATGGGCCATTCCAGCAGGTTGGAATTGCTGTATACCATGCAAGAAAACAAAACCAAACATGCATTTGGAACCCCAAAATAACTTCTCATTGTTCACTTATCATTGCATTTCTAAATTTTAGGCCAAAGACAGGCACAAACATAGTTTGATTAATAAGCCTACATATATGTAATATTGGAAACACAATTACATTTATATTCAGAGAAAACATTCTCTCTAATCAGTTAAGGTTGCTGCCTTAGTGAGTTAATGCCCCAGGCCAAAGAAAAATTCAGCTCAGGGGTGATTCAGGCACCTCTCTACTACACATTTGCTACAGGGACCCACAGTGCCTCACATGGCAAGGGGCTTAGAGGCTTCTAAGAGGGTCTTAACATTTCTCCATGAACAGCAGCATCACCTGTGTACTACCACACTTGGGCCTCTCCTGTTCCAGATTTACTGTGCCTTTCAGAGAACCAGATGGTGGGACCAGATCCCACCAGCAGCAGAAAGCAGCCTGCTCTGCTGCCCAGCTGATGACTGCCTCGCTGTAATTCCCTCCTGGCATAGTGTCACATAGTATCTCTCATATACTGCAGATAGAAATATCCCTATGTCTTCTACCAGAAATGCTGTCTGGCGCTAACAAAATCCAGATAAGGTGTAACTATCCTGAAGCATTGGGCAATTTGCTGATAGCTTTGGGGTATCTCTTCGGATGTTTCATGCCCTGTGCAGTCCATGATGCAGCACTGCCTGCTGCTGCAGCCCAGAACCCGAGCAAATGCTGGGCACTGCAGAGTACACAGCCTACCCCCTGTGAAACCTGCTGCTTTTTCTGAGGCAGGTAATAATCTAAGTGGGCTCGAAGGTGAATTTTGGACAGATAATTAAATATAACACCCTCTAAAGAGAATGATTATTAACCTTCTGCCACGAAGCTACATCAATCTTCATAAACTAATTTTAACATCGAACTTTGTTAAACTTGAAGAAGCATCTGTGGAGGCAGATTTTCACCTGTGTTAAATAAATACATTGCTTTGTGGCTTGAGTACTGAAGATCTCTATGTACTTTAATTTCATAATCAAAGAAATTACATCCCTGATGAAATTGATATTTTCTTTGACAGACAATACCAAGACTGCTTCTCACTTCTTTATGAGGAAAGTGGTCAAAATAAAATTGTTCCAGAAGTCTGCACATTTTTGTTTCAAGTTCAATTTCATTTGCTTTTTTATCCATAGTAGAGAACATAGAGAAGAATTTTGCAAGATGTTTTGATTTCCTTAATTTTTATATTAGAGTCATGTATGAATTCAAATCTTCTCTTGCCAAAGTATGAAACCCAAGATTTTTCACTCACAAGAAATATATCTGTAATAGATAATGTCTGAAATATCTCTTTATTGTGAGCATCCTTCAGCTCTCCTCCAAACCACTGTGCCATGTATTATGTTACCAACATCTATATTTTGAGCCTAAATTTCCAAATGCATGTACAGATTTTATTTTAAACATTTTATTTACTTAATTCCAGGTTTATTAGAAGGCTTGTTTTTTCTCAGGAACTGCAAACTTTTCTTTTATGCATCTTTGCTTATAAAAGGAACATTAAAGTGATGAAAACACCTTATTTAGGTATATATTTAAATAACTCCAAGAACTGGATTCCAAATCCTGCATAATAACTCTAGACGATGTCCTAGATGCAATGACATGGTTATTTTTTTTTTCTGCTCTATATTTAGATAGTCTTTTTAACTGTCCTTTTCTCTTGGAAAAAGGGAGATGGGCTTAACTCCCACCAGTGACTGATCAGCTGCTACTGTCAGTCCTGAGGTCAGGTGTATCACCTGGTTTGCACAAAACCAGCACATAGCTCAGCTGAGTGGCAGATGGACAAGGGTGTACAAGAACTGTGCATACACGTGAGCTGAGACAGATGGCCTGAAGAGTGTTATTCTGTGGGGAGCAGATAGATTTCCTCAGGAGATGCTGTGATAAGCAGCAGAAGGGCAGAAGTGGTATATTGAACTTCCCAGTTTTGAAGAAACAAAGCTGAAGACTGGAAGAAGTGAACAAAGGGAGGCTTACCATCCTGTGGCTTCATGGTATTATTTGCATGCTAGGGAGTTAGCTTGCTGGCTTACATGATCGCTTCTGGCACACAATAATACTCTGTTCTTTGTAGCTCTCCAAAAAATATTTAAATCCTCTACTCTTTTGCCCAAAGCAGTATTATGCGCTGTGGACAGCAGCAATTTAATGATAAGGCTTTCAAAGTTCCACTATGCTAGCTATATTAAAACACCAAACACTACGGAAGTTGGATAGGGCTGAACCTATAGAAATAATTTCCTACCAGGGCACAGAATACTGATTACAATTTTATTAATCTGGAAGAGACTGGAACGATATTATTGCTCCACTATTTCTATCTTATGGTGCTTTTTATCAATAGAGCTCAAGGTATGGCACGGTTAGCTTTTCAGCATGATATACAATCATTGTAGTTCAGGGAATGTAACCTATCTGCCCTCAGTTTTATTAGTTTACTATAACCATTCACATTTTCTGCCAGAACTAATCTGGAGACAAATGCAATTTTTATTTTCTTTAGAAAATTTCTGCTTGTCTTTACAACTAAAATATTGGTGAAAAGGACCCCAAAAATACCAAAATTTACTTTACAATACTTTACAAAGGGTTTCTTTTTTGAGGGAGGATGTTTTCTCCATCCTCTCTCAAAAAAGAAACCCTTTGTAAAGTAGCTTGTTTCCCAATGTTATTCGATTACTTTTTCTGGGATTTAAGAGTTGCTACTGAGAGCATAGGGGAATTTTTATCCATAGGTAAGGGAGGCTATACTCTCAAGTGTGGTCCAAAAAAATCACATGGTCTCATTTTATGTCATATTCTCTTCTCTTTACACTGTTCCTTTGTATTTTGTTAGATTAAATTGCAATTATCTTCTTCCTTACATTGAAGTTCTTTAGAACAGGAGGGAAATTGCTAGGTACTAATCACTACGATCCTTAGTCATTAACTACTGGGTAGAAGTGGGCATTTTTCCACCTGGTCTTGAGCCTTATTTCAAAGTACAGGTTTGTAATCTGCTAACAGAAAAGCAAACTCTTTGAGACAAAGAATGGACACAAGGGGTGGAGACCACCCTGAGTTCTTCCAAAAAATATCTCACATACTCGTAAACTGGAGCCCCAGCCGGCAACATAACAGCCAAGTGTTCTATGAGATATACCATGAAATAAAACTTGAAGGGATTTCCATGAGATATGTAGCTCAGAGATTTCCATGAGAAGTGTGAATGGCATGCTGACGGGAGGATGTATGACCCTTATCACTGCAATAAGTCAGGTGGAAGAGGGAGTGATGCTAAGGTGTCATAGTTCTGTTCTGCCCTTTTGCTAGACCCATACTCTTTGTAATCCTTCTCTTTGTTACTCTAGAGATCCTTCATTTACATGTAAATTGGCAGCCCCCACCCCCATTTATGATGGCAGTACAGTCTCACCCTCCATTTCTTCCAAAAGTATAAACTGCCATATGAAATCCTGTATGGTTGAGAATACAACTACCTTAGAGACAAATCAATGGACTTGCTACTCTCTCCTCCCCCAAGCAGGGACACCTCTGGTAAGATTTGTGCCTCCTACTCTATCAGAGTATACCCATTTATCAGAAAGCTTCTGGCTGAGCACTCCTTGTACACTGAAGAGCCATGTTGGCTGGTCCAACACTGGACCCAGGACCAGTGATTTCTCTTTCTCCTCCCCTCTTTTTCTTTTCTCTCTATCTGTATTTTCCCATCATTCTCTTTCTCATATGATATTGCAAGGTTTACTAATATAGTCTTTTGCTACCCATATGCCTTTACCATTCAATTAACAAATGTGAATTTTCTTTCAAATAAAAGTGTTACTTGTTAAGTGTTGTTTCAAATCTATATTTTCAAATTTGTATTTTCAAATCTAAGTAACTTTCCTCCCCTTGCTGTGTTGAAAAGTCATAAGAGATACCAACTCTTGACATGATCAGTGGGCAGGGAGATCTGGGAAGTGACTTCTCAGCTTTAAGACAGGAGAGGTTCGAGCAGTGCCAAGACAGTGACTACCTGGGAACTGCCAGCTCTCAGCTGCTACCCTGTTTGAAGTTCCTCCTTGCTTTAATGGGAGGATCATGACAAGGTTGTTTATTCTGAGAACTAAGAAAAAGTGAGAGAAAAAGAGAGGCTTAGACATATATCGTCATGTAGAATAGGAACTCTCTTAATGCCATTGTGTCTTCCTCCTCTTATGAAAACAGAAAGGTTCATTTCTTGCTTACCAGTTTTTATGACATACAGATGAGAAAATGAAGTTCAGTTTCACAAGTGCTTTACATTAAAAGTCTCTAAAAGCCACCATCACTAGCAAAGAAAGAAAAAAATCCCAACCAGGGAGAGGAAATATTTAATAGAAGGAACTCACAGCATAGAAATAGAAAAGCTAACTAAAGGACAAGGGCTCATTAAGAGATTCACAGCCCTGTGAAGAGCCCTGTGAATAATCCTGTGAACAGAGGTCACTGAATCATGAATTGTTATCTGCTATTTCTATAAGGATTCTAGAAGTGTATGATTTTCTTTCTTGTTTCCCATTGCTGGTTGAGTCCAGACTTCATTAAGTGAAGGAAGGTGAGAAGCAGTCACTTGTGGGACTTTCTCACATCACAGCATCAGGTCATCAACAGCAGGTGCAGGACACTTGAATGAAGAGTCACACCTTTGAGATCCCATGTGGGGGGACTCTAAGCTACCCAGACTGACAGAGTGCACTTTCATGACCCTTCACCTCAGTTGCCATGATGGCAGTTGCTGTCCTCTGCCCATCCTGACTCCTGTCATCAAGTTCAGGATGAGAAAATTTGATGTTCACATCTTGCAACATAAACCTGGATACCTTTAGATGGAGCTACCTACTCAGGCACATGGCTGTATACCAGAAGGGAGTGAAACAAGGTTGCTTCATAACTTCCTAGAGAAGCATATAACTTCAGCTGCTCACTATCTTATGGATTGAATCAATGGTCATCCTGGCCTGTATGAGAAATAATGTGGCCAGCAGGATCAGGGAAGTGATCTGCCCCTGTACTTGGCACTGGTGAGGCCACCCCACAAGTACTGTGTCCAGTTCTGGGCCTTTCACTTCAGGAAGGATATTAAGGTGCTGAAGCAGATCCAGAGAAGGGCAACAAAGCTGGTGAGAGGACTGGAGCACAAGTCCTGTGAGGAGCAATTGAGGGAGCTGGTCTCGTTTAGCCTGGAGAGGAGGATGCTTAGGGTTGACCCTATCACTCTACAACTACCTGAAACAAGATTGTAGCCAGGTGGGGGATGGCTTCTTCTGGCAGGAAACTAGGGACAGGATGAGAGGACACAGCCCCAAGCTGTGCCAGGGGAGGTTCAGGTTGAACATTAGGAAAAATTTTTTCAAAAAAGGGCTGATTAGACACTGAAATGAACTGCTCAGAGAAGTGGTGGAGTCACTGTCCTGGAGGTGTTCAAGGAAAGACTGGATCTGGCACTTAGTGTCAGGATCTGGTTGACATGGTGGTGTTCAGTCACAGGTTGGACTCAGTGATCTCTGAGGTCTTTTCCAACCTAATTGATTCTGTGATTCCATAACAGCTAAATCCCAAAAGGGATAAAAGAATAAAAGAAATAAAAGAACTCCATTAAAAAAAAAANAAAAAAAAAAAAAAAACTCCATTAAAAAAAAAAAAAAAAAAAAAGAGGGTCTTTTATCAAGATCTTCTTTTAGGAGGGAGACAGAAATCCTCCCTAGGCAACTCCAAGCCACAGGCTTGGCAGTCCTTCAACTGCTTCACAAGAGCATTAAATATTTCCACAAGTTTTACTGAAGTGGTATTTATCGTTAAAAATTGATTGACCTGATTTTGCCTTTCTGCAGTGCTGACAGCCCAGAAACCGACTCTTTACATTGCTCTTGTCATACGTCTTAACAGCCCTTAGTGTGTCCTTTCTTCTCCCAAGTGTTTCACCCACAGAATCACAGAATGGGGTGAGGTCAGAAGGGACCATAGTGGGTCACCTGTTCCAACCCTCCTGCTCAAACATGGTCATTCCAGACCCCATGGCACAGGATTGCGTCCAGATTGTTCCTGAGTATCTTCAGCGAGGGAGACTCCACAGCCTCTTTGGGAACCTGTTCCAATGCTCGGTTATCCGCACAGCACAGAAGTTCCTCCTCACGTTCAAGAGAAACTTCCCCTGCACTACTACGATCACGCCGCGTTTTCCTTCCACCCCCACCCTGAGGACGCACCTCCCAGCACCACCC
>VYXB01005377.1:113706-186319 GCA_013397135.1 Pachyramphus minor
GGGGCCGGGTCACCGCGGCCGCGTGGACCCCTCCAGGGGCTGTCGCGGAGTGTCTCATCCCGCTGGCCTCGCCTTCCCGAGCTTCAGGCCCCTTTCCTCGCTCGAGACAAGGAGCTGTGCCCTCGTTCCGGCGGCGGGGCGCGGTGGGGGAGGCCCCTGGTCCCGGGGTTCCGGGGTGCTCGGTGCGGCGTTGAGCCACGGGCCCCGCTGTGCGCGGGCGCTGCTGCTGCGGGGTGTGAGCACGATCGTCTCCTGGCCGCGGGAGCTTTAAACGGCTCTCACTCACACAGAGCAGTTCTCCCGCTTTGCCCGTCCGAGTGCGGTGCCCAGGCTGGCGTCCACGTGCATTCCTTGTGTGCCGCAGGGATCCGTCTGCTTCTGGGTTAAGTGCAGTGTTTGCTGCCGTCAGGGTTGACTGCGATTACTGTCAGCGTCTCTCCATGTGCACGGGCATTACTTTAAAAAACTCGCCTTCCCTCAATTCTGTTGTCTACAACTGCCTGAAAAGAGGTTGTGGCAAGGTGGGGATCGGCCTCTTCTTCCAGACAACCAGAGACAGGACAAGAGGACAAGGCCTCAGGCTGTGCCAAGGGAGGTTTAGGTTGAGCATTAGGAAGAATTTCTTCACAGAAAGAGTGATTAGACACTGGAATGAACTGCCCAGGGAGGTGGTGGAGTCACTGTCCCTGGAGGTGTTTAAGGAAAGTCTGGATGTGGCACTTAGCGTCAGGGTTTACTTGACATAGTGGTGCTCAGTCNGGGATCGGCCTCTTCTTCCAGACAACCAGAGACAGGACAAGAGGACAAGGCCTCAGGCTGTGCCAAGGGAGGTTTAGGTTGAGCATTAGGAAGAATTTCTTCACAGAAAGAGTGATTAGACACTGGAATGAACTGCCCAGGGAGGTGGTGGAGTCACTGTCCCTGGAGGTGTTTAAGGAAAGTCTGGATGTGGCACTTAGCGTCAGGGTTTACTTGACATAGTGGTGCTCAGTCATAGGTTGGACTCGATAATCTCTGAGGCCTTTTCCAACTTGATTGATTCTGTGATTCTGTGTTTGAAATTCAAACAGGCAAGATTTCTATATTCCAGGGTGTTTTCTTTGGTTTTCATAAATTATCAAATAGTGTTTGTTTATGGTTTTGGTTTTGGGTTTTTTTCCTCAAGACCCTTCTAAAATTATTCAGAGTTATAGGAATTCTGTCCTATTCCAGCATAAACACCTTTGACATTAGGATGTGGTGTACTGGATTTAGTAGCTTGGAATACTTTCCTCTCATCTTCCTACATGCCTTTAAAAGTTGTGTGCAGAAGCTGAATTGACATGGATATCTAGATGTTTTCCTGTTTTTACTGACAGAGTATAAAATGAAGTCATAGATCTATTGCTGTGTTCAGGCTCCTTATAAAAAGTCTCTTTTTAAAAAGAAAAGTTACTACTTGTTCTAGTATTTAATTAAGAGCATGCAGTTTTGAGTATGTAGTTATTAGTTTCCCAGATGGGTCTAGTATTCCATGATCTGCTTCCTCCTATGTATTGTTTAGCATGTGTACTTTATTTTCTGGTATTTTATCCACAAAACCTGTTCTATGCCCAGGTTTAGTCAAGGAGTTGGATGTGCATCTTGACTTTGCTATTAGTCAAAATCAATAAGACTATGCATTTAGTTTGGTGATTGGTCCCACTGAAATACAATAGAATAACTAAGGGCTGTTCTGTAAGCAGTTTGTGTATTGAGGTCCAAGGATGCACAGTTTCCTGGGAAAATAAAGTATGAATACTAGTAGGAAGGTCACTGGGGCCGTCGAAGGACAGAGCTTGATAGCTTAGGCTCTAAACCATATTTTATGTAATGTCAGCTTCAGACTAGCCCTGTGTCAAGTTTGCTTAAAATTTCGTATCTATGTAGGCTTTGAAAGGAAAGAGGAATTTTTTGTGAATTTTCCCCACACCCGCCCCCAAATCTCCTGTACTTCCTGCACTGTTCATGGAGTTTCTTTTGCTGTTTCCCTCCACCCCCATCTTTGAGGGGTTCTGCTGCTTCTCGTTTTATATCTGTCCCACAGAGTCTGAGTAACAGCTGTGAAATGAAACATTCTTGTTGATCTCTGTCTGTCGCTGTCTGGCAAAATAAGATCTAGCACAAGGCAATGCTTCATGTCCAGCTTTGTGTGATGCTGCAGGAATAGGAGAGGCTCTGTAGAACTGATACTTTTGAACAATTAGAGTTTTTACTGCATATGTTTGTGTCTGAATATTTTGCAAGCTTAGCTACTGCTGTATGGTAAAATTTTAATGTGGGCATTTGATTTTATAATGCTTTTTGCTGACTGATATACTTCATCCTGCAGAGACTGAAAGTACTGTTGAGAAAACAACAAAATGAGTAGTCGTCGAAAACGCGCACCTCCATCAAAAGTAGATGAGGAGAAGAAGAAAAAACTTTGCTGGAATATGCATGAAGACCGGAGAAATGAGATGGTAACATTAGATGATGAAGTGACTAATGAGGACCATGTTCCAGTTCCAAGCACTTCTGCATCCTTCATTCTTATAAATGATGATAGCACTGATGAAGATCTCGTCCAAAAAGAAGGCAGTAGCTCAAAGTCTGTTAAGTTTTTGACAGTTAATGATGAAGAAGACTCTTATTCCATCTTGACTCCTGTGTCTGTACAGCTAAATATTATAGTCGTGCCATATCGTGCAGATGGGTCCTGGAAAGTGTTGTTGGGAGAATTTGCTCTTCATCTTCCCTCTGAGCAAATTCTAGCTGATGAATTCCATGAAAGGAGCTTTACTTTAATGAGAGGAGACTCTGACGATCAGCTGCAGGTCTGTGTTCATGAAAAAAGTGAAGAAGAGTACAGTAATGAAACTAAAGAATACCTGGGTGCTTACGAACAACGTATTTTGGTGGAACCAACTTTAAGTGGTGAAATATTGGAAGGCTTGAGATGGTTGCAAAAGAAAAAGATAATTGGACTTTATCAAAGACCTGGAGAGGCTCAGACTTTAAAGGTATGCATTTGTATACATTTTGAAAGTTTCTCTTTTTTTGTTTGAAATGTACAATAAAACATTTGAACAACGAAGTCTGGCAGCTACCATGTATTTTTTAATGTGATGAAAATGTATAGTTTCTACATGCTTTTGTAATATTTTCAGTGTGTTTTTTCCTAAAAATGACTTTTTCACTGTTAGCGATGCATTACCCAAAGGAATCACAGAAGCATTTAGTTGCAATTTCTCTATATGGTATTTTTAGTAGATTTATTATATCTGTCTATACTTGCTGATCTTCAAAGCACTGTTGTTATTTTCATGTTCTTCTGTTTATAATATTCTTGTAATTTTAACAGCTAATTAAATTATTAAATTTATAACCCTTCCACAGGTTGGAATTTACCTTCTTGAAGCTGGGCTAAGTAAACCAGAGTTTCTTAGTGATGGAGGTGGAAGACCCAAAAAAGCTAATCAGCTGATTCAAAAACTCATGGAAAAGTTCTACAGTTTTTTAATTCCAGGTAATGCAATAAAGTTGGTTGTTGATAAACAGTTTTTGTTATTAAAGTGTGTCTTGCATGGTAGTTTTAAATATGAGGAAAAATGGGAATTATTCCTGCCATCTAAACTAACTTTTATTTTCAAGGTAATGTTATTAGGTATGTCAATATTATTATCTGACCGTTAATCGTATGCTAATTAGTTTGTGCTGAAATTAGAGGTGATAATATTTCTTCTTTACAGATAAAGCACTGAAACACAGAGATGTTTGAGTCCTTATCTTTTTGGGAGTAAATACAGTTTTCACTGATTCTTGTGGGTTGGTTGAACAGATCTACAGTAGCTTCTCCAAGTTACACAGGAACTATTTAAATGAACCAGGAATTAAATTTGGAAAAATTTTGTGTCTGTGTGTTTTATAATGTAAAGCAGTTATAGTTTAAACCACTACAAAATGCAGCTTTATGACAGTTCTAAAAATATACCATTACAGAGTTACAACTTTGGGCCTTGTTGTCATTTTGGAATTGAAAATATGTTTGCCAGAATACACTTAGTAGTAATAAGATTTATAGAGTGATAAATGATGGCTTAGGAAACTTGCAAAAAAAACCACCGTAGTTTTGTTCCTGATTGTAGGATTGATTCAAAATGTGAGCTGAACGCTGACTCAGTAACAGTGACCGCAGTATACTGAGTTTCAGTGTTCTTGCAGAAGTGAGAGAAGCCTAGCACCCCCATATAATTGTACTTAATTTAAAAAGGCAGAATTGTGTAAAAAACTAGGCAACTTGCTAAAGAGAAGCTAAAAAGAAATGCTAACAGAATATCAACCGAAGAACAAACGTGGAACTGTAAGAAAAGACTTGAGGTGTATCGAGGGATGGGCCAGTATAACTATGTATGTGGGGAAGGGAAAATATTGCACATAAGAAGTCATCCTTGCAAAAGCTGAAGTAATCTGACTGACACAGACATGTCAGTGTAAGTTTAAAAGCACAATAAAGCAGATCCAAGAAGCCTGAATAATAAATAGTTTAAGGTATAGAAATGAATAGTAGTGGTTTTAAATGCGTTAGGAGAAATACGTTATCATAAATGCATTAGAAGCAGAATAGTTGCCAGAGAATTCATAGACTTGAGTTGACGAAGGCATATGATAGAGTGCTGAAATAAAGTAATGCTATAGCAGAAACCACATATTTCTTCTCTGCATATCTTTTCATTGAGGAAGAGTTGGGGAAAGAGATTGTTTGTGAAGAAAATGACCAGTGACTTATTCTAAGATCCAAAATAATTTTCTGCTGGAACCTGAGGCATCTGTCTTCACTACTCTAAAGGATATATTTTTATGGACTGTGTGCTTCAGTGCTGCTACAGGTGAAGAGGCATTTGCTGGAAGGGAAGACATGGTGCTCAAAGTTACTGGAGCAAGAATGTGGATATGAGCAATTGGGTTGCCAGTTGCTATGTCTTAACTTTTCAGAAGCTATGGAACCAGCTCAGGTTCATAAAGGAGCTGTGTTGCCAGCTGGTAAATATTCTGACCGTTTTTCACCATGTATGTTTTGATGTAGCATAAAATAGTAATAGAGTCTTGATTTTATGCCAATGAATGCCGTTTAAATGGCTAAGTAAAATAGCTGATGTGGAGAACAGAAATAAACAACTGGTAGTCACAAGTCAAGTCCTACAAAGGCATGTGCAGCTTAATGTATGCTTTGAGAAAAAAAAGTGATGCTGTCAACAAAGTTTAAATGTATTATTCAGCATAACAGAGATGAACAACAACTAAAAGCTTGTAAACAGATTAGGCAGTGGAGCTTTGGTAGAAAGTCAATAGATAAATATAGAGCAATGCAGAAATAAAAAATGTTGGCCTCTTTGCTAATTGTTGCAACTTGTGTTGTAGTTGAGTAGGTAGGTGTATAGCTCAGTAAATGTATCAACTTAGTGTTCAGTCCTAGTCAAACCAAATCAAAGGTAAACAATTATCCTGGAAGTATTAGAGAACAAAACAGGATCATTAAACCACTATTTTAAAGTCCACAACATGTATTATGCTGTGCTCCGAATTCAGAAAAAGTGTGTCACACAAATAAACAATATTTGCGAGGGAAGATCCCAGGCTTCACTGGGGTGATTACACACTCTGAAACTAGTTTCATTTTCTAACACTTTTTAAGCACTTTCTCATTGATGTTGCATAAAATAATATAGCTGTGATTGTACGCTGACGAATGTATTCCTCTTAAGCATTTCTAGCATCTAAGTTGTGTTTAAAATCCACGTGTTTTTAAACAGAAAGAGTTGATTTTTTTTTTTAAATTGCTTGTACTTAAGTATTTTAGCACTTGTCAGTATTCATCTAAAGTGAACTCTATGAAGCAACATTCCAAGATGACATTTCTTGTTTTCCCCATTGATGAGCAAATTCTTATGTTGATGGGGTTGTGCACAAGGTTTTAGACAAATAAGAGACATGACCTCTGAATCCCTACATTTTATTTTTATGTATTTGTTTTCCTCCATGCACTCATTCCGTTAATATCCTGCTGGAGGTGGTTTTGGGATTTTGTGGTAGGAATTCCACCTCAAATTATGGCAAGCATAGCATAGATGCAGTAAGGAATCTGAAAAAAAAAATGTGAAAAAAATATTTAATATGGAATCATTGAATCACTTAAAGATCATTGAGTCCAACCTGTAACCCAGCACAGCCAAGTCCATCACTAAACCATGTCCTTAAGTGCCACATTTACACATCTTTTAAACACTTCCAGGGCTAGTTACTCAGCCACTTCCCTGGGCAGCCTGTTCCAAAGCTTGACAACCCTTTCGGTGAAGAAATTTTTCCTGATATTCAATCTGATCTTCCCCTGGTGCAACTTGAGCCATTTCCTCTTGTTCAGTTTCTTGGGAGAAGAGACTGACCCCTACCTCACTACACTGTCCTTTCAGGTAGCTAGAGAATACTGTGGGCCCCCCTCCTCTGCCTTTTCTCCAGGCCAAACAATTGCAGCTATCTCAGCTGCTTCTCATAAGACTTGTGCTCCAGACCCTTCGCCAGCTTTATTGCCCTGCTCTGGACATGCTCCAGCATCTCTGTGTCTTTCTTGTAGTGAGGGACCCAAAATTGAATGCAGTAACCTCACCACATCTTTGTAGTCCTCCGGAGTTGCCAGCTGCTTGTTCCAAAAGTCATAACCTCTTTTTTTTTCCCTGAGTTCCAGACAGAGCTCCCTGTTCAGCCATGCTGGTCTTCCCTGCCACCTTATCTTTTGGCACAGGGTGACAGCCTGCTCCTGTACCTTAAGATTTCATTCTTGAAGAATGTCCAGCCCATTTGCCTTTAGGACTGCCTCCCGAGGGACTCTGTCAACCACACCCCTAAACAGGCAGTTCTGATGGCACCCCTCCTTACTCCTCCAAGAACCAAAAACTATCATTTCATGATCGCCATGCCCAAGACAGCGTCCAGTCATCACATCACCTGCCAACCCTTCTTTGTTCCTAATCAATGCATCCAGCAGGACAGCTTCCCTAGATGGCTCACTCACTGTGCAGAATATGAAGAAGCCTCATGAGTTAGCAAAATTAATTGCAGAGTTAACAACTTTTTTGAGGAAATTGTTTGCAGAGATTTATTTTGTTTGCTTTAATAAATAGCTGGTTTTATAATAGCTTGTATCACATATCTGCCATATAATATTGCATACTGCTTGTAGCTTCAGTGAACACAGAGGCATAAATTACTTAAAGATCCAGCAAGCCGCTTTCTTAATATGAAAAAACCCATTGTCTTCATAATTAAAATAAAAAAAAAAAGGAGACTAAAATGTCTGTTTAATTGCTGTTTGTTCTAGTGAATGGTAAATGGTTTGGATTTTGTTTTCCCACAGTTTCATGGAGCTATAGTAGCTGGCAATGTCATATTATATAACATTTGCCTTCACTTTTCTTAAGAAGAATAAATTCTTTGTATAAAGATGATTTTGGTATTTGTATGTATTATTTACTACCAAAAGCAAAGCAACCATTTTTCCATTAATTTAGAATAATGGGGGGAAAGATTACATTTTCATTGGAGCAGATACAACCATCTGGAAATGGAAAGATCCTTCTTCAGATGCAATAGCAGAACTGTAATTCAGTTATTGAAGGATTTAAGTAGAGTACTTGAAAAATGTAAGAAAAACTGAATTTTTAGGTAGTACAATGCATCTGTTTCTCAAATGTAAAAAAGACTAAGATGAAACCTGTGTCATTGAATTACATTTTTAAATGATTGAAAGCATAATTAAATATTCACTTTTGAATAAGTAACTGAGAGAAGGGTAAACTTCCCTAGCCTCCTTTAAAAAATCCCTGTGGTACGTAGAACCATTTAATCAGGGAAAAAAAAAAAATCTTTGAAAGAGTGAACAAAACAAGAAACGTGTGGACAAAAAATATCCAATTGTATGAAGAAAAAATTGCTCTAAAGTATATTGTAGTCTTTGCTCCCCTGTAAAATTCTGGATTGACTTAGTTTATATAGAAGTCAACTTATTATGCTTAAAAATGTGAGATTTGAAAACTGTTATTTTAGCAAGTATAATGATAGGTGTCACTGTAGATTGAATTCATTAATTGAAGTTATACTTTGCAGTCATTCTAATTTTCTGCCATTTTCCTAAAGTGAGGGATGTGTGTTAGAGGATCCCTTAGAATGGTTTCTTTAGTATTTAAAACTGAGTGCTTTGCTTGGTGCTTTTCATTTGGCTCTGATATTAATAACCCCACATGTGTACTCTGACTGCCCAGTTTACATTGCAAGGCTTATATGTATATAGTTTTCATTAATATATATAAACTCAATGTCTTTCGGAATTCTCTTTTCCCTTGTGAAGCACTGGAATTGTTTCTTTGAT
The DNA here is from genome assembly GCA_013397135.1 of Pachyramphus minor. Lineage (NCBI taxonomy): Eukaryota > Metazoa > Chordata > Aves > Passeriformes > Tyrannidae > Pachyramphus > Pachyramphus minor. The sequence goes on from VYXB01005377.1 coordinate 122,126, forward strand.
TTAAAAGGATTAGGGGACTGCACTGATGGCTGCTGTATTTAGGCACACCATTTCATTCTTCACCTTCACCATCCTTTTGAATGGAAGGGTGCTTTTGTTTTTCATGAAAGAGACTAATAGCAGCTCTCGAACCTAATTTTAAGTTCTCTAGTGTTTGTGCCAGGTACCTCTCTTCTTTGCTAGCCCAAGACGTAGGAATTATAATGTGATTTAATTGCACCCATCATTAGCTGTTTTATTAGAAATGATGGCCCTGACTTGCTTCCAATTTTTTTTTTTTTCTAAAAAATTTTGCAAGGTGACTTTGTCTCCAGGAATAGCTAGAGTTAGTATCTTTCTGTATTTTTTTTTTGGTACCAGTATTTTTAATTTGAGAACTAAAACACTGTTAAACTCTAAGTCTTTTGTTCTCTCACTTTATGTCAGTTTCCTAGAATGCTGACCCTTGAATTTTTCATGAATTTTTGTTCTACAGTGCTTAAGTTCTGTGTATGCCCATATATCCAAAAATATATAAGCAAAAGGCCTTCTTTCCTAGAGGGTAGAAAAGAAGGCCTTCTGTCCTAAAGGGTGCATACTACTCTTGAAGTGGGTTTTTAATTTCTAAAGTATGCCTTCTCTGAATTTTTGCAATGATGCAAGTAGTGAGAATTAAGTTTTGTCCTACTGCTACAATTTTCTTATCCAGATGATAACTTAAGATTAACTTGAAGAGATTCTCTGAAGAGAATCTCCTGTATTGCTTTTTAAAATGTAATTTTATAAAGAAAGACTTTTTTTCATAAAAAATGAATGACAAATACTTGACAGCCCACTACGGCTTTCTCCTTTCTGTAAGGTCATTGACCCGTATTAATATTTAAATCTGAAATGTGAGATATTTGTGATTCTGTACCAGTTGGAAATGTCTAGTGGAAGGTCTTTATCAAATAAATAAGATCTGGTCAGTCTATACCTAAATTCTAAAGAAACACCTTCTCTGATTATCTGATTATCTGATCACCATAGCATGTCAAGATTAACGTTCAGCTTTCCTGGTTTCAGCTGGGATAGAGTTAATGTTGTTCCTAGTAGCTGGTACAATGCTGTGTGTTTGGGTTCAGTGTGAGAATAATGTTTGTAACACAATTATGTGTTACTTGTTGCTGAGTAACGCTTACCCCAGGTCAAGGACTTTTCAGTCCTTGCTCTTCCAGTGAGGAGATGCAAAAGATGCCAGGAAGGAGCTGAACCAGGACAGCTGGCCTGTCTGAACTAGCCAAAGGGATATTCCATACCATAGAACATCACACTCAGTTTATAGACTGGTGACCGTGGGCTGGGAACCGCCAGTCATCACTTGGGGATGGGCTGGGCATCAGTCAGTGGGTAGCAAGCAATTGTGTTGTGCACTTATGTTTCTTTGGTTTTGTTAATCTCTCTCTTTTTCTTTTTCATTGCCATTACTGTTATTACTGTTGTTATTATTTTACATTGTTTTACTTTATTTCAGTTATTGATCTGTAAAGAGGTGCTCATTGTTTACTACTGCTGCTAGTCGAGTTAGGTGCAGTCATGACATATGTTTAAATCATATTTTGCTTTGCTTGCTTTCATCCATTAACTACATATATTGCAGCAAAACTTACTGAGATGTTGTCCCAATTGGATTGATAATGAGCATCTTGAATTATTTGGTGTATGCAGATGAGCTGGAGGAAGATGAGGAAGAATCTGACATGGAACTAGAGCGACAAAATATTGAAGAGCTTTATGACTTTGTAAGACACACCCATCAGCAGGATATCCAGTTACTTAGAAAGGATGTGCAGCATCCTGCATTAATTCCCATTCTGAGGCCATACCAAAGTGAGGCTGTGAATTGGATGCTTCACCGAGAGAACTACACAAACTCTCCAAGCAGTGGCAAGTATATGGATCTTGAAAACTTGCATAATTGAAGAAAGTGTAATTGTATTGTCAGCAGTAATGTTTTCTTGCTGTTTGATTAAAAATTTTATTAATTATTTCTTTACTATTTTCTTGAAAGCTGTTGTTTGGTTAGTACACTAAATGATAAGCTAGGTCTTGCTGAACAGCAGTTGTTGTACCTTATTGCTCATGAAGCTCAGTGGAGGTAGACTTCAGCTTTTTGTCTCTAAATGTCACAATAAGGTTGAACAATTCTAAGCAGTGTGCTGTTTATAGAGAAACTTCACAATAGTAACATGAACACTTTCTTCATAGAAAATGCACTGCACTTCTTATGGCGGGAGGTGATCACTCTGGATGGAGTGAAAATCTACTATAATCCATTCACTGGCTGGTATGTTTTTATAGTTACTCTTTCTGAGAACACCTCAGGGTTGTACTTTATGAAAACCTCATTGGTAGCTTTATCTTGAAGAATATAAGATAATCCATATCTCGTGTTTCAGTTAGCAACTAAAGAATTAGAACAGTGATATCTTTATTTTGAAAAAAAGGACAAATTGGAATATATAGTGCACATGTAAATATGTAAATCTCAAGTTGAAGACTTAGTTCTTGAAACTTTTTTTTTTTTTTAATTTCAATAAATTTGTGTTTTAATATTAACATTAGGGCATTGGAGACTTTGACCTTATCCAGTGTGTTTCAAGTCTAAAGGAAGGGGGCAGTATAATGCTTTTTATTGAAGCTGGGTATTGCATTACTAAATCTGTTTCTCTTTTCTCATAAATTTGGCTAGGATAGAACCTTTTGATGTGAATATAAAAATATTTCAATTTTTTGAGACTAATGTTATGATATGCTGAGGTTAGCAGGGCAAGGCCTGTTAGGAGGTGAAAAATTCTAAAAATTCTGGCATATATATTTGTCTTGATCAGGTTTATACATCCAAAAATCTTTCTAACACTTCTTAATCTCATCTAAACCAACCAAAGATAATGCCCCACCCTACAAACTTCACCTTGCTAAAGCTGTGCTGCACGTTCTTGAACATATGCTTTGTCACAACATTCTGTAGTTATTGACTTTCATTTGGGAATGCACTTGAATTTTAGTATTATCCGTGAATACCCAACTGCTGGACCCCAGTGGCCTGGAGGTATTTTGGCAGATGAGATGGGTCTTGGAAAAACAGTAGAAGTATTGGCTCTTATTCTGAATCATACTGGACCAGACATTAAACAAGATGATCTGACATTACCTGAGGTAAGGAAACCAGGATAAGAGTTATTACAAAGAAAATTCTTTTCAGGATTAATGCAAATGGACCTCTCTTGAGTTTATTGCTTTCTGCTTTAGAGAACTCTGTATTTAAAGGACAGTTTTTCCTTTGTAGGACATGATACTTGGTGGCATAGATGGTGGAGTAGTTTGCATGAGAAGCAGTTGATAGTTTGCCATCATTCAAGGGTATTATCAGGCAACTGCACTGCTTATATAGTTTACGCAGGCTTCAGGAGTCCATAAATATGTTAGTTTACTATGTTGGATGTCATTCTCCCCTTCACTTCTTTGTATTGTTGAGTATCAAACATCCATTGGACATATGTTCTATGTTAAAATAGGGACAATTTACACTCAGTAAATAAAGATTTCTGCTCTGCTTCCATTTCATATAATAAATGGGCTTATTTAGCAACAGGTTTCCATCTTTTCACTTTCCTCTTCACGCATACTGTGAAAACTTAGCACATTCACTAAAACCAAAAATTCCTTCTGAAGGAAGAGAACCGTTATTCTTATGTAAACTCTTACCATGTCATGGGTTTCATACCTTTGATTTCATGGCAGCTTATTTCATTTTACATCTGTTCATAATGATCTCCTGCCTGCTTGTAATTTTATCAGTTAAAAGGACTCAATTCTCTGAGAGAATAGGGTGATTCGTAAATGTATAAGAGAGTCAGGACTGAGGAGTGTGAAGAGGGGAGGGTAAGCACTAAAGCACGTGGACATCAACTGACAACAATAGCTAGAGACCATAACTTTTGGAGAGCTGGAGTTAGTGGAACTGTTTCATGATACGAGTAGTTGGGACGAATATTTTAGATGATATTTTGGGACCTTTATAAGCAGAATTATATGACATTGGCTATGATTGAAAGGTAGTATTCCATTCATCCAGAAGGCCCCTTGTTATTTTTATTTTTCTTGTCTTCAAATATAAAATGTTTTTGTATGATGTCCTGAAAAAAAAGCCAAACAAAAATAAAACCGGAAGTGCTTTATTCCACCAGAGACTTTTTGGATGACTCCTGGGTTGTGTAAGCCAATGTCAGAGTTACTCCAATTATTTCAACTCTTTGTAGGGTTCAAAGTATCTCAAATTTCATTGCAGTTACTGTTTAAGAACCCTATAGAGCAATCAATTGGACAGGGCAGAGTGACGTGTCAATGGATACAGCTATAAAACCCTTAATAAAAGAAATATCGGCCCTCTGGTTTTTTTCCAGCTTTGAGATTCTTTTTTATATCCCAGTTTTTGAGTATACGTTTCCTTGGATTGACTCACTATTCCTGAGTTACTAATAATAGAGTAAAACTGGGCTGGGGGGACAATCCCTAAAAAGAAAAATGTACTTTTTATACAACTAACTAGGGCTTTTCCTCTGTATTGCTTACCTCCTTTTTTGAGCGAATTAGTGAGATCAGAACATATGTCTGTAGCAGCTCATGCTTATTTTCAAATGTGAAAACATTAATGAAGGTCAGAGTGACTGTGAAGAGACATGAGCTAATAACTATTTAATGTTCTCTGCATTAGGGTAAGCTTGTGAACTTCTTTGTTCCACCTCAACCTTTAGAAGGAAATAAAAAGAAAAAAACAAAGGAAATGGAGCCTAAATTGAAGGAAAAAATACAATATCCCAGTAAGTATTTCTGATGACTTTTAAAATACATTTTGCTTTTGGCATTAAGTCTTATATTGGCCACTGACTATGAGTTCAAGATTCCACTTCTTCAGAATGAAATGATTCTTTTGCTGAGTACTGTCATGTGGGATTGCATGCTACAAACAAGTGATCCATAGTTAAAAGTAAAGTTGGCAACTCAGAACTCTGAGCTACAGAGCTCCATATAACTAAATATCTTTGTAAAAGAGTTTATGCATTTAACTGAAATACACTATCTTTTTTATGCCTCGATAAGAAAATTGAGTGACTTATTTCTATTGCTGTCAAATATTGTCTTGGATTCACTGCAAAATAGCAATTTGCAGAGCTGCCTCAAGTCAAGCATTGTCAAAACTGCTGTCTCTCTTTGTTTTGCATTTTTTTAGATGAACACTATGTTTAGAGTTCCCTTAATATGCATTCTCTGCAGTAACTTTCATTTTATCTGAGCTATAAGTTGTTTTGCTTTGATTCTACATACAGGCTTACGAGTGATGATATTAGCAGCTGTAAAAGAAATGAATGTGAAGAAAGGAGCATCCATTGTTGCAATATTTAAGTACATCAGTGCTATTTATAGGTATGACACACAGAGAAATAGACGGCTTCTCAAAAGAACTCTAGAAAAACTAATTGCAGAACATGTGGTAGAGCAAGTCAAAGGACATGGTCTGGCTGGGTCTTTCAAGCTGGGAAAGAATTACAAGGAACAGAAGGTGCTGCCACCGTTACTTCCATGTTGCAAATACGGATATTGTTTCTACTGATTGCATGCTACTTGGAGCTGTGTTACCTGTGTGCACTAGTTCAGTGATGCTAACTTATTGGTAGAAATGAAGAAAACTACAGCATTTGCTTCAACATTCATGAGTAAAGAAGCAGAAATCATACGTAGATCAAATTTGGTCCTTAAGTATTAACTATATCTGTCATAAATCTTGTAAAATAGTAGCACTGGAAGTTGCATTGTTCTTACTGTGAAGGTGTTTTTTAAACACTGGTAAACATTAACCAAATCCTCAAACTGGAAATTTATACAAAGCCTTAATATCTATGTCCTGATGTATTTATATGTGCAAAAAACCCCAAAAGATGAGAAAGTAATTTGAGTTGGAGGAGTCCTTAAAAATCATCTATTTTCCAAACCCTCCTGCCATGGGGACACCTTCCACTAGAGCAGGTTGCCCAAAGCCCCATCCAACCTGTCCTGGAACACTTCCAGGGACTGAGCATCCACAACTTCCCCGTGGAAGCTGTTCCAGTGTTTAATCACCCTCACAGTAAATAATTTCTTCCTAGTATCTAATCTAAACCTACTGTCTTTCAGATTAAAACTATTCCCCCTTGTCCTGTCACTACACACTCTTGTAAATAGTTCCTTCAGGTACTGGACTGCCAAAATCAGGTCACCCTGTAGCCTTCTCTTCTTCAGGCTGAACAATCCTAATTTTCTTAGCCTTTCCTCATGGGAGAGATGTTCCATCCTTCTAGTCATCTTGGTGGACCTTCTCTGGATTTGCTCCAACAGGCCTATGACCGTCTTATGTTGGGGTTCCCAGAGCTGGATGTAGGACCACATAGGGAGTCTCACCTGAGCGGAGTGGAGGGGCAGAATCACCTCCCTCGCCCTGCTGGGCACACTGCTTTTGACTCAGTCCAGGATATGTTTGGCTTTCTGGCATGCAAGTGCACATTGCTGGCTCATGTGCAGCCTCTTATCCACCATGGCTCATGTGCAGCCTCTTATCCACCAGCACCACAGGTCCTTGTGCCCTGGGCTGCTCGTGATCTGTTCATGCCCCACCTGTATTGATACTGGAGGTTGCCCCAACCCACATGCAGTAACTTGCACTTGGTCTAGTTAAACCTCATGAGGTTCCCATGGGCCCACTTCTCAAACTTGTCCAGGTCCTTCCAGATGGCATCCCATCCTTCAGGTGTGCCAACTGCACCACTCAGCTTGGTGTCATCTGCACATTTGCTGAGGGTGCACTAGATCCTTCTATGTCTTTAATGGTAACATTAAATAGCCCTGGTAGACATTAAACAGCACTGGACAATTCTGTATGTAAAGTCGACATTCTTGGTTAATTTTACTTTGTAGGTAGCAAAGACTTCAGAAAACACTCAGAAGAAGCAGCTGACTGATGCTAAAACTCAAACCAAAGAATCAAAAAATAGTGGTGTCACATCTGAAAATGCCTTTAAAACTGCTTCACGGGTGGATATTGCCATGGAAGAACATGATTATTGTACAACTAGCAAAAATAACAAGGAATCTGAAGCTGATAATGAGAACTCTGTGAAAGAGAATAATATTAAGCAGGAAACTGTCATCCCAAAATCTCCTGATTTGCATGGCAGCCTCCTTGTCTCCAGTGACATGAGTAGTCATCCAGATTTTGATGTTTCTAAAACTACAGCTGATGTCCAGCAAGAAATCCCAAAGGTCCAGTCCTCACATTCACAAGAACATGCTGACAGTAGTGTGCAACATACCAGCTCTGTATTTCCATTTAATACCTCTGAATATCGTTTTGAATGCATCTGTGGTGAGCTTGGATTGGCTGACTACAAAGCTCGTGTGCAGTGCCTGAAATGCTACTTATGGCAGCATGCAGAATGTGTGAACTACAAAGAGGAAAACCTGAAGAGCAGGCCCTTCTACTGTCCCCATTGCCTTGTGGCAATGAAACCAGTTCCCACAGGAGCGACTCTGATAATTTCTCCAAGTTCTATTTGTCATCAGTGGGTTGATGAGATCAACAGGCACGTAAGATCATCTTCTCTTCGTGTTCTGGTAAGATTATATAGCTTCATGTTCTGGAGAGTTATTTTATCAAGGCTCAGGGCTTCCGTCAGACATTCTGTATTACTTGAAGTTCAGAACTCTCTTTGTCCTCTGTGTCAGAAGTCTACCTTTCCTGCTGTAGACCTATGCTTTGGCATCACATGGTGTACCGGTGTCCCAGAAAGACTCTCTGCAATTAGTTTTTAATTTTTCCCCTTTTAGTTGGTCATTGGGAGATAATACAGTGGACTAGGTATCTATAGAAAATGGAAGCAAATTTTGAGCAGTTGCAACAACAGGTGATTTCTGAGGGGAAGGCTGTTTGAAAGACTACCAAGGAACTTAAAAAGCCCTGACTGTAGGTGTTTTGAGTGTTGTCTCACTGTACACTTGTCCCTAAGTAGCTCTCTGACTGTTGCTTCTCATTTTTTTCTAGACAAAAAATGTTTCAGTAAGTAAAGAGCGTAGTTTTGCATTTCTGGTTCTCGGGCTTTTTAAAAGAAGTCTTGTGCTGTGGTGTTTACTGGAAACAAAACCATCAGAACTTGGATGTTGCCTCTATAACATCTGCCATATTTATTTGGATGTTGCTTATTTGGAGACCATGTATTGTCCTTTTACTTTATTTCTGATAGCCCTGTCACTAAAATAAACCTGATTATACTTAGAGTAAATAATGCTATACAGGATTTTTTAATATGTAGTTACCACAGTATTCAAGGGTAGCCATTGTCTTTTACTACCAATGTAGTCAAGTTTTGTCCTTGACTTTTTAGTAGTCAAGAACCTTTGTAATGATCTAGTGCTTTGAAAGCTGTAGATCCCTTGTATTTTGAAAAAAAATAACAGTAGTAGTAGATTGATATAACTTTGTATTCAGGGATGTATCTTGTACCTTCAGGTGTTATGCACAGATGCCCAATGTATAAATGAATTCTAGGCCTCCAATACCATATCAGTCTAACTAGATTTAGTGCATAAATGTGTAAAACTTGTGTGGTTTTTCTAAGGCCCAGTCCAAATTTTATACCAGCTTGGATGAAAATTGTCAGAAATAGATTTACATGGTAACAGTAAAATAGTTTAAATACTGACTGCCAGTACATGAAACTGTGTGACACCTTTGATTCTAAGTTATTGTTTTCATTTTCTTTTAACTGCCAACTGTAAGCAAGATTTGTGTTCAGTGTTGTTTCAAAATGAAAATTTGGGGGGTTATTTTCTGTAGAGGTAAAATGAAGGTAGTGGAGGTGTTTAAAACATAGAAGATGTTTAAAAGAACCAGTTCCCCACATTAACAGCTTTTGCATTGCATGTGAAGTGTGCTTTTTGGTCTTCCAACTGCCTACAACCCATGGGAAATTCTAATGGTTTTATGTAATAAACAAGAAATTAAAATTCATCAGTAGGTCTTGCTTTGTGGCAAGTTGTCTTTTCCTGCTGCTGTTAAAGCAACCAAACCTTGGCCAAGTTATAAACCTCCAGAAAATCTGTTAGTAAATACTTGAAGAAATCATTAGACTTTGACAGCTATTTATTTCTTCCTCTTTGCTTCAGTGAGCATGCTCCTTTTGGTTTGTTTGTTTTTTTTTTCTTTCCCTCCCATCCGCCCTTCTCTCTTTTTTTTCACGTGCAATGACCTGGTTGCACATCCTTTGTTGTCACACTCTGGGGCTGAAAAGAAGGAACTTTTCTGCAGGTGTTTCTTTCAATTAACAGAAACACTGTTGCCATATGCACAAATGTAGAGGATGATTATTACTTGAAGAAAAGGTATGGTTAACAGTGAAGTCATGTGCTGATCATTAAGGGGTAAAGAGCAATTATTTTAATTTTTGTATGCTTCTGAAAGGTCTTGGCTTAAAATTATGAGGGAGATAAGAAAAGTACTTCTGATAATAGAACAAATGTCACTGTGAAAGGTTTATAAAAATATTCTGTTGGTGCACATGGATTGTTTCTTACTAGGGTGTTTTTTTCTTCTCATAAGTCTCCATAGAAATCCTTTTGTTGGTGAGAGTTTACACAGTATCATTTCTAGTTATTATATATTTTGTTGCATATCTCTGTCTTTGCCTAATCATCCATTACATTTTTGTGGCAATGGGGAGAAAGGTAATGCACCTACAGTAAAGGAGAAAAGAAGACTGGACATGTAACTTACATAATGTTGTGACATACAACATTACAGAATACTTAATCTTCAAACAAATAACAACAAATTACAACAAATAACTGTTGTAGAAAATAATGAACCCCTCTCTTCTTCAAAGGAGAAAAAATGTTTTGCAACATTATAACTAATTATACATAAACATTTTGCATCAGTGATTGTATTGTATTTAATATTATGCCACTTAGATGTATTTCCCTCCATGCTACTGTATGAATACAGATTTTATGAATGGTTTCATATTAATGAACAACACTGCTAGCTAGAAGCATGCACCTATTAAGCTGTACTGGTATTTTGGCATTTTTATTAAAGTATCTCTCTGACCTTTTCTTCTTTTGAATATAAATCAATGCAGGTGTACCAAGGTGTGAAGAAGCATGGCTTTCTGCAGCCACACATGTTGGCAGAGCAGGAGGTGGTTATCACCACGTACGATGTGCTGCGCACTGAACTGAACTATGTGGACATCCCCCACAGCAACAGTGAAGACGGGCGCCGCTTCAGGAACCAGAAGCGGTACATGGCCATCCCAAGCCCCTTAGTAGCAGTGGAGTGGTGGAGGATCTGCCTCGATGAAGCACAAATGGTTGAATGCACTACTGCAAAGGTATGATGTTCCTGGTCAGGAGTTTATTTAACTTGACAAGGTTTTGACAAATTTATTGTAAATAATACATAGATTTCCCTCTCCCCCTCTTAACGTTCAGTGCACTCAAGTAATTTGTCCTTATCACTTGTTCTGTAAAAGTGAATTTTCTATTGGAGATACTATTAAATGGTTCTCCTGTTGGAATTTTGGCAGACTGTGAAGTATATCCAACTCAAAAAATACTTAACATATAATCTATACTGACAGTTTAAAGAACTAGGTCATCGTGTTGTGTACGGTGTTTGATAGTTTCAAACAAGACACTAGCCTGTTCAGTGGTATGATTCAGAGGCATAGATATGTCCTTTGGGTCTAGAAGCTAAAATAGTCAGCAGTCTGTCTGCAAACCCGAGGGATACAGTCTGCAGGGGAAGATTATTTTAATTAGTGTCTGTCCGGTCTTTTTGCCCAAGACAAAAAGACAAAAATGCTACTTACATAATGGCTTATGGGCTTTAATTTTTTTTTTTTTTAACGTACATTTTCTTTTGCTATCTGTTTGGCTTCTGTGAACTCTTAATTGCACTTGATTACTCAGAAGAGGACATGGCTTTTATCAGCTCTCAGTTACCTTGAAAAAAGCTCAAAAATTTTATATACATTTTCATAATATATTTTACTGATGCTGCTTCTAATCTGCTAATGTTACATACTGAAGAGATGTTCAGACTTCTCAAGAATAACATCCACGTGTTCTCACACTGTGTTCCACTCTGTTTTCCATTTCCTACCGTTGACTCTGTCTCCTTTTACTAGGCTGCTGAAATGGCGCTCCGTTTAAGTGGAATCAATCGCTGGTGTGTCAGTGGTACTCCTGTGCAGCGAGGATTAGAAGGTGAGATTTTATGTAGCAGTGTCATCCGTGGGATTTCCTTATGCTGATAATTAGGTAGTGCTTTGAAGCAGTTAAAACATCTGCTGGTTTTTCTTTGAATTGATTAGGTACTCTGACTTGGAAAGCCATAAACTTTAAGCGTGTAATAAAGCCATCAATACTTTTATCAATATAAAAATTGCAGAGCTGGAATCTTTTTGTCTTCCTTTGTTAGACATATACTTTGGACAGCAGAGAAGCTGTATGTCTAACAGCTGATTCAAGTCTATTCTCCAGTTTTCACTTAGTGGAGTGGGTAAATATTAACCCTTCTCTATTGCAGCTATAGATAGTCTGCTCTGGTTACAGAATCCTTTAAGCTGTCAAATACAGCGAGCAAAGCTGTATTTGCTTTTTGCATAGCCCTGTATGAACTACTGTGGGCATCAACTGCCATGAATATAAATTCTGAAAATCGTGCTAAAGCTTATGAAACTGTCTTAAGTCCTTATGTAAGGACTTAATGAATTGAGATGTGTGAAGTAGGTAGCTGTATGTTAGCAGGTGTCATTTATTTTGTCGTTTTTGTGAGGTACTCAGTTTCTGAAGACAGGCTTCAGAGAGACAGAAAAAAAGAAAGGGAACTGACTAACTTCTCTTTCTCCCTGTGTTCTCTGATCGATTTAGCAGTATATGGTACATGCTGAGGCAGTGAGTTTTAAAGTGGATAAATCAGTGTAAGCATTTGTGGACTATTGTACGGATACCAAATTATAAAAGTCAATATTGTAGATTAGTTCATTATGGAATTGTGAATTAAATTTATAAATACACACAATAGTTATGAGAATACATAGTTAATAAATCAAACCCTGTAGAAGGTACTGATTGATTTTATTGTCATGATTAATTTCTTCAAGTCTTTATGTGTGATAGTCTTGATTTAATACATATCTGAAATGTCATATTGTCCATAATACGTATTGACAGTCTCCCAGGCTATATTATGGCAGCCCCCATCACTTAGGGGATGAAAGTTGCTGACTCATTTCAATCTGTGACACTGCTGCTGTAATGCAGTGAGATAGGACCTCTGGGTAAACAGTTGCTTCTTGCATAGAAATGATTCCCAGGATTTTTCTTCCCCTGGTCTATTATGTATTTGGTGAATGTCGTGATGCTTTTAACTGAACACAAAATTAAATGTAACAGAAAAAGGAATGTAGCCACCAGATATTTAGGAAATACAAGATACCATCACATATCTCTGTTTCGGCATTGTCCACTTGGAGCATTTAAATGTGTGTTTCTGTGTTTTTCTGGTAAGATTTAGACACAAGTTCAAAGTCAGAATGTCCTTAAATTTCATTCCAAAATCTGAATTAGGCAGAATTAGCAATTAAGTTGTATTCTCTCAATTAGCAAGAAAACAATTAAAGTGTCTTTTGTTACTTCCTTATGTCTTAGCAGAGAAGTGAAAGTCTTCTGAATTGCAGCCCCTTCTAGGATGGTGGGCAGCAAACAGTTGGTGCACAGCAGGCTGTGAAGTAATGATACTGAGCAATGTTGTTTTATAAAATCCTGGCAAACCCAGTTAACCATATGCAGTCATGTAATTTCTGCCTCTTGCCTCTGCTCTGAATAGGTTTAAATTTGTCACTTTTTCTGCTAAGCTTGAAATTAGGAAAGTGTCTCACAAATAGCTATGTTCTTGCAAGTTGTGTGGAAATCAATAGCTAGCTAAAGGAGAGAACCTCCACCTTCCCCTACCCAGTCCCTTGCCTAAAATTAAATATTTTGATGAGGAAATGACTGGAAAAGAAGTGTAGAAGATAATGGCCAGAAGGTAGATGTTTTATGCCTGGTAGCCTTTGAATGAAAGTTAATTTTTTGGAGGCTTATTGTAAAGTGTTAAAACACAAACACTATACTAAAACACTTTCTTTTCTTGGCAGATCTGTATGGATTAGTCCTTTTTCTTGGAGTTGATCCTTACTGGGTCAAACACTGGTGGGACCAACTTTTGTATCGACCTTATTGTAGGAAAAATCCCCAGCCTCTCTACAGTCTAATTGCGAAGATAATGTGGAGATCAGCAAAAAAGGATGTGATTGACCAAGTAAATAAGAGTTTTGAGATTTAAAATTCCTGAACATCATTTATCAGTAGTTTCACTTGCAAAATTACTTATTTTCTTCTTTAATTGCAGATTCAAATACCCCCTCAGACAGAAAATATACACTGGCTTCACTTCTCTCCTGTGGAGAGACACTTCTATCACCGCCAGCACGAGGTGTGCTGCCAGGATGCATTGGCAAAACTCAGGAAGATTTCAGACTGGACTCTTAAGCTTAGCAGCCTAGATAGAAGGACTGTGACTTCCATACTATACCCATTGCTACGGCTGAGGCAGGCCTGCTGTCATCCACAAGCTGTTCGGGGAGAGTTCTTGCCGTTGCAGAAAAGGTGAATTCTGTCATTTCTTAAATGGCCTGCTTTATCCAGAGGAAAACTCTGATGGCCCCCAACAGTGCAAGATCTTGCACAGTTTTCATCTCAAACAAGCCTAATTTTAGGCTTCTTTAATTAAATGTGCAAATATGGTACGCCAAGCTAATCTGACCTCAGAAGATGAATAGGGTGCAGTAGGGTTGTTAGTGTAATTCTTGTGTTAAGAACATGAGAGGCAGCTTGATTTTCCAGTAGCATTTTAACCTTATGATGATGGATACTGGGGTGTTGGAGTTGACAGGTTAAGTGTGAATCAAACCAGATTCTTCTTCAGTTTTAAATAAGCCCACTGATTTTTTCTCTTACAAAACTCATGTTCATGAATGAGAAAAATGAACCAAATGAATCAACAGAATGGAATAATTATTTAGTTCAAAGAAAATGTTAATGTCAGGTTGCAGAATTTTTAAATGTAGATCCAAACTTAAAAGTTGTACAAATACTTTTTTCCTTTTTTTTTTTCTTATGCTTTCAAGATCATCTTCCTGACAAGTGCCCTCCAAGTATCAGTTTGGTCTCAGCATTTGTTTAGACCAAAAGCATGTTTCTGGCCCTATTGAGAAATGTAGCTGCTACACTTTCAATCAATTACAGGAAGGCTGTGAAAGAACAGGCTGTTTCCATTCCAGGCTCTCAGAGCACTGCCTGTTTTTTTTAAGCTACATAGAGAAGAACTTAAACTTTTAGCACTGCCAGTGTTATTTCTACTGTGTCCTAGTCTTGTTCATCTATTCTATTCAATCTTTTTCCATGCTTTTATGAAGTTTTGTGTCCTGCTCCTTCCCTCTTCTCATACAGGGCATCTGTGGTGCCTAAGCACCTGAAGCTGACTTTGCACCCACTTCAGCAGAGACAAAGAGTTAGATGCTGTGCATTTAGCACTTTGCTGTCGAACAGTCTGCTAGTGTGGAAACAAGGACTCAAACATAGGAGAAATCGCTATTTCCACCCATATAAGATTATTTGCATTAAAATGAGCCAGTGTAATATAAATGAAATGTGTAAACTGAGCAGAGTATGCTGGGAACTGCTTAGTACTGTGTTGATTTTGGTGGAATGGTTGCACAGTGACAGCTGCATAGTAACTGTGGTGGAAAAACCAGCAATGAAAATTAAATCTTTCTTAAAGTCACATGTACAAAGAAAGGACTATTTATGTATCTTTTTTTGTGAACCAAACTTGACTGCAGCAGTAGACATTCCCAGAACAGAGAGAAGATTTGGCTCCTGGCTTTGGTTATATGTATGAAAATAATGAAGAAATTCACTGCTAGGGTTCTCCTAGTTTAACTGAGTAAAAAACCTCTCTGTCTTAATTGGTAGTCTCAGGTTGTGTATCAAATTGCATATTTTATATGTACATCCCTCTACTTTTTTAATTTTTCTTGAAACTGCTAATGGTTCTGAAAATAAAAGGTAAGTAGCAATGGTGGCAGTATCAGTGTATGCAGGTGCTATGGGTATTTGCCATTACCTCTGCAGAATACAGAATACACAAATAGTGAATATATTGATTTAAAGCCTGCTCTAGTGTAACACTGTAGCATAAACCAAAAAATCAGTTGCTGCAACTGGAACAATGTTGCAAAGAGGGTAAAAAAAAAAAAGCCTAGGAAAAGGTATCCTTCCAGCATAATTTGGGCACAGTCTATGCAGGAGGTACACGACCTTGTAATTCTGTTCCACAGTGCCAAATGCCAAATAGTAAATGCTTCTCTACAGGTGAATGAGGCTGAGGAGCAGAGTTTCAGGGGAGGAGGGTAGTGTCTGGTCTAACACCAGTAATTGGTCATAGTAGCAGTCTCAGGTCAGCTGTTGTAGGCTGTTGCTGCTGTTCACTCTCCTGGCTGTTCCTGTCAGTCCTCTTTGTGCTTAGATTCTTTGTCCCATGGCCTTACTCCAACCTATCCTTCATGCTTCTGTCTTGCTTCTTTTTCATTTCTGTTCCTGCTTCTCTCTCTTACCTCTCCATTTCCTGTATTTTTATATTAAGTTAATTTTCTTCTAACTAAATTCCTTTCATGATTTACAAAAATGACAAAAGTAGAAAAGGAAGTTTAAAATTATTTTTGCTAATTTTCCCTGTTTTCATTTCACACATTTTTCCTCTTTACATTGGTACCTCATGTGCTTTGTGTGTTTAGATTGGTAGCAGAGGGTAGAAATGTAGTCTTTCATAGCTGTTTTCATCTGAACAGCTTTTGGCAAAATGAGATCTATTTTCTCTTGTTTCTAGTTCACACTGTAACAGAAAGAGCAAAATGTTTTTCCCCGTGAAGTATTATTTTACCTAGTTCTAATTTTCTTCTTGCTTATTATTTCTTTCTGTTCTTAGGAGGTGTCAACCGCTCAACACAGTGAAGTTAGGGGAAAGCTGTAACAGAAAACAAGGCTGACAGCTAGGGGCTTTTTAATAAGTAAATAAATATCAAACAAACATTTGTGCAGTATGTTGGATGCATGTAACCATCTCTTATGCATAGTGTGACAGTTTTACTTCTCTAGTATTGTGATTTTGTTTCAGATTTGAGCCATTTGTTCTCCTTTTCAGCACCATGACCATGGAGGAACTGTTAGCATCTCTGCAAAAGAAATGTCGAACGGAGTGTGAAGAAGCTCACCGACAGCTGGTTTGTGCTCTTAATGGCTTAGCTGGTATCCATATCATTAAAGGTAAGATTGGATGGCTGTGGTGCATCTGTACTGGGAGGATAAAAGAAGCCATACTTGTGTATTTGTACTTAACTTGCTTTTGCTTTATCAGTACTGCTGTCTGAGCTTCCTTTGTGCCCCCACCATGCAAACTGCTATGCTCTCTGTGGAACCTCTTCCCTGCTGCCTGCTCTATGGATCTGTCAATGTAGATTTTGTCTGAATTATGAGGAAAAAAAAGCTTTGCATGGGAAACAAAAATAACTATATTAATCTTGAATGGCATTAGACAAAATGAAAATAAATTGAAATTACTTAGAAATGTGAAAAAATGCCTCTTTTCCAAGTTTTTCTAAAGTTGACAAGCTGTTTGAAATTTTCCAGCTCATGTTAAAGTCTTCCTTCAGAGAGGAAAACCAGCAAACTGCCTTTTCTGTTACTTGCCTTACAGTAATTCTACATGCAGATTCTCTAATTTGTAGTTACTAATTAGTAGGTTTGAAATACTGTTATGATTGCAGTATGGAGATAAGTGTTTCAGATAGAATTAAGTGCTTAAAAAGATTTATGCATAGATGATACACTTCTAAAATACACTAGAAGCAAAAATCAAGCTTGGCTTGTTTTGAGAAGCAGATTGATGAAAATTTCATCTGGTGAGAAACAAAAGCAGGACTGAGGCAGAGTTCTGATCTGTCACTCCCTCCCCAGTATTACTATTACACTCAGCCTTCTTTATCAGTGGGAAGGAAGCACACCTTACACATATGTGAAGCTAGAAATTTATTCTTCCTATAGTTGAAATCTTATAGGTCTAACTGTTATTAGTCCAGATCTAATTCTTACAGGCAAAAAAAGAGTAACAATCGCACGTACATGTTTATACTACTGGTCCTGCTTTTATGCTCACCTTTCCACTTAGGCCCTTCTGGGTCCTGAGTCAGTGGTTTCATAGAGGTGGTGGCAGTGCTATCACTAGTTGTCACTACCTTCATCAGGAGGAATAAGATGTTTGTGTTGATGATATCTTCCTCACACAAGGATCATTTTTATGTTTGCTAGCACACGTTTGCATCTTTCTCTTCCTTCATTGGTCTGCAGCTCCACGAAAACACCAGATTTAGTGTACATAATGCCTTTTATGAATGTTACATACTCTTTCTTTGTTCTCTTTGTTGCCCCTAAAACCAGTTTTGTCCAGCTCTAAGCCTGCATTTCTTTGACTGTGGGTGAGTTGTTTATGGCCATGGCTTTCTTATTCACTGCCAAGCCTGTGCACCATCTCTTAGCATCCCATGGCTGTACTCTACACTGCATCCTATATCTTTACTTCTCAAGGCCTCTCCTGTTGTTACTAGGCCTGTATTTCCTTACACTACATCATTGTGTTAGTTGTAAATATCTCATTTTACATGGAATAACTGCTTGTTACTGCTATCTATGTAAAACTGTGTTTGTACCACACAAAGATAAACAGAAGTTAAAAAAAAGAAATTAAAAATTAGCCATAGACACCAGCAAATGACAGAAATTGCTATATCACAGCTAAGCCAAGTAAAAGGTCCAGGTCAATCAAAATTCAAGGGAGGCCTGACAAGCTTCAAGCTTGAGGCCTTGCAAATTCAGCACGTAGCTTTTGGCATGTTACTAGTAATGACAATTCTATACTGCAGGACTACACCCTTACAATTGGCAATATTTTCAATGTAAGAAGCAAGAAATCTTGAGGAAGATGATTTTTGTTTTACTCTGTTCTCTGTCTTTATACATTTCTTGTCCCTGTCCTTCACCATGTTTTAATAGTCTCCAAGACTACTACTGCTAAGTAAATTCCCATCAATTGAGAAAAGATAATTAAAATTTATTTTTTCCTGCTTTTCCATATGCAATTTCAGTTTTCTTTTTCTTTTTTAATTTATGTAATCTATTTTCTGAGAAGTGATTGTGATGTTGGCAGCTTACATCAGTAGTTATGCTCTCTGCATGTAATTAATCATTTCTGCATTTCTGAAGTGTGACACAATTTTCATTGTTTTTCACTGGAAGAGTGAATAATGTATTTGAAGTGCAAATTTAGCAATGCATCACTACAGTGAGTTGTAGATGATTTTTTTTAGTGCAACATGTGAGATTTTTTGGCCTTATGCAACCACATTTAAGATTAAGAGGTCTACAGATCTTGCAATCACAAAAGATATTTAATTTGGAAATTGCATAGTTTTTGTAGACTATAATACTCTGTCTTTTACGATTTTTTTTGGAGTGGTGGGAAGAGTGTGGAATGAATAGAAAAGATTTTCTTGAAGACAAGCACTTGTTATATAGACTTTCTGTAAACATCTTAGTATGTTTCAAGTGATGTAACTCTTGTTACATCAAGGTCAGTGATGGCTGCTTGTATATTTAAAAACCAACACAATATGTCTATGTTTTTGTCACTTTTTTTTTAATTCAGGAGAATATGCATTGGCTGCAGAGCTGTACAGAGAAGTATTAAGATCATCTGAAGAGCACAAAGAAAAGCTCAAAACAGATTCCTTGCAAGTGAGTGAGCACTGAAATGTAAAAAGATATAGTTAAGAACAGGAATACTTTAGATTTAACTTAACAGGTCAGTCTTTTTTCTTCCCAGTGGTGTGCTGAATTATCCTTTCAGCGTGCTGTCATGATCACAGTCTTTCGATAGGAATCTGTCCAGTGATTTAGATAAGAATCTGTCCAATGATCTAAGTAGGAATTTGTCCAGTGACCTTCACGTTTCCTTTTTTTTTTTTTAAGGAAAAAAGATACTCTGTTTCTAAAAACTTGCTTGTGAGTCTTCATGATGTCCCTGAAGCAGTGTGTGATCTCCACCTGCTGTTCTGCAATAAACTTAACAAGCTGAATTCCTAGACCTGTGCATGTGACTGTGACTGCTCACATTAGTGGTGCTACATTAGATCCTGCAAATACAGGATGCTAGGTTTGCTCTGAGAGTGATATTAATGTGCCAAATGATAGAGAATAATAAAATTTTTGCACTGCAGAAGATAGAAGGGCATCAAAACATGAAAAAGAATCAAAGTGAATTTTCTCTTCAGACATTTGTCTTCATGCATTTTAAATACTCTATTAAAAATACGAATATATTTTATTGATTAAAAAAGCAGTCGTTCTCTAAGTAACATCTTCAGATTTCTTCAAGAAATATCAGTTCTAAATTGACCAAGATTCTCTTCAGCATAACAAGATATTTAAAATGTTAATGACAGATAACTAAGAAGTGAATAGTTGTCTCTTTCTTTGCTTACTTTGCTAAATAAATTATTGTTTTATTATCTTCCATGTGGTCATCTGATATCTCTGTTATACTTCTTTGATTCTTCCTTCTCCTTTATAACTTCCTGGTGGCTTTTTTCCTTTAGCATAGTCATATTAGCATAAACTTGTTAAGATACTCATAACAAGGTTGTTGATGAAACTGTTTTACTGGATTATACAATCCAATAAAGCTTTTTTCCCTCCCTTCAAAATACACACTGCTTAATAGTGCTTTCCTAATAAAACTTATTAGCTGCTGCCTCCTTTGAGAACACACACAGGATCACTCTCGAGGAGAAAAGGCAACGCAGAAAGAATCGCGTCCAGTCGATGCCGCCTGGGGAGTCTCTCTGCTGTGCCTTTTGCAACCGGGCTTGTCTGTCACGCATTGGCCTTTTCAGCCATCAGCGAGTCTGTAGCAAGCGTGGATAGAGCCCTTCCCTCTTCGTGTGTGAAGCCAGGCCATGATGATGATAATAATAAAACTTAACTTCTGTTGAGTACTTCTCAGTTGTGTAGGTTTAGTTCTTAAGGGTAATGGCAAACCACACTGGCCATTCCCCTTCAGTGGCTAAGATAGTAATAGGACAAAGATGGAGTGATTCCAGGAGGTGAGAGGGATACAAGTTCATGATATAGTGGAGGTTTGGGATACAGAGGGTGAACCTAGGGAAGAGGAACAGAGTTGCCTTGTATTAATAATCAAGTTTATTTTCCCTAAAAATAAACAAAAAGGTCATGTTTTATTTAGTCATTTTGTATATAGAATAGTGAAAATATGCAAAATTAAGCTCTTGGGATATGGTATTTTCCTTAAACTTTATTTTGCTGTAGATGGGCTAAGTAAGTTGTTTCCTTAGAATATTCTGAAAGACCTTTACAAAAAAATGTGCTCTGAGATAAATGATTTGTCTTCCATAATAGTCAAGGGCTGTTTTAATTAGTAGGGTGAGTATGAGAGAGTATCTGATGACCTGGTATCAAATTTGCTGCTGATTTACTTTTGAGATGTTGAAAGTCTTTAATTTCCTGTTGTTTCCTATCTCAGTAAAATGAGGAAAAGAATGTTTGTTTTCTTTATAAGATGCTTCCAGATTAACAGAGAAAAAATAAATCTAATTTTAAATGCATTCTAATTTCTTGCTGTAGACTTTCATTGCTTTTCAAGCTTTTTCTGTCACAGATGTTGCAATTAATTTTTTTCATGATTGCTGTTGACTTTGTGTATATTTAGAGACTTCATTCGACACATAATTTGATGGAATTGTTGGCAAAGCACCCAGGAATTCCCCCAACTTTGCGTGATAGCCGACTTGCAGAAGAGGTAAGCAGACTTTGTTTTCATATAAATACATTTTGAAGAGCACATTTTTATTTTTCCTTCTTCAGTATTTCCTCTAACTAAAGAAATAATATTAAATGGGGTTAAAGTTAACTATATACATTTCTGTTTAACTTGGTAAAATCATGAGTTGTTTAGTGTGTGAGATGAGAGTGGAAATGTCCAGTAAAATACTGCTGTTCTGAATGCTTGGTGGCCTCTTTTATGTTGTGTCTTTTATGGAACTTTTAATAATTTTTCTCTCTAAAGTGCTGCTTCCCCATCCCCACAATGTTCCTATGAAAATCACTTACATAGATGTTACTGATAAAGAATGTATAATCCTGAATTCTTCTGAGTCCTTTATTTCCTCACATTTTCTTCAGCTTTCCTCATTTTTAGCTGCAAATAGTCAGAGTTTTCTCTAGGTGAAGTTTTTTGTTTTTCTTGGGCCACATGAGCAAGTCACTGTATCATTTTCTGTGTTCATTAGCCTGTTGACTATATCCTTAACCTTACCTGGGAAATACCCGGCAAAATAATGGGATTACTCTTCCCTACTGGTAACTTGTAGTGGACATGTGGACCACATTTGCAAAGGAGTGTCATTATTGTGGCATTATTTGGATTGAAAGGGACTTGGAGTGTCACTAGCTGAACCTCCCCCTCGGAGTAGGGTCAACATTGATTTCTGACCTGGTATCTCAGGGCTTTATCCAATTGGGCCATTAAAACCTCCAAGGAAAGAGATATCACAACTGGAATGAGTAACCTTTTCAGTACTTCATAATTCTCATAGTAGGGAAAGAAAATTCACGCAGAACCTCCCATTTCAATTTATGGCTGTTGTACCTTGTTCACTTAACATGTACTTCAGTAAAGTACTTGGCTCCCAGTCTAGGTGGTTTCCTTCTGGCTGCTGGAAGGCTTTTCTTTACTACCCTCTAAGCATCTCTCCTCAAAGCTGCATAGGCCCATTTCTTACAGCCTCTCCTGTTTTGTGGTGGTGATCAGTATCTGTCTTATTATTTGGATATCTTGTGGTATTTTATGATTTTTACGCAAATTGTTGGTATTGGTAGCATCTTTTTTGTTTTGTTTTAATGAGACTTGTTGTCTGAACTGTTTAAAGTTTCTACCCACCTTCATAGAGAGCTATCTTTTGACAGTATCTCTTCTAAATCTGCAAAAGTCCTGTCCACTCCAGGTAAACTAGGCTCTGTAACAACAATATAATTGTCTTCATAGTAGCAAACAAAAAAAGAAAGACTTAAACACACACTAAAATGCACTAAATTAAGGTGCGTAGTGAAATCAGTATGAAATCACGAAAGATACATGTTACTTGTAAGTTGTTTGTTCATCAATTTTTAAAATATGAAGTAAACTGATACTGGTTGCATGGTGGAGGCACTTGCAAAGTAGAAGGGGTTTTTGCTGTCAGAAGTAATTTCTACATAATTTATATGAAGAAATTATATTTACACCTAAAAATAATGAAATGTAAGCCTTTCTTGTTATTTCATGAATAAGTTTTATATGTACACAAGTTCAATTGTCCTGTTCTCACATTACTCTGAGATCTTTTTATTGTTTACTTATTCAGCACAATACGTTTATTGTACAGATAAGTTAGAATAGTGAGTTAAATCCAGTTCCCTTTTGTAATGTAGTGTATTCCTATTGTGTTGTTTGGGCTTGTCCAAAAGCAAAGTTGCACAGTTAGCATCTTTGTAGCAATTTGTCTTCTTGAATGTTTTTTGGGCTTACTAATAAGTGCTAGATTCTAGAGGAAAAAAAATGCTGCCAAGTATCACAAATGAAAATGGGTTGCATGTAGGTAACTACCCATTTTAAAACATTTTGGTAGCTGGGGAGTTTTTACATTTTCCATTATTCCTCCTAAATATGATTTGTCTATAATTTAAGCTTTTATTTCCATACAGGCAGAACAACTTCGACAACATTATATGAGTAAATCCAATGCAGAAGTTGCAGAAGCCCATCAGGCCTTACAGCCAGTTCTTCAAACCATTCGGGAGCTCCAGAGAAAGGCAGGCACCTCTTACATGTTTTGTCTCTGAATTTTGAGATTTTTAAAAAGTACTATTTTCATCTGTATATCCAGAACTCCAGCTGTTTATTATTTCTAACAGTTTTTTGAAGGCCTATTTGGAATGGGACTTCAGCAGCATGCATGCTCACCACAAGCCCAAAACATGCTCTGCATTCTCATAAAGAGACACACAGTACTTGATGAACAGATGACTAGAAACAGAAGTACATGGTGGGAGATGATTCTAGTAAAGTTTAACACCATTCTTGATTTTTAAATTAACTGTGCTTCACCTCTAATTTAGGTAAATAAGGTATGGATTTGGACCTTGAAACATTTCAGTGGTATATCAGATGGTATTTCAGTTGCTTTCATTTAGTCATGGTGCTTAAGGCTTGTGGTTAGTCAATATGACAATTCAGATTTCAGAGAAAGGTGCAAACCCTTAATGAATTGATGAACACCTGAGTTGAAAGGATGCTTGTCGCTTGCATAATAGTAAATAAATAATAAAGAAATGAGGACAAATAGCACATGAGAAAGTAAACTTAGCCCCTTCTTTCACCTGTTAAAACTATAAGGTCACTGCTGTTGCCCTGTTAATTTCACAGAGAGCTTTGCTTTCTCTCATTAAATGATCTTTTAATCTCCTGAGAGAGAAAGAGAAGAAGGAAACGTTGAGATCACAATGTCTCTATGTGGCTGTTCTCTGTAGATAGCCTTGGTGAATCTAACTCTACTGAAGCTGTTTGAAGGTGTAGAAATAGATGAGAACGTAGAAAGTTTCTTAATCGTGTGCTTACACTTCAGGAGAAGAGGGGCTATTTTTTAATCATACTCTCAATCCTCCACTTTCAGGGAATTAACCAGTCTGTTTGGCTGTGGCCTAAAGAGCAGTTAGGCCTAAAGAGTTATTACGCCTCTGCTGCAATGATTAAATTGTTTTTGTGTTGAATATTGAAGGATAAATCTTTTCTTTTTCATACAGATACATTCAGGTTCTCCTTGGTGGTTGGATGTCATCCAGACAGCAATACAGTATGCCATTGATGAGGAACTTGTTCAACGTGTGCAAAACGAAATAACCTGCAACTACAAACAGCAGACTAATAAACTCTCCATGGCAGAGAAGTAAGAGAGTAACTAAAATAGGCTAATGAATACAATTAGATCTGTTCAAGTCCTCTTATCAGTTTGTGCTAACAGTTGCAATTAAATATCAGCCATTTTTGCTTCAGAGCATCTGGACTGCAATTATGTTTCTAAACCAATCCCTGAAAAAGCTGGCTATATAGAAGACTTGGAAAGAAAAGTAGGAGAATTACCATTTTCTCTTACATGAGCATTCTTTGAAATGATTTTCTGCATTATGTACTGTGGTTTTACAGTCTTCTGTGCTCATGCAACTGCTGATCAAGAAAGATTCAAAGTTTATTGCATTAAAATTGAGTAACCTGTAAAAGAAATTGACTTGTGTAAATGGAAAGTAGGCAGACAATATCAGAAAATCCTATAAACACCATAAGATAGCAGCACTATTTTTCTGAGCAAAGAATTTTGGTTTGGTTTCATGTTAGATACAACAGTCCCACTGTTTTTTGGGTTCAATTACAGAACAATGGATTTGGAAGGGACATCTGGAGGTCACTAGGCCAACCCCCAGCTTAGAGATCCAGGCCTATGCTCATTCAACCCAATCAGGTTGCACAGGGATTTACCCTGTTAAGTTTAGGTTATCTCCCAGAAGGAGATTCAGTAGCCTCTATGTGAAGCCTGTTTCCAGTATTTGATCAACTTGGTGGAAATACAGAAACATTAAAATCCTTTTATCTAGTTAATATTTCCTGTGTTGCATCTTGTGTCCACTGTCTCTTGTCCTTTCACCAGGTGCCTTTGAGAAATGTTTGGCTCAGTCTTCTCTGTACCTTCCTGGGAGATAATGTAGAAATGCTGAATGTAGAAATGTAGAAAGCAACAAGGTGTCCCGTGGGCATTCTCAGTTTAAGGTTGAATAGACTCTTTTCTCCCAGCCTCCCCTCATATGTTCTCTGCTGAAACTCCATAAGTTTATCATAGAAAAGGGAGACATAGGAAGGACAGTGCTCTCATAGTTTAACTTCAGGCAATTCTCCATCCTTGGAGATACTCAAAAGCTGTCTGGGCATGGTCCTGGCCAACCAGCTCTGGGTGACCCTGCTTGAGAAGGGCAGTTGGACAAGACAACACCCAGAGGCCCTTTCCAACCTCAACCAGTCTGTGAATCTGGATATGAACATTTCCTGTTTGAGTTTTCATTTGAGAATGATAGCATCACATTCTGGTCAAAATAAATAAGAAGACAGCATTGTTTGTATGTTCATGCAGAATTTGTATGTATATGCATCTATCTGGATGTTTGCCTGTGTCATACTGATTTCTTTTTCCCTCAGTTGAAATTAGGTATTTAGAAGGTATCTTCTTAAATTGTTGCTGCCTATAGGTTGTATAACTTTGGAAAAGCTATCTGCAACTCAAATGTTCATTTTATAAAATAGGAATAAAACTTAATTCCTTTTCAATTTATTTTAGAATATGAGATAACATTCAAAAAACAGTGTTTTATCAGGTGTTACTCGTCAGCGGTGAAAGCAACAAGTACCCTAATAGAATATAAGACATGATTAATCCATGGTATAATGTAGGAGATTTTTATAAAGCTGGTATTATTTGGCAACTAATGATATTAACAGCAAACTTGTGATTGCAATTTACATGTATTTTCAGGCTACCTGGTTAGGCAAATTTGTCTGTTACTTAAAAATGCATATTACTTAAGTAGGTCATATTAAATTCCAGGCTTTAGTGGTGTTGTTAAACCTGTGCTTTGCTCTCCACACTTTACAAAACAGATGTTTTGGATCAAACTTTCCTTATGATCTAAAACTACAGTCGTGTACATGAATGTCAGACCTCATAGGAACTGTGCACTTTCAGCAAGAGATCTCTGCTAACAGGAAAAACGCAACATGGGAAGTGCTTAACTTGTTTTCATGTTTCCACTCCTATCGCAAAAGACACCTGGGTTTTAGGAAAACAGTTTACTGTTATGTCCATTTAATAATTTTAACTTTGAAAGCTAACTTGCAGAATGAAATAACTTTGTGTGATGGGTGCATTTGTCTGCTGTGAATTGCACAGGTGCATTGAAAATCATTTTGTTGACCAACAGACACAAGTAAGACTATGAGTATGTGCAGTTGTTTACCTTTAGTAGATTTGCATTGTGGACCAGAATGTTATGGGTTGGTGTTCACTACTAATACTTGGTCTGATCTCTCAAGTCTGGGAAGAATCTTTCTGTTCTACAAATACCATCATCTCCAGGTATAAAATGGAGTGATTTCTGACAGCATTACATGCAGTAATAAGTATTTGACTATGCTATGAACTTCGTATGTTGTCCTAGATTGCTATTTAGCTATTTTTCTTCTACTTTAAAATACTTAGTTAAGTTTGGATTTGGTGACTTTGTGTACAGTTATTTCCTTTTGCTTTAAATCAGATTCCGTGATTGCAGAGGTCTTCAATACCTGCTCACGACCCAGCTGGATGAAGTGAAGAAATTCCAGAAGATTGTAAGAGAAGCAGTGAAAAACTTAGAAGGGCCTCCTTCTAAGCAGGTTATTGAGGCTGCCACTATCTGCCATTTGCGACCTGTTAGACTTCCACTCAACAAGTATGTCTTGAAAATGGAAAATATACTTCACAAGTGTATTATTAAATTTTCCTTTATTTGAAATAACACATTGAAGTCTTGATTATGTAATCAGGGGCTGTATGCACACAGATATCACAGATCCATTTGTTAGAGTCACGACCTTTGGTTTTATTCTTATAAAATCTTTTCCTGACAGTTATTTTGTTGAGTATACATATGACTGTTAATTTGTTCTTTTTTTAAGGATTTTATGTGGTTTTATATGCTGGAATAGGTATATGGTGATTACTGTGGTTTGTGATGAAATTCTGAGTGCATCTATTTTCAATTTTCTGTATTTCAGCTGTGTCTTTTGTAAGGCTGACGAATTGTTCACAGAATATGAGTCCAAGCTCTTTATGCATAGGTAAGTTCATAGCTTCATAAATTTATCACTTAGAAAAAGTGAAAGCTGGATTGCTTTATGTTTTCTTCTTGAAGTTTTCTGAGATAACTTTATGAAATAATTACAGCAACTTCTTGCTAATAGCCTCAATAACAGTTTTATTAGGTTAAATTTTCTGTGTAAATGTCATTTGAACAAGCTGTGATTTATGACACTTTCTATCAAGCTACTGTAATATGACCATACATTTGAAATGAAGTGTTGAAGTGTTCAGAAAGTGTGTGTATAAATACAAGTATGCTAATTTACTACATATTTCTCTGTGTGCAAATATTTATTTGCAATCCAGTTGCAAAGTGGTATAATACTGTCTTCATTCAGTGTTACAATGAGACAGGAGATCTCAGACAGGAATGCAACTGAAAGAAGGGTGACACCAGCACATAGTGTGAGAAGTATACATAGTGGACAGTACTGAGAGGCATAGATTACAGTCCTTTGCATGCTTTCTCTTTGACTTTTGTCTCTCATATCCCTCACAATGTCAAAATTGGATTCAAAAGTCTTGAGGTTAATGAAAAAACATTTTGAAAAGTCTTTACTAGTGGGTGCTCTATTACCTCATGGTTGCTGGAATCAGGAAACATCAGTGTGTTTCTAAATCAGCCTTACTTGTCAAGGAGGGAACTGGGAAGCTGTAGTGTTCTTAAATAGTGCAATACACAGCAAATTTTGCATGACAGTTTAACTGCAATTCTTGCTTATATAAAAGACCAGAATTGATTATTTTTTTCTTAAATGAATGTGACATTAATAGCTCCTGAAAGATAATTTAGATGCATAAGCATTTACAAAAGCTGTGGATGATTTTGAGCTGACAAAAATGGCCTTATAGTGGTTTCATTGCTGGTGCTGAAGCCACTGTGTTAAAAGCAAGCTTTTGAGACATTAGGGAATCAAACAGCTATTTGTATTTTTTTGGTTTTCATTATCCTTTAATCAAATACTAGAAGGCTGACATAGATGATAAATAAGTACAAATGAATGTGTAAGTACAAAATCGGTGATAAGTGCTGTATTGGGTTTGTTTTTAAGTGTTAAAGGCCAAATGGCAATATTCGAGGAGATGATAGAAGACCAAGAGGGGCTTGTTGACGACCGTTTGCCCACCACAAGTAGAGGACTGTGGGCAACCAGTGAAACTGAGCGTGCCTTGAAAGCTATTCTCTCCTTTGCCAAAGCTCACCGAATGGATGTTAGGCTAACTGAAGAAGGGAGTGTGTTCCTAGAACTCTTTGAAGCATGGAAAAAGGAATATAAGGTACAGTAAATGGGATGGTGACAAAACAGGTGTCATTTAATTTATTATAAACAAGTTGAAGCTGAATATTAACACATCTAAATTGTATTCCTGAAATTAGGCTTTGCCTATACCAAGCTTTTCCACAGTGCTTATTACAGGATTTGATTCAAAATGGTTTATATATGATTTGAGTTTCTAAAAGCTATACTGGCAACTAATCAAATTATAGAGCAATATAATTGCACTTATTAAGACAGTATACATATATAATTAAATGTGTTTGTCTGTTTACTTAAGCCAGAATGTAACAAGACTCAGCAAATCCAATGTTATTCTGTTCTGTAATTCAGTTTACCTTCAGTCTTGTGCTAGCTACAGATGTACTTTCACTATTGCTTTATTTCCTGCATCTTGTTTACTACACAATGTAAGCTGAAATAATTACTCTCCTGTTTGGATCAGAGAGAACTACAGAAGTGTTCTGTGCCTTTCTTTATACATCCCTATTTCTGTGTTTCCTTGCTATGAATACATACTGGTGATGGAGATGGGGGAAGAGCTATTACACGCAAGACTCTCGTCTTACAGCACAGGTGTAATCAAACATTTTTTACTGAACGCTTCTCCTTTTCAATTAACACAGACAATCAGGTTCAGTAGAACACACTCTGTATACTAGTGTCAGGTTTATTTATTCTTTTGTACTTTCTTCTGGAATCTTGTTCTTTTTCATTGGTGGGTTTTTTGTGTGGTCCGACATCAGTGTAAATTCTTGTTCCTTGAAGAGTTTATGCCCATGTGATCTATCTCCCAGGCCTGCTGTTTCATGATTCTAGGAAATCGTCAACTTAACTAACTTGCTTTTTCCTAGGAGGTTTTGAAAAAGCAAAGATGCTTATTGCTATTCAAGAATTTAAACATTTGTTATTAGCTTTAATCCATAGAAGAGCAAGAGAAGATACTCTATGGACTGATTTATTTTTTGTATCTTAGATTAACTAGCAGAATTCAGTCTGTCTTTGTTTTTCAACAGACTTATTTATTGATCACCTACTTCCTCAAATTGGTAGTGCTCCTTAGGAGTAAAACTTAATGTGGATCTGCCTTAAAAGATTGCTAGTTTACAGTGTAAACTAGTGCAAAACCTTTATAAACAAAATGATGTCTCAATCAGCATTTAGGTATCTGGTAGTTAAAGTTATTAAATGCCTAATAAAGTTGTGCTGCTCTCACAAAGTCAAGTCACTTGGCTTATGGCACCAAAATGCTGATTGGAGAATAACGGCCCTTGGAGGTCTCATGCTTCGTTATTTTGTGTCCTTGGCTTATAACAGTTGAGACAAGGAGGAGGACATGAGGTAACTAGTTACCAAGGCATTGCTATGTGTTGAGAATTTTCTGCTGCAAGAAGGGACACAGTCTCTTCATGTGCCTTTACATGAGGGAAAAAAACGTGGGACTAATATGCCAATGAGAATAAAATACTGTCATTATGATTCCATCTGTAATATACTTGAAAATGCTGATTCAATGGTCTGTAGCACTCTAATCTACATTGAACTACAAGCTCTGTGAAATAAGCCTTATTTTATTCAGCATTTGTTTAGTCTTGCAAGGGATTTTGTTTCTGAATTTTTAGTTGCATTAGTTATTGTAATACTAATAGTTGTAGAAGAAATGAGAGACACCTATTTATAGTTGTTTATACAAAGAAGCTGGAAAAGAAAGCTGACAAGATGATGTCTATACTGTTTGTTTTCCTTTGTGATTTGTTGTTGTGGTGGGTGAATAATGCAAAGAAATGTTACTCCTTCCTCCAAAAAATTCTCACATTTTTACATCGTATGGCAAAATCTTACAAGAGGAACTGAACTCAGTTCTGCTGTTAATTTGTTTGGGCTTTTCTTACAGTTACTTCATGAATATTGGATGGTACTTAGGGATCACGTGTCTGCTATTGATGAACTGGCAATGGCTACAGAAAGACTGAGAGTGCGTCATCCTGATGAGCCAAAACCAAATCCACCAGTTCTCCACATCATAGAACCGCATGAGGTGAAGTACTGGGCAGGAAAGAATGTGTTTTTTCTGAAAGAACCTACCTCCTACAAAAATAAAATCTGTATCTAGATTACGTATAAGGTCTATAATATGCTTCTTTTTCCATTTCAGAAAGGGTTGGTGGAATATAGAGTTTCTGTGTCAGTATATGGGCCTTTTTGAGCTTGTAACTCTTATTTCAATATATTTTTGTTGGTCTTCTGACAGAGTGACATTTTTCCAAAAGCCTGCAGTCCTTCAAGCAGCGGGTAAATGGCTCTGGGACCTTTCAGTACAATTGTCCAGTTTTCCAAGTTGGTGGAAAATTAGGTTGACCTGATTCCTTACCCATATTACTGCTTTCCACAAGGACCTATAAAACAGCAGTGAACACCTAAAAGACAAATCTTTCTGTCAGTATTTTGGAATTTCTGAGCTACATCTGAGAGACTTTCTGTTCATGACGATGGAGAAAATGCTGGGTTGATTTAAACTCTTAATTTTTTATTTTTTTTTTACCAATAGAAATACGTTTTCACCAGAAACATTTTGTACTTTTTTTCAGTGAGATTGACTGTTAGATAAAAATGCTTCTTTCTGTAAGGAAATAGATATTTCATCTGTGTGTTGAAACAGTTTTTAAAACAGAGCACTTTGCTTAACAAATATGTAACAAACTTTTAAGATTTATATATGTATATGCAGCCACAAAAGAAACACTCATTGCTTTGGCTTTCACCCTTTAGGTACCTGCCTCTTCTGCAGTATTAATAATTACTCCACTATCAGCTGTAATTAATCTAAAAAGAAGTCAGTTTGTTGTTTGTGTCTTTATAAATGTTAAATGAAAAGTGGAAACTTCTAAGAAGTATAAAGAAAATAATTTTTTCTTACACATCGTTTTTGGAATGAGCAACTGAGTCTAGGATATAAATGGCTTTAAGAAGATAGATGAACAATTTAACAAAATTCAAAAGAAACTTATAAAAAATATGTGGTTTTAATTTGATTTTGTCTCTGGAAAGAAACAATAATGCAAATAAAACAATAAAACCCAATTTTTGTGTACCACCTGGGTCTCAGCCCATTCACAGTGCCGTGTTCATACTGAGTACAGGAAAGAAATAGATAGTCAGTTTTGCTTGGGGTTGAGCACATCTTAAATTTACAGCATGAACTGTTCTTCTGTCTGTCACCAGCAAATTATTTAGTTGAATTTCAACAAAAAATTAATTTAAACCTTATTGTAAAACTTTACTATTTTTTTCCTTTGTTAATACATGTTTGATACTGTTTTCATAGGTAGAGCAAAATCGAGTGAAACTTCTGAATGACAAGGCAGTTGCCAAATCACAGCTACAAAAGAAATTGGGACAACTTCTGTATCTTACTAATCTGGAGAAAGTAAGATTAATGATTCCGTGGTCTTTACCCAAATGATGTACTCTGTTTACCTAATGGAAGAAACCTGCCATTATTCATTTATTTAAAACTTTCATCTTAAAGAAATTGTATTTTCTGTGAAGATTCATTGCATGTTGAAATTCAGTGTGGTGTTCTTTGTGTTACTGTGTTGTCATAAAATTATTTATTCCATTATATATTTTGGTTATTTGCCATTACACACTTACAAAACTATGAACTCATTGCTTAAAATTTTTATTAAAACTAAGAGGCCATGTTTAGTAGAGGCTTTATAAAATGATTTAACTTTCTGCTTACCTTTGCTATTTTACAAAGAGGTTACCTTCTTAAACAGGACAATCACATCTGGAGGTTAAATAAGTGTAAAAAAATCAGACAAACCCCATGTATTATATGTTATTTTAATCATAGAGTTCAAGTAAGTACAATTATGTTTAAGTAACATGGTTTAAGCAAGGATTTAATTGTTTCTACAACATGTGAAGCTGATAGAAAATATGAGGAGTTTTTTATTTGAAGCGTATATTTTACCAGGATTTTTCAGAGTTGTTGTAGAGCTGCAGCTGCTATATGAAGGACTGCAGAATGGAAAGTCCTCATTTTACTTACCATCAGTTACAAATTTTTTTATCTCCTCAAGATGTGCTTTATTCATTAATATATTTATTAATTTATTCATGCAATGGTGTTTCTTTTTAAGGACTTCATTATTCATTTTTTCTAGAAGCTTGTTGTAAACATAGAATAACTTCTTATTTGTTGAAATACAAAGTTGATATTTTTCTTCTACTTTATAGTCTCAGGATAAAACTACTGGGGGAGTTAACCCAGAACCGTGTCCAATCTGTGCGCGTCAACTGGGAAGACAGGTAAGGTACTTTGTCAGCAGGCTTTAGTTTTAGAACATCTTTACCTACAGCTGAGTCAGCAAACTTTTAGCATCTGATTCAAAATGAACATTATATTGAAACAGAGGAAATAAGCCCTTTCCTGTAATGTGCCAACCAGACTCTCCCCCTGACATCACATCTTGCTCAGATGCCAGTACCACACTGCCTTGGTGTGGTAGCTTTTGACATCCGTGCTTAAATGTTCCACTTTTGTGAGTTCCTGATTGTTTTATAGCCCTGAAGTTATACTTTTGTCAGAAGCATTTGTTTGCCATTTAGCAGCTAATAGATTGAAGAAATAGATAAGCTTTTTATAGTATACTATTGTATTTTACTGTAACTGCTCTCATTGACAGTATTTTTTGTTTCTAAGTAAATGGATATTACCTACTTAAACAGTAGTAAAATCCAACATATTAAAGATTGGCAATCTATATTTCTTTTCCCACCACTTACCTGCTGAACTGCAGGAGTTGAAATTTAAATGGGACTTAATCTATGTCATAAAATACAAAGCTATAGTTTAAACTTGACTTACCATGCATTAGGTAAAAACATGAAAGGACTCCTACACAGTCAAACTAAATGCTCTCTTTTTTTTTTAGGTGGCTATTTTAAGGTAGTGTAGCTTCTATCCACTTTATATACATCTGTAAGCACGAACTGGTGTCCTGCCATGTTTCCAAAGTCCCCTCCTTTTCTTCCAAGGGTAGTACAGGTTTTTACAGAGAACAGCTATTTGTCCTGTTCACTACCATTATACTTTATCTCAGAGCTGGAGGAGATCACTGAAAGGGAAAATAGTATTTTCTTTTAACTTTCTTTATCTTTTCTTAACAGCGAGACTGCTGCTTTAGATAATAGCAACCTTCACTTTGCAAGGAACTTTTAAAATACTTCACATCCTGTTTCTGAATGAACCTTACAAAGCCTAAAAGACCTTCTGCTTGATAATCAGTTGCTTAGTCAATTCTCTCTGCTACTTGGCCTCATGAAAGCTGTTTTATTTTTCCTCTAAAAATGGCTTGCAGAACAGACAAGTACAGTGTAAGATACTATTTCTAGGTGCAAAATCAGTGGTCCACAAATTGCTTCTCTGTTACAGAACGTCACAGCTGATAAGTAGATGTTCTAGGCTCACAACGGGACGACAGCTTCTGCAATGCAATCTGTTGTTTACATGCATTCTGTCTAGAAGAGATTAAGCCACTCTGTTCAAAAGATGTTGTCTAGGAGTGAACAGTAGGAAAAAATTAAAGTACTTTATTTACAACTTATTTAATAAAGACCAGCCTAATATGAATGCATAGGTAAAGACTTTTACAGGAGGCCAATGCTAACATTCTTGTAATTTTTAAAAAATTATATAAATATCTAATCTGCATGCTTAATCTAGGCATTAAGAGTCATCATTCATAGAAATGAAAGACTGTAATGTCTTTCCTGAAGTTCAAAACTGAGAAAATGCAAAAAACCAAACAATAAATGCAGAGAACTTCTGTGGATCATGAACTTTTCTGTGCTGGAAAACTTTGAAATTCAGGTTTTTTGGCAGATGAGGTGTTAAAAATTCTATAATTCTTCAACTTTAATCTGATGATGTCATGGAAATCAAGTAATTTCTCTATGAGAATGTAATTTATCATATATTAGTACACTAGTCTTCTTTTGGATTGATCCAAAACTGATACTGTGTTGTGTTGGGTTTTTTTTTTTTCATTTCCTGCATAGTGGGCAGTGCTGACCTGTGGACATTGCTTTTGTAACGAGTGTATAGCCATCATCATCCAACAGTACAGCGTTGGCACCCGCCGGAGCTCAATTAAATGTGCCATCTGCAGGCAGACAACATCCCATAAAGAAATATCGTATGTCTTTACTGCAGAAGCTGCAAATCAGGAGGATGATATTCCTGTAAAGGTGCGTTGTTTATAGGAGCTGTGTGACCCAAAATATTTGTTTGGCCCAGCCTATTTGTTGTGTTCTGTTGTGTCCTGCACTTAGGCAGACAAGTGTACTGTATAGTTTTATAAATAGGTTGTGTAATGACAAAACTTCTAGACATAAATGTGTAGGAATTCCATCCTGATTGCACTATTTTATCTACTTTTCTTGGTAACAGGGGGTTTTCGTTGTGTTGAAGGCAGGGGTGGAGGAAGAGGTAGAATGTCCATGAGACTTTAGCAATACTGACATAGTGCATAGGTACATTTTAGCTTTGCATCAGTATATTATAGAATAGTGATAAACAAAAAGAAAATAAACTGGTTATTGCAGTTGTGGAAGAAATAGAAGATTCTGGACTAAAATGCAAAGGTAAACGACATATAGGTAATATTTTAATTTAAATTATACTGCTGTCTTTAATTAAAATATCATTATAATACAGCTGGACATACCAGTCATAATTTTAATATCATTAGTGTAGTTAAAAGTAATAACTAGTTGTGCTGACAGACTTCTGTGGTATCTGTGCAAGTCTCTTCAAATCTTGCAGATTTTCTAGGGTTGCTGGCCTGTATTGAAGACAGCTGCTACCACATTCACACTAGTAATTCTAGCTTCCTGGGACAAACTGAATTCCATTTTATGAGTAGATGCTTCCTAACTAAAATTATTAGATTTGAAGTAGTTGACAGTATGTAGCACCAGGGGGAGTAAATAGGCTGTATTTTTGAAGTGCTGCTGCTTAGAACCTCACTTCCTGTGAAGCTTTTTACATATAATTTTCTCTGAGTTTAGAGATATCACTGTTTCTAACAAAATTGCAAATACATTTCATAAATTACATTAAAAAATAAAATAACTAGAATATCAAAAATTCATAAATAGAACACAGAACAAACCTGTAATCTGCTGTCCTGCACACAGGATTGTAATGTTTTCTTGAAGTACTTTTGCACCAAAAACTTTGAACAGAAGCAAAAATAAAGCAAAGACATGAATTCTGTGTGAATTCACGTGATAAGGATCATTATTTATGAAAAATTAAAGATTTATGCTGTTTCTTCATGTACTATTTTTTGTTAAAAATAAAAATTTCTACCTCATATTCCTTTAGGAACACTTAACAAGTGTAACTTAGTATGGTTTCTATAGAATACTGAGGTTAAGATAAATAACTTTCAGTATTTATGTGAAAATTGTATAATTTATTCAGTGTTTTCATTTTAGTCTGAGCTTTCTTAATCCCTTCAGTCTCTTTCAGTATTCACTGTCTCTTTTTTTGCATCTTACTGTTTATTGTACCAATACTAGTGCCTTAGATGCAAAAGGACTACTGTAAATGGGAGCATTTTATACTGAGAGGTTACTGGCATCCCTGCATGTTTTGGTTCTGTAAAAGTTTCCTGTGTCTGGTCAGTATTACAGTGGGTATTGCTAGCCTGCCATCTGAGACTCTTCTTTAGAGGGTAGTTTTGGTTCTAATGTGTGTTGTTCCATAATTCATAGCTAATTTCTTTATAAATATTCATCTGGATATTCATCAAAAAGATGGACTAATGGTGTAGAGGTAATGAGTGGGATAACATTTTTTTAAGACAGACTGAAAACTAAGGACAAATAATAGTAAGGGTACTTCTGTCAGTTTCATTTCTCTGTGAAAATTGAGAACAAAATTGAAATTTTTTGTGTGTTGTGTACCAAAGCTTTAGTCAATTGTTAGTTTAATAAGTCTAATGTAGTTTATCTAATATAATGTAAGTGAAAGAACAAAGAAGTTTGCACACTTAGTTCTCCTGTTTAAAAAATTGAGCAAAAAGACTATGACCACTTTGATCGATGTGCTGTTCTTTTCTTTGCCATAGTTCCTCTTACTGATCTGTTACAAAGTCACCTGTGTGACACCTGAGTCACAGGAATTTGGACGGTGGAAAAATCAACAACAGTGGCTAAAGCTACTATCTGTTATAGAAGCGAAAAATAGGACCTGTGATAACGTCTAAAAACAGTCTCTGAGGAAAAGACAGAGCAGATTAGCCAGAATTCTCATCTGAATCAGAGATAAATGGTATTGGAAAAGCACATAAAAGACCTCAGAATTATATAGGAAGTACTAAAAGTTAGCCTTTAACTTTGTCTCCTAACTATAGGTATTGATGATTGGCAGGTAACTGCCATAGGGCTGCAAATGTGTCATCCTTTCAGATCATAACACCTGCCAATATTTTAATTGTCCATCTGACTTTGGAAACAGTGTTAATGTCTATCAGGTGCAACAGAAATTACATGGAGGAAAGCTAGCTTACTTCTATGTCTGTGACACAGACATTTCTATGATTTCTGTGTCTGGAATCCCTATGGAGACCCTGGGAAATAAAATGGTACTGCTTATTGCAGCCTTTCGTAAAACAGTCTGCAGAAATTCTTTTACATGTATTTCTGGAGTGTTCATTTGTCT
Source organism: Pachyramphus minor (assembly GCA_013397135.1). Classification (NCBI taxonomy): domain Eukaryota; kingdom Metazoa; phylum Chordata; class Aves; order Passeriformes; family Tyrannidae; genus Pachyramphus; species Pachyramphus minor. The sequence goes on from VYXB01005377.1 coordinate 159,403, forward strand.
GCCTAATGTGTGAATGATCAAGCAACCCAGCATTGGTTCCCAGCTTGTGCCTAGACTGCTAACATCCTTCCCAGCCAATTCTGCAAGCAGCGTGACTTCAGTAAATTTGATCTGTCATTGCAGCAAGCCAACATAGTTAATTCAATGTTCAAAAGACAGGTGCAGCCAGAAATAAAACAGTATTTGTCCGGCTGAATCTAGCACAGCTTGAAATTACTATGCATGTAGGAACTAGTAAGAAATTAAAGGCTAAGGAGAAAGGGAAGAGGACATAAATCAAAGTGGACAAGAACCAGAATATAATATTAAACTAATTAAGCACCGAAATACTTCTGAGTGCAGAATATGAATATATTTTCATTGCAGCACAGAATTCTTAAAAAATTATTTATATTTGCACTTTTCTTGTTACTTTAAATATAATTAAAAAACTTCATAGTACTGAACATAAGTTTGGTGTTGCCAGAATGAGAAACAAAAGCAACAAATAAAACATTGAGGTAGGTGTTTTTCGTAGTCAATTTTCAAGAAGTGTGAGGGTAGGGAAATTTAAATGTGCATTTGCAAGATTCCTTAAGGATTGTGCCGCTAAGTTAAGACACAGGAGGCCCAATGGGCATGTTTGGTGTAACTGCATTGTTTGAGCTGTCTGTTCTGCCTCAGCTAGCTTTCAGTGTGCTGCACATGCTGTAAGACGCTGCTGATCCTATAGCAGCACATTATAAGGGAGGATAAAAACAGTTCAGTGCTACTTAACCTGCCCTCTCTCCAGGTTGATAATTTTTAAATTTGTGTAAAGTACGTAAGAGGCCTAATATCACATCATTTAATAAAGCCATGAATGCGGAAGTTGTTTACTATCCAACTTTATTAATGCTCTTCTTTGACTTTTCAAAGGGAAGTCACTCCACCAAAGTGGAAGCTGTGGTCCGAACACTGAAGAGAATTCAATTTAAAGATCCAGGGGCTAAATCCTTGGTTTTTTCAACGGTATTAATCATCTTTTTCTGTCTTGTCTTTGTGTGCTTGAGTTTAAAGCATTCGTAATATTTACAGGAATTAGTTTAGCTACCAAAATGTTGAATCACTCTGTACAGCCACTTGATTGTTTTGAGAATTTGTAGGGCAAGTCATGTAACTGGGACATGAACAATGATCATAGTCAGCAGATGTAAAAGCTTGTTTCATTAAAGGGCAAAGAGTTTTGTATGGGAGCGTTAGAAATTCCAGATATTTTTAAATGTAAGTTGCAGATGTTTTTGATACATTGTAAAACTGTTTTTGTGATGGCTGCCAATTTCTTTTATTCAAGCTGATCTTTTTAATTACGTCTTACTTCGTTTCATGAAAGATTTGGTTCCTAGCAGACAAATATTTATTTTTTTTTAAATTACAAATGCTAGTATTTTGAAAAGGTTTTTAATCTACTCTTTCTTAGGGAAGTTAATTGGTATTTTTTAGTTGTCATTGGTGTTTGTAATGTTGAGTTACTTTTATTGTTGTGTGTTTTTGTTTCGTTTTTTTTTACAGTGGCAAGATGTATTGGATATAATTTCAAAAGCTTTGTATGACAACAACATGATTTTTTCTCAGATCAATGGAATTAGTAAATTTCAGGTACATAAAGGATATTTTTATTTAATTATTTTCAGTGGGAAAATCATAGTTCATAGAAGTTAATTTGATCCTTTTACTTCATTGCTTGATTTGACAAACTAAAAGAGCAGCAGATTTAGTTGACAAAAGTTTTGATCTCTAACTCATTAATTCTAAAAATCATAATCACAAGAAGCCCCAGTTTAAAGCTTTTGAAGCTAAACTGTACATTCACTTTTGAGAAAGAAGCATTAGGCTGGCTGTTAAGAATGAGACACGCTGATCAGTGTTGAGAAGTTCATACCTTCCTGATATCTGTTCAGTATCTGTTCCGGAATGAACATTATTTCTCTGGAGCCTGTATTAGCTGCTATAATTTTTAGAAAATATAGTTAAATCCTCCACACTCTTCATTGAGGAACTTCTGTCCCACTGCTGTGATGTTTGCCTTTTAGGAAAATCTTTCTGCCTTTAAATACGATCCCAACATCAATATTTTGCTGCTGCCTCTTCACACTGGTTCCAATGGACTAAACATCATTGAAGCAACTCACGTTCTGCTTGTGGAACCCATTCTGAATCCAGCACATGAGCTACAAGCTATTGGCAGGGTACATCGTATTGGCCAAACAAAGTAAGATTAAAAATTGTGTTGAATGGTTTAGATACAGTGCAGAATAGGTCTGCATACTGTAATCAGAATAAATCTAGTTCACTGAACTTCTCAGTTTTGGAGATGGGGTTATTCATAGGAATGATGGTTTTAAATATAATCATAAAAAGGATAGAAAGATTAAATTAAAGAACGTTTGCTGAAAATGCACAGTGTGTATTTTAGGGAATTATTTTGTGCTGCAGGGGTAAGATGCAGAAGCAAATTGCATTTGGGCATTTAGGAAGAGCGTAGGCTATTGAGTCTGAAATTCTGAAAAAACTTGTTCAGCTGCTCCCCTGTTTTATGTGTGCCATTGATGCCTTAGTTTTTAACTTAGAAGTTCTGCTTGCAGACATGTTCAGAAATGTCTTAGCTTTGCGTGTCCAAGCAACTCATCCTTTATGTCATATGAGGGTAAGTTCAGGCATGGCCTGAGTTTCCTTGAGAGGGTCCTTCTAAGTGGGCATTCTCAGCTCCAGGTTAGGAGCCACATAAATTGTTGGTGCTTTTTGTTTGCTTGTGTTGGTGGGTTGTTTGGTTGGGTTTTTTTCCAATAAGAAAGTTATAGCACACTCCCTTGACAACTGCTTGGTTTTTTAAATCACAGTTCTGCCCTCATCCCCATCTAGATCTCTTTGAAGACATTAATGAGTTTGCATATCTCTTGTTTGTTTCAGTGTTGTTGATTTTAAACATGTAGTAGTGAACTTAACAAAGGTTTTGGAAAGTTTGTCCTGAACGTATAAGATGTATATGTTTTTGATTAGGTCTCATGTCACTTGAAAAAAAAATTGAAACCTGGAACATGAAGAAGAAAAATAGCTGGAGTCAATTCTGGAATAATAATATTCTAGAATAATAGTGGGTTTTGTGTTCTGGAAATGAAGGCAAAGAGAGGACATGAAGAAGCATGTATGTGAAAGAATGTTTATAAATAGGTGGATATTTGTGTGTGTTGGTATAGATTTTGAATTAACTGCATAGGGCATAGGGAAGATTGATTGCAACAGCCTGGACTGTAATTTTACATGATGCTGGCATGAAAGGTCTGGCAAAATCCTTGCAATAAAAGCAGCAAGAATTTACTGTACTTTTTAAGAACTAAGACTTCAGCAAGGTTTATTTGAAAAAGGGCTGTGTTCCAAGTACAAGGGAATGCTCCTGTATGCAACTATTACAACTTCAGTTGAGTTCTTATTTACTTCTCTTTTTTGGGAGGGTAGACCTTTGCCTATGAATCCCAAAGTGTTCCCAGTGCATTCTTCTGTAAAATGTTACCTGCCAAAGTTTCAGCTGAAGATATGAAAACCATCTAAGCACTTTCAAGGGTTCTTATCTCGAAAAATGTTTATACTGGGGAGCCTGAGGTGATTTTTCATTTTTATCTTTGGAGCTGACTTTTTTCCATTTCACTTTCTTGTGCCTGGCAAGGTTTTTTTTTATTACTGCTTTCTTTTTGAAATTTTATTTAATAAGTGGAGTTGGCATTTTGTGTTATGTTTACTGACATTTTATTTTTGCTTTATGAGTGTTTACAGTTCCATGTTTACTGACTACAATTACTGTCTTTTAAAAAAAAAATTATAATATTTTGCTATCTTCAAAAATAATATTGTTAAAACTCTGGAAATCAGCTTTGAAAATCCATCACACTGAGCTCTTGTCTCTTGGAACAACTTGTGACAATGCAGTGTGAACATTGTATATCACCAGTAGGCCAAACGGGTTAAGCTATTGAGGAAGGTTTATTTAGAGTAAGGACACAGAAAGCAGAACTTCGCCCAACATCTGCATTAGGATTTTAGCTAATGCAGCTTATATTCATTTCGTATGTGGTCAGCCAAGTGAGTGTGTGCTCAGGGAGGCACTAAGCGTCCTGAAATGCCAGTGAAAGTTGTTAATCACCTTTAAGATTTCTTTCTTAAAATAGAGGCATTTTTTCAACATTGTTACAAGAATTAGTGTGAAACAAAATATGGTCATGACAATATTCATCAATAACTGTATAACTTCTGCTCACTTATGGTCTTGTTTTCTTTTTTTAAACACATTCAGATCTACCATTGTTCACAGGTTCCTGATAAAAGCAACAATAGAAGAGAGAATGCAGACTATGCTGAAAACTGTAGATAGAAGGTATGTGTTGAATTTTTGAAAACATCATTACACTGCAAATGAAGAGGTGGTTCTCAACCATACTGTTATTATAGTTAGGCATGCATATCTTTGTATATAAACCTCAATTGTTCTCCTTCAAATTGTTGTGATTGGCAAAAAAGTTTTAAGACTTGAAAAATTTTAACCTGGCTCCAGTAACTTGAAGCTTAAGGTATTTTAATTCTCTGGAATGTATTTTGGTTATGTTTTGTGAGTTTTATCTTATGAAAGCCCAATTAATAAATTATGTGTCATGATTTATCTTTTCACTTTACTTATTTTCATGAGTATAAAAACAATACAATTGATGGAGTAATACTAAGCCTGCCAATGGAGCAACAGCGTGTGTTACAAGCTCGAATATAGGACATGGATTCTTCCTTTCATTACTTTTGAGTTCTACCAAGTTAGTCCAACAGTGCCATGTGCAGGCATTGCCCAGATGGTGGCTCACACATCAGGCTGCTGTGTAGAAGCAGTTTTCAGTGTTTGTCCTTCCAAAATCTATAAGCAATGATGGTCTGGGCCTGGACCAAAACTGATATTCTTTATGCAGAAAGTGTAAGCAATTTCTACCGTTTATACATTGTATATGCATGATAAATCTAGGAGGAGGCCTTAGTTTAAGGAAATTTTGCTGGCTACAGATTATGGAACTAAAAATTGGCATTCACATCTTTGGCTGTAGTTATGGAAGATTCTAGTTTTAGCTCTGGAAGAATGATTTATTCAGTTTCCATATCTGCAAGGTAGCACTGTTTTGGATATAAAATTTGGATAAATGTGCAGTGGTTGAATAATCCCATGAGAGCTAATGTTTTGAAAGTAATATTAAGCATTATGTGTGGAAGCTGAAGACAGTCCCTTAAACGTTAAACGGGCAAAGCAGATTATCCCATGTTCTGCTGCCTTTGCAGTGTTTGGTGTTGACCACTGTTAAGGACAGTAGATGGACTTTGTATCTTACTTAGAATGTACAAGAGCAGGAGCTGAATCAGTGTATGTGGTTTTCCTGCTGAGTTTCAAAGCTGAGCAGTTATTGACTCTGAGCTGTGTGGTCTGTCTCCAGTGCACATAGCTTGTTACTGACATTGATTCTTTCTCTGATGCCTGCATGCAATTTTTTTCCCACAGTCACACGAGCTCTTCCATGAAACAGTCAGAAGCCTCAGTGTTGACAGTGGCAGATTTGGCTGACCTTTTTACAGAGGAAACAGAAGAACTTGAGTAAAAGCAGTGGTTTGGCCTAATGAAGTCAGAAAGTACCTGACCTAATAAGCACCAGGATATAATCCACTTGATCTGTCATTCCTGTAAACATCATCTAACATTTGTTACAGCGTGATTGGAAATTGAAAAGTCTTAATTGTTACTGTTTTATTCTTTGGTGAAGTTCATAGAAGCACACACTTCTGGTGGCACTGGAGAAAAGTTGCACTTTGCACATTATACAAAAACATGGAATTTATTCCCAAAGAGCATTTGAGCTGGATGCTAAAACTGAGATCTTGGACCCTTGGTTGAGAGGATTTTTACCATCAGGTTTGATTGGCTAGTAGCTCTGTCTGAGAGCAAAACTATGTGGGTGGTTGGGTGGGAAAGGGAAGCAGAAAAATACAAATCTAATTTTTTTTACTGTACAAAGAGTTGTTAGAAAGAATGACTGTAAATTAATATTCTTCTAGAAAGGGCTTGTTAGATTTAATGCAGAGTTACTAAATGTCTTATTGTTAACACTTCAAATGACTAATCTTTACCAATAATTTGGATATTTGTATTAGGCTTTTAGATATTCATAAAGACTTGTGACAGTTAAATATTTCATTGTTAATGCTTACTTATGGCAAAAAGATGATAATTAAATTATGCTTTTTGTATGTGTGTTGGTCTGGTGATCAGTTAAAGACTTGAACTTGCTGTACATGTTTTCACTTGAAGCCATGACTAATTTAGTGCTCATTTTAAAAAAAGAGGCATTTGTTACAGAATTTTCAAAAAATTAATTGGTTAAGCTGCTGATCACTTTGTAATCATATGGTGCTTGTGTGCATTTTCTCACCATGATATTTTTGTCTAGTTCTTCCCCTTAAAGATACAGCAATCTAAATATACAAGATAGATGAAATTAAGATAGGCAGTGAAATTAAGATAGGCAGTCTAATTAGGTGCCTGGTCTAAGTTAGATAAACAGTGGAGAGAAATGGAACTTTGTGAAGCTTCATCCTGAGATATGCGAGATCACTCTACACCATCTCTGTTAACAGTAGATAGTTTGGAAAACAAATCCAGGCTAACTTTTAGATTGCTAAAAGTAGGCAAGATAAATTTTAAGCCTTTTGACATAGGTTATGGATGCACATTTACATAACATTTGTTTCTGAAGGTGTTAGAGAAGGAAGCCCAGTTACACAGTTGATGTTAAACACAAGTTTGTGTTTAGAGAGTGAGCATAAGCAATAGGCTATGTCCCTCACATTACAATATTTACTGTTTCAGTAGGCAATGCATTTTGTATATTTTAAAAATCTTACTTGAGGTGGAAATTAAAATTAGTCCGTTAAGAAATCTCATTGTAGAATTTTTACTCTAATCATGTCAGCTGATTCGTCATAGATTCTTCATATAGTTATTGAGCTTCTTCATTTTGTTTTCAGTCATACAACAGTTGAGCTGCACCAGTCAAGTATTAAGCCCATCCACTTGGCAAACAAGTTTGCTGCTGCTGACAACAAGGGTGAATAGAATTTGCAAGAATAATACTGTATCAAGAAGTGGGGTTTTGGTATTTATATTCTATTGGCCTTCTGGACCAATTGGATACTTTTTTCTAAAGACTGTTTGAGTAACTTTACAGACAATGTATCTGTTTCCCATATTTGTAATATGTGTTAGTTGGCTTAGCCCAGAAAGCCAACTGCATCCTGGGCTGCATCAGAAGCAACATGGCCAGCAGGGTGAGGGAGTTGATTCTTACCCTCTACTCTGCTCTGGTGAGACCCCTCCTGGAGTCCTACATCCAGTTCTGGGACCCCCAGCGCAAAAAGGACATGGGTCTCTTGGAGCGAGTCCAGAGGAGGGCCACTAAGTTGATCACATGGCTTCAGCATCTCTCCTATGAAGGCAGGCTGAAAGAGTTGGGATTGTTCAGCCTGGAGAAGAGATTGGGGTGACCCTAGAGCTGCCTTCCAGTACCCAAAGGGGGCTGCAAAAGAGTTGGAGAGAGACTTTTGACGAGGACATGTAGTGAGAGGACAAGGGGGAATGGCTGAAGGAGGACAGGTTTATATTGAATATTAGGAAAAAATTCTTTACTTTGAGGGTAGTGAGGCACTGCAACAGTTTGCTGAAAGAGGTCGTGGACTCCCCATCCTTGGAAGTGTTCAAGGACAGGTTAGATGGGACTTTGGTCTAGTGGAAAGTATCCCTGCCTATGGCAATGGGGTTGGAACTAGGGGATCTTTAAGGTCCCTTCCAAGCCAAACCACTCTACAATTCTGTATGTACATTTTGTTTTGTAAGTTATTGATTTTTTTGCAGATTACACTTTGCAGCAAGGCAAATAGAATAGATAGCAGACTTTCTTTAGATGAGATTGATTAAACAGGGTACACAGAAGCTGGGACATCTCCATCCTTGAACATACTGGGAACTCAAATAACCCTGAGCAACCTGATCCATCTTTGAAATTGGTCCTGCTATAAGTGGTGTGTTCAACCAGATGACCTCCGTGGATTCCTTCCAGCTTAAATTATTTTACAGTGTACTGGAGATCTTGCTGTACAGACACTCCAGGAACTCTGAGAGCAGCAACATTCCAGTCTCCTCATCGTCTTCACCTAATTTTGATATTGTATGACAATGTGATTGCACAAGAAGCTGCTGTTCACTCTGAGAAATTATATATCTGTGTTAAAAACTGTGGAAGCACATAGCGTTTACATTCATAGCTCCCACTTTAATTACCTAGATGTGGGAAGAATAGTTGTCAGTGAATATGAAGAGAGGCAAAATGAAAAATGTCTGCTTCCCAAGCTCTACAAGTTTTTGGCTTATTTGTATAAAGACGATGGTTTCATTGTTTATTTACAATCATGTAGTTTTTGAACTCCTAACCGAAAGCATAGCTTCTCATCAAGCACTGTGTGGGTCTTAAGTCCTGACTTATCTTTTTTTATACTCATATAAAAGCATGGAATGCCAGAGATCTGGCTCTAGATGCTCTCTCGACTGTCCTGGAGCACCAGGACCTGGAGCTCTGGACGTATTACATTAAAATGTGTACAAAGTCATGTCCAGTTCTTGAAACTGGAAGGTTGAACTGTTGGAGCATATAGCCAGTGTCAGCAGTAAAACAGATTCTTCAAGTTTCACATGATGCTAAATAAAGAGATTAAATGCTTTTTGCCATTCTTTCCAATGTTTAGTTTCTTTGACAAAGGTTTATCTTTCAGACTTCTTACAAGACTTCTCACGAGACTTCTCATGAGATGAATCCTTTTTTTTTTTTTTCCTGCTAAGGATGCAGCATCTGCAGTGCTTTTCTCTTATCAAAGCACAGTAAGCTTGATTTCACAGTGCTATCATGGTTTTGCTCTCTATCAGAACACTCTTTACAAAGACAGTGTCTTAGCTGAGAACAGTTTGCCCTGTTATAATACTTCCAACATACTCATAGAAATGGCATTTTTCACAGAAGATAGAAATCTATAAATACTGACTGCAGTGTTTAAATAACATTTGTGTGGACATACCCAAGAGTCATGTACCAGATTCTCATGTGTTCTCCTGCTAAAACATGTAAACATGATCTGAGGTGCTAGTATTTATCCAGTGAAGTCAGTCCTTTAAAAATGAGGCTTCAGCTGATTACAAAGACCTCAGTATTGACCTTTATCTCTTTCAGTTTTATGACTGTTAAAAGTTTTTATGACTGTTAAAAGTTTTTCTGACTGTAGTTGATGAGCATTTTAGGACAGGTTTTCTCCCTGTTTAGTTCAGTGCCTTGTAAAACAGACCTGTTGTTTTGGTGTCTGCAAATAGTAAACTTCCTTGAACCACATAATATCATCGTGTTGGAAACTAAGGTGTTAAACTTACGGTGTTAAATTGAGTTCTCTGAATTTCAGTGTGGATCTTTAAATTAATTGGTAAGTTAAGTTCCTCCTTGTTCTCTAAATCAGGCTATGCCAGGAAAAGGTTTTCATCTTAACCTGTTAGGTTACTTTTTAGCATACTAATCAACGTCCAGCATACACTACAGTTTTCATGTAGGTCAGATACTACAAAAGAATGTTACCTCAGTCGTCTTTTGCATATTCAAGTTGTATACTAAGGAGTGGACTTAAGAGTTGATGCTTTTTGTGAGATAGGCCTTCCACACCACGTCTACCGGTGTCTGTAGATGTATTAGAGTTGTCTGTGAGTGGGGTCCTACATAAATAAAAAGTCCACAGTTGTTTCTGGTTAAAACCATAATTAGACATACATCCTCCTGTAAGATTCTGTCTGGATTAGTAGCTGAAGACCAGTTAACAGCTCTTTGCCACTGTCTTTTGCAGTCCTTATGACTGCATTACATTTTTCAGGAGTCACGGAATTATTTGTTGAGTTAAAACTGTTTCAGTTAAACTGGAAAGCTTAATCTAAAGTCTTAATGCTTGAAATCTGTATTATGAGTTTTTCTGTAGACTGAAAGGCTACTTACAAAGCCCCTGTGCCTGTGATTTTTCTTCCTTTTTTGGTTGCTTGAAACAAGTGAGGTCTTTACAAGATATGCTATAAATGTAACTTAAAGGAATTTCAGAATGGAGAAAAAATAAGGTTCAAGACATCCCTACCTCTCCCTCTTTGTCTGTGTGTTTCCATTTTTCTGTGTCAAGTCATCTTGTCACACATCTCCACCCACCCCCAGCTTGCTCAGTTTGTTACAAAGAATGTTTGTGTTAGTCAGTGGCAGTAGAGTGAAATAGCTACAGTAAAACTAGTTTACTGTATCACAGGAAAAGTGTCTGAGGTAAAGGGAATTTTAGGCTTATATAAATTCTTTTTTGTACCTGTAATATGTGCATTTACCACTTTTATTCACCACTGTAGAAGCAGATGTTGAATTTTAGTCTATTAAATTTTATATTCCTAGTTTTATATTATGCATCTGACATATAAAATTGACCGAGTAATCTAATTACTGAGTAATCAGTGAGGCTTACAAGTTTTTACTAGCCAAGTTTTGGGATTTACTAGCCCCAAGGTTTGGGATTCATGAAGTGCACCTGAACCACTGTCACAAATCATGGTGCATCCACTGTCTTCTCTTCTTTAGAGGAGGAGAAGGGAATAGGTAACTACTGATTCAGTGTCCCAAGTAGTCACTCCACATATTCTACAGTCAGTGTGTAAAGAGGACAGTTAGTTGAACTCGTAGCTTTCAAGTGTAGTTAAGGAATTAAGTCGTCTGAGGCAGAAGTAAATGATGTAGGGTTTCCAAGTACTAGACCAACTCTCCTTAGACAGTTGAATTGTGAGATATCTGTAAACATCTGGCTTGGTTTCCTTCCTTATAGGAGATGTCAGCCTTCCAGGGCTTAACTTCCAAGTTCCTTTGTTTTGTGTATTTATAGAGCTGACACAGGCAAGTGCCCAGCTCGATTAATTCAACCGGTCACATATCAAATTTTATCAGTTTAGGAACAGGTGTCAGTTTTCCGTGATGTAACATGTCTTGGTTTGACAGCAGCCTTCACATCAGCTAGAAATTACCTTTCCAAATTCTACCAAGTGTGAGGTCTGACTGCTTACAGGGTGTCTCAAAATGTACATTGTTGGTGTAGGCTGGCCTAGATAGTTGGAGAGATTTTTATGCCACTTTTCCTTCCACCCCACCTATGGGGGCTAGTGAGCTAGTAGGATTCATGCAGTATTGCTGTGAATTGTCACCTCCTTATGCTAAAAGGTTATCATCATTGGTCAGACTTTCTCTTGACTGTGTCATTTGTTTAAGGAAGAAGAAATCTAGACTGTCTTTCCTGTTTATGATGATGGAGGTTTGCCCTGGAACTCAGAGTCCTCTGAAACAGAGGACCACAAGTGTGGGAACAGTGACGTTCCTTTTATGGATGCTGAAACTTTAAGGGACCAGCTCTACCAGCTGAATGTTCAGAAGTTCATGTGACCTGATGGGATTCATCCCAGCATTCTGAAGGAGCTGGCTTATGGTATGGATAAACCTCTCTTGATCATCTACCAAACATCTGGGAAAGTTCCTGCTGACTGGAAGCTAGCTGATGTTGTTCCAGTTTACAAGATGGACATAAGGGAATACCCAGGGAATGACAGACTGGTTAGTCTAACCTCAGTTCCTGGAGAAATTACACAGATTATACCAGATACTATTGGAAGGCACATACATGTGTTGTTTCTCTTTTAGTCTTCTATAAAATCTTAGTAAAGCAATGTAGGAGTCGTGGAAATGCTAAATGCTGCTGCCATGGTTTGGTCTTAAAAGCAGCTGACTCTAGCCTATCATTTCTGTAATAGACATAGAAAGCCCAGAGCATTTCACCACCAGCCAGAAAAGAGATGGAGGGACTATCTCCAAGTCCCAGTGATCCATTCATATCTGCTGTTCTTGCACATGCTGCAGTGGAGGTAGAATCTGCACTAGATGGAGTTGGAGGAGAGGGGAGGAGTTTGGAGGGAAAAAAATGAGGAATATTTGTAAAATGTTCCTCTGAGTGCCCTTCTGATGATTTTTCTGTGGGAGGAATGAGTCACTGATATGAGCAATGAATAAACAAAGGGTGAAAGATTGTAAGTGTAGCCTATTCATTGGAGCTTAATGTTCATCTAAATGCAGTGGCACATTTTTGTGTTCCTAATTTGAGATATTAGTCACTTGCTTACTGACTGTTGCGATATGAGCATACAGGGCTTTGCAGTGGTTGAACAAATGTGAATATTGAAAAGTTTTGTCCCCTGTGATACATGCACCAAAGTCGTAGGACTCCCTAACCAAATGTATGCTGTGGATTTGTGAAGGATGACAGTTCTAGCTCATAAGATAATACATTTATTGATCAACCTCCCTGAACCAAACAGGCAAGTTTTACTTAATAAAGGAAAGGCAATTAATCACTTCTGCTGTAAACGAACAAGTGTCTCTGAGGGGCAAGACAGTGGACTTTGTAATTGCCTCTTAGGAAATGTTGCACGTAGTGAATGTCCATGTCTGCAGTGGGGGTAAACATCAGAAAGCCCAGCCCAGTTCTGTTGTGCAGGGAAACAGACAGTCTGGCCAAAGGCTTGAGCCTGCTGTGTTAAATGAGGGATGTGTCATAGATATTTCTGGGGAATCTCTCCTTTTGTGTACTTCAATCTTCCAGCATCTCATAATCATAGATTTTCTGTAAAGTTTCCACAATTTTTAACAGACACTTCCTTCATCAACAAGTTGTCACTATTCAGCAGGGCTTTTCTGTTTTCCTTGTGGAGCGTGTATTTCTTTTTTGTTACTCGTTCTTAACAAAGGTGGGTGCCCCTGAATCATTTACAGCTCTTGTTAAAAGCCTCTAAAATAGAATTGAAGGACATGAAATACCAAAGGGGTAGACAAAGTGAATGAAGCGAGGGAGGTTCTACTTCTGCCTAGTAAAGGGCACACTGCTGCTGCTGTGGCAGAGGAGACAAGTGTGAGAGCTGGGGAATGGTAGAAGAGGCATCCAGTCCTATCCTGGGGGAATCAATTCTGAAATACATAGAAAAGGTTTTCTGAGTAATATTGGTCTCCACATTTTAGGAATTCTGTTGTCGGGCCTAGAACACCATTTGATCATTTTTTGAGGCACTTGATTCTGTGGAGAGGTTTTAAAGCCCAAAGCCACAACCCTGGACTTAAGTCTATAAATTACACACTTTGTGATAGAAAATGTTTTCTTTTATATAAATGCATATTAACAAATACTTTGTCAGGCATTTGCAAGCAATTTGATACCCTTTAATTTAATTCTAGATTTCAGTGTGGAAACAGAATAATTTAATTGTTTTAGTAATAGAACAGTGAAACTAATCAGCTTTTGTAACAGCAAGTTAATGACTTTTAGAAAGCAATGCACAGGAGAGAAAAGAGCAGTTTTCAATTGTGTTTCAAAATGGAAATTCCTGATAAGCTAAGAAACAAGTATTTTTATTACCTGCTGTGTCCTTGCATTATACAGATAATGTAATTTCAATGAAATAATTTATTTAGAAAGTAGCAAAACTAAATATTTGAAAATTATTAAGTATTAATAAATGTACAACATTATGTTCCCTTGGTCTCTGAGTAACAACATTCCTGTCAATAGCCTTTCTTTTGCATTCACAGTTTGCTTTCAGAATTACATCATAGTGTCTCTTGAGGTTTGCAGCTATTTCAAAGCCTTTGTGAACACAAATTTTTGTCTTAAATTATCCTGCTACTGAAAAAATACTGACTGATGTATTCATTAAATAACCTTTTCTTTCCACCTTTCTGGTTTGTAGAAAAATAGCTGGTGCCTCTTCTGAGAGATGGTGCTTAATCATTTGTGTTCCTATTCCTCAGTATGTAACTGAATTGTCTGATAGATGATACCTGTTAAATAGTATCCATTAATAGGAATGCTCTGCATGTGTAAATAATTGTTATTGAAAACTAAAATTACAGTACATGTAGAAGCCCAGGGGTTGGCCTATAATTATTCTTTCCAATGTGGTTGGTTGGTTGCACCCAGCTCCAAAACTGCTGATTTCTGGAAACAGCTCACACTTCCCTACAGCAGTTCTTCACTACAATCTCGTGCTCCATGGAGACTGGGCCTGTGACATCTTCTCGATAAAGTTATCTGTTGGATCAGTTGTATCGTATTTTCTTTCCTAGAATTGTAAATCAGTCCTGGTCAATCCCAATATACACAAACTATTTTTAAGAGTGTGGTATAATTAGGAGACCTCTTTGGCCCACTGATTTATTACAGTTCATGTGTTAGTGTTTATAATTCCTTTTAACATTTTCAAAATTTAATAAAATTTTTAAGAGTGTGCACTTAGTTATACCTAGATAGGGCCTAAAGAATAAAGAAAATAGCCGATTCATTTCATAAAACCAAACTTCTTGGTAAAGCATGAGAAATTATATTAAAAAGAAGGTATCTTAATTGAACTTTAAGTCAGCACTTCAGCAGGGCCTTATTTTTCTGGGCACTGTACACATGCTTTGGTTGTAATACAAAGTACAAATCCAAACTGGGAGGTGTTCCACTGAGCTAAATGGTCTGTGGAGCATTATACAGGGAGAGAGAGCCTGCAACCAAAGTGCTCAGACAGAAGCTGCAAAGGACGTGAGGGTGGTGAAGGGGTCTTGCCCAAAGCAAAGTGGAGCTGGAGCCCCAGCCTCCTGAGTGGCAAGGCGGGGACCAGGCTCGCCCACCTGAGCCCACAAGCAGCCAGCAGCAGCACAGTGCTTGTCTTGGGATTCTGCCTCGCACAGAGCTGCTGGCACGGCAAGTGCTGGAGCCATTCAGCACAAGCTGTCGTGCACGGTGCCTGCTGGCACACAACAGGATCCTGTTCCTGCTCTTACTGTGGTATTTATTGTATATTGATGCAGCTCCACAAAGGCTCTTCTGACTTGCTTGGTTCCTTGTAGCGCTCTCTGCTACCCAGTGTTGTGTGCAGGCAGAGCAAGATTGTCTTCTACGTCCCCCATTCTCAGCTGACAGTTTTCAACAGCCGTCCTGCACTGAGCAGCTGGGTAGTCTTCCTCGAGAGTTGTCAGTTCTGGAATAATGTGGAAGAAAGTCTGACCTTAGGAAAAACACCACAACTGTTAACAGACCAGAGCATTTTATGGCCTGATGTGCTGAAATATTTATGGTCTAAATAATCAGGAGATTAAGTTTTCCTGTCAAAAAGGCAGTACCCCAATCAAAAATGCTGCACACATTGATCAAGGCTTTTATAGGTCTGTTATGCTCTGGAACATACAAGTAGCAAAGTGTTATGTAAGAAGAAGGCACTAAGGGTCTTTGGAGTCCAGTTATTAAAAGATAGTTACACACAAAGTCCACAGTGGAGTCTCGCTGAATCAAAAGGAAAATAGCTGGTGTGAGCCACATGCAGGCTTTTGTTAAGATGTGTTTTGACAGCACTACCTTATGATATCACCTGTACTAGCACTCACAGTAACAAAGTACACAGACAGAAATCTATTTAGTTTTAAATACTGTAATATAATTTATGTAGTGAGAAATGAAAGGTAGGATCTCAATGGAATCACCCTGAAAACATCCATTTCATAATGATGTTTCACTGTGAAGGAGTCCGGAGACCCCTCTGGCTTTGGCAGCCTTGCTGGCCAGGCTTTGGGTAGGTGAGGATGCACTACCTATAAACACAACTGAAGGCCGAGTCAGAACCTTGGCTCCTGACTCCTTCCTGGCTGGAGCAAAGTATGCTCCCTTGTGTCAATAATCATGCAGTGAGCTTGAGGAATTTTGTGTGCATGCTGGTGATGACTAGGACCTGTAATCCTCATCCAAGGAAGTGGAGAACAGGAGAGTGTGAAGTAGAGCTCCAGTAAGAGAAGTGCCAGTGCATAGGTAACGCCTGAAGGGAGCAACTTTTTCTTTCTAACACACGTGCACACAGAGTAAGAAATTATTATTACATCTAGTTTTCCTTTGCTTAGCTATCTGTGGTATCCTGAATGAGGGAGGTGGTGTGTTAATAAAACAAAAGTTGTTAAGCATTCATATGGCAAAGGAAAAGGGAAAATTTGGACCTCTGACAGTTAAAAACTAAACAGAAATCAGAGCTGGAGGGAAAGGTCAAAAGTTAAGGTGTGATACTGGACATTTCCAATGAGGTGTTTAAACAAGTTGCTCCTTTGGGTATGTTTCAGTATCTGGGGACATGTTTTGCTGTCAGTCAGTCCACTGTAAATCTGGAGCTTTATGGAGGTTTTTTGTGCTCCTGCCAATAAAACTGAGAGTAAACCTTATCTCTGGTTACATCCATCTAGAGCAAGCTGCAGCTTGCCTTATCCACAGAAGAATTCCTATTGACTTCATAAGGTTTTTCATGAGTTGGGACATCTGGATTTGGTACAGTAATACTTAACATTATGATGTTGCTGTAAACACTAGGGTGTTTACAGAAATGGGAGACAAATCAGACCCCTGCTAACTATTTCACAGGAGCATAGGGTTTCTTCCAAGAAAAATATCTGAGCTCTCTAGGGCAGCATCTGCTCCCAGTATTCTGTTCTACAGGAAAACCTACATTCAGGGAGATTAAAATTAGTCTCCCTGGATTCCTGGATAAAATTGTCAGCTTGAGAATCTCCTCTATCTTGCAATTGCTAATTGCACTAATTCTCATAACTGTTAGTGAAACTAATGGGTGCTGAGCAGCTGTCTCCCACCTCTTGGGAGTTCCAGCCTCACTCTACCCTGAGCCAGGGCATGCATCCTCTGATAATTAAATGCTCAGACTCTGTTCCAAGAGAACAGTAAGTGAACTACTATGAAAATTGAGGATGAAGATGATGAATATTTAGAAAGTGTATTTTAGATACACTTTGCTTGTATCCAAGCCTAAATTTTGGAGACTTTCTGAGTTAGATTTAACGTATGGTTGCATTTCTATTAAATACAAATCATCCATTCAAAGTAGAAACTGATTTAGCCTATTTTTCTACCTCCTGCAGCTTACAATCCACTCCAGCATGTAAAGGAAAAACGAATAGCCACTGCGACAATTTGGATCACAATTAGTACATAAAAATCTTCATAAGCTTCTTCAGTTACAGTAAGAACTGGTCATAAACCAGCAGGAACTTTCTGTCTGCAGTATGGCAAGAGCATTTGCAGCACTCTGTGCCAGAGGTTAGCTGGCAACGAGAGGGAACTGCTGCGGTGGAGGTGGAATTAACTGGCTACAGCTTATGTGGATTGGTCAAGCTGATACTAAGCTGGTGACTCAGAGCTGGGGCTCTCCCTGCACAAACTCTGCAAACACAAGAAATAATCTTCCCTTTTGAAAAGTACCAGAGGTTATATAAATAATTGAAAAGGTCAAATAGTAAACACCAGTTTTTCCTCACTGGTATAGTATATTTCCTCGCTGGCCAGTATAATGAAAATGTTCCCTGGCAGGATTACCTTCTTGGGATCTTAGCACCAGCCTTGAACCAAAGATGTTGCTGGAGTTCTGTGCCTCTTTTACCAGAGGGGGAAGTGCAGTACTGCTTTCTTATGATGTTTTCAGCAACCCTACCAGCATGGTTTCACTTGGTCAGGAACTGAGCCTCAGAGAATGAGTCACATTCAAGTAAACACCTTGTGTGGCTGGAGATCATCTCTTCCACATCACCGACTAGATTTGCTGTTACAGCAATGTGAAGCTGAGTATCAGCTGTCTGTTACTAATACAATACTCAGTATTTCCTTGCTACTCTTCCTAGAGACTTCATACATACATTAAAGGAAGGGAAAGACACAGCAGGATCTTCCTCTATCAGATCAGTTTTTAGCCTAGGGACTGCTCTTTCCACACTGCCAACAGGAGGAGAGTACTGCAGTCTTCTCTGAAAGTGTCTCTGTCATTGCTCTGGTACTTCAGGAGGTGTTTTTCAGATCAGCTCCCTCTGACTCAGCCATGAGTGGCCTTGCTGCCAGTGCACCTGTAAAACAGGGTGAGCTGTTTTGGGAAAAGAATATTTTCAGGGCTTTTGCTTACTGATGTGGAGTGGCAAATGATGACTGCCAAGCCATCATTTGATGTCAGTGTAGACACCTCCAGAGCCTTCTGGTTGCAGCAGCTCACTGGGCAGTTTATCAAAATTACCATTTGATGCTGAAGGGCAGGAATGCCTCTTTGGTACCACAGCCTGTGATAAACGTTCCACTCATCCCATCCAAAGGTGTCGGTACATACCAGCTTTCTGGTGTCTGTGCATGTACCCACATCAGTGGAAGTGGCTGCTGTGTGATGCACGCCGCCTTCACCCCCAAGACGGTCATTACAAACAAGAACCTGAAAAACAAGCTACACAAGCGCCACATTAAAATTTCTTCCTTGCACCTATTGCTATGATCTGAGAAGAAACGTCCTCCATCTGACAGGAAAAATAAAAGGATGTTCCTTTCCAATCCTGTCTGTTTTGGTGGTTTTTTTTTTCCTGAGGGCACTGTATGCTAGGGACAGATGTGAGGGAAAAGGTGCTTCAACTCTTGCACACAAGATATTCTGGATCTCCACCAGCCAATTTCCAGTTCCCTAGAATCTATATTTAGCACCACTTTTGAGAATGAAAATAAACACCTTGGGTTACATTTAACAGATAGTTGTTCTTTTCTTTTTCCTTTAACCATTTTCTAGGTTGCTGCACTGGTTCCTTTGAATTCCAGGGCCACATGACAGCTGAGCTATGCCTTGGTCAGCTGCTGATCTCAACCTTAACTCTGTGCTGTGGCCTGTGAGACCCTCTGGTAAAGCTCAGAGAGAGGAACCTGTGGTTCCTCATACTGGAGCATGGTATAGGCTTGGTTTCTTGCTCAATCTTCACCCAGAAGACTTTTTTTGCTCTTGTCAAGAAGAGATTGGCATTGGAGAGGTTTGCATTGCTACTAGTGAATGTGATGTCATTTCTTAAGAAAAAAATTGTGGGTGGGTGGCTTGGGTAAGGAAAAAGAAGGCATCAGACCCAAATAGTTGCTTAAATTATTTCTCAAAGGAAGTTTTCAAGATCACTCTATATTTCATAACTGAAAAATTAGCCTATGTAAAAGCAAAAAAAAAAAAGAGTAACAGAATTGTTTAAATGATGGAAATTGTTTGCTATCATGTATAATAGATTTATTGTATCTCTATTTCTACCAGCGGAAAAGGTGCTGGGCTGGTTCCTAATTTCAGTGATCATTAACCACCCTGTGTGACACCCTGTGCCCTGTGTAGGGAAGTAAATTACTGTTTTTCTGACATGTTGTTCCGGTGATCTCTGAGTCAGGGAACTGCTAAATTAGATTAGAGCATGATAAGATTTCATGAAGAGGGTCTGAGTCATCCACTCAAACAACAAGGGACGAGAGCTTCCAAACCAAGCTTTGTCCCCCATGATGTCTGTATCCACAGCACTGGTTTCCAAATGCAAAGGGCTGCCGAGAGGTTGGCAAAACAGACCCAAGGAAACATCCCTAGGAACTGTTGACTGCTTTCCTCAAGGTGTACATGTTACAATGTTGCTGAGAGCTGGACTGTGGATGTCTGGAGAAACAGCTCCTGCAGAACAGCGGGAGGTTATTCCTGTCAATCAGTTTCAGATGACTCACTAGACATCTTCGTGTCAGAGGAAAGAGCAGAAATGATAAATCATTTTCTCTTTATTTCTTTATGATTCTTTTAATAGTAAAGAAAATAGTAATTGGTGGTGGTAGCTCAAAGAGACAACTGCAGACCATCAACATGGTGAAAGACCAGAATGTTAGAACAAAAACAACAAAACAACATCTATCCCACCCCTTTCCTGAGTTCAGCTGCAAACCTCTTTAGCTGAATGTTGTCTGATCATTGCAAGGACTTTACATGACACAAGGCCTGTTTCCATTCTGGCATAAATCAGCAGAGGCCCAGAGAAGCCAGATGAGGAAGATCTTCCCTAAAGGCTCTTTCCTGAATTGATGATGAGAGGTTATTCCTGTCAATCAGTCATTCCTCCTCCAAGCATTGACAGGAAACCATCAGGCCTTTGTCACTGTCCCCTCCAGCAGTAGCTGGGAATCTTGCCTCTCTCACTGTGAATTTTGATAGAGAGCATGTTAAAAAAACATCATGAGTCCTTAAATACAAGAAAGCTTGCAATGAAACTCTGGCCTTATCATAGTTCTATTAATATTTCTACAAGAGTAAAGGTTTGCTTTGTAATTCTCACACTTGAATATTTCATCTCTCTCTTTTCTCTTACTTTCACGTAAATAGATAACAATCTTTATATCCTTTATCATAAATGAGATAATATTACATCCAGTTCAGTTTGACGTGTGAAAATCCTTTTTTTGTTCTGTCTACTTGAGTCAAATGAAAATGTGTTGGTGGGTAAAATGCTTCTATTTTCACACTTTACTATGTATTTTTCTGAGTTGCAAGAAACGCGTACCCATTTGTTGACTGTAGGCAGTCAACGACCTCCAGTGACTTGTATTTCAGGGTGCATGGACAGATAATGTGGAAAATAACATGAATACAGTAAAATCCAACTGTTCTTTACATGCATTTTGCTGAAACTGGATAGGGAACACATACATGGTGTTTACTGGTGTGCTTTGACCTCCTACATAATGCTGAGCAATTTATTATTCTCTCAGTCCAATAAACAAACATAGCTGAAAAATTAATTTTTGTGTGGTAAGAAGGCAGGGTGTGTGTGGAGGGAGGGGGCACAAACACACAATTTGAAGTTGAATTTTGCAATGTGCTGCAATTAAACCAAGGAGAACAGAATTATAAAAATACTGAAATATTTGATATTTTAATTAATTGTTTCATGTTGGAAAAGTAAAAAAAAATACTTTAACACGTTCAGAAAGAAATATGTTATTTGGCTTTAAAATTATGTTTCTCATTTTGCAATTAACCTGCAAAAAAACTGAACATTTGAATTGATTCAAAATGTTCCTGTTTCTTGATCTACTTGTTTATGAGAGATAAAAATCCAGTTAATTTCCACCCAGACAATTTGTTGTTGTTTTCTTTCTTAAGTTTGGCAGTGGATTCAAAAAAGCCTCTATGTGTCTAAACATATTTAGATTTATGATATTTTCCATATTTATTGGAAACATCATCTATTATGTAAGTGTATGGTTTAACCTCAGCTGTCAATTGAGCCCCACATAGACTTCCTCCTCCCTGGTGGGTTGGGGGGGAACATCAGAAAAAGGAGAGCACTTGTCAGTTCAGATAAAGACAATTGAACGGGAAAGCAAAAACCACACACACAAGCAAAACAGAACAAGGAATTAATTCACTGCTTCCAAAGGGTAGGCAGGTGTTCAGCCTTCCCCAGGAAAGCAGAGCTCCATCACATATGATGATTACTTCAGAAGACAAACACCATCACTCTAAATGTCACACACACCCCCACCCCCCTTCATGCTTTGTCCCCCAGCTCTGTATGCTGAGCATGGTGCCATATGGTTTGGGATATCCCTTGGGTCAGTTGGGGTCAGCTGTCCTGGCTGTGCCCTCTCCCAACTCCTTGTGTACCCCCAGCCCACTCACTGGTGGGGTGGAGTGAGAAGCACAAAAGGCCTTGCTGCTGTGGAAGCACTGATCAGAAATAATGAAAACATCTCTGTATTATCAACATAATTTACATCAGAGATCCAAACCACAGCCCCATCCCAGCTACTGCGAAGAAAATTAACCCTACCCCAGCCAAAAACAGCACAGTAGAGAACATTTTGCAGCATAAATCAAACAGTAAAAGCAGAGCAAGGTTTATACTGGAACTCCCTAAATCAAACTCAGAGGGTTTTATTATGGCTGCCTTCCACTTCAGATGATCCAGGCAGACGATCAGACACAGGAGATTGGCCCCTCACAATTCAACAACAAAACTCTGCAAGAAAAAGTCCCAGTGCTTCAGTCTGCATTACTTCAGAGCTGTATACAAAGCCAAAATGGGAGTTCTACTCAAGTACCAAAGAAACTCTGGGTAAATGAGGATATAAATCTCCTGCAACTTAGCATCCTCCGTCAGTGCAGATCCTAGATATTAACTGTGCACCCTGAGGATCTGCAAGCCAGAATTCTCCACTCCATGGTTGAAAATTTGATTCTAAGGAAAGACTCAAGCCCCTATTTTGATATTTGAATCCATGTTTTTTCTTCTGTAGTGCATAGCTACCATTAATAGCTCCATGTTTATTTTATTCTTTAGAAATTAAATGTTATGGTTCAGAGTCTGAAATATGTGTATATAAGGTAATGACCATCTGGCTACAAAATGAGCTGATCCTAATACATTAAAAGCTGCTAAAAATGAAAATTTCATTCCAGATCCAGGTTACACCTGAAGGATCCCAAATGCAATGATATTGAAAAGGCAAATGTTTGTTTTCAGCAGTAAAAACAATTTGACGAACTGAGGAAGAAGAGTGGCAAAGCGCACAACAGTCTGCTGTTGAAAAGGAACATTTTTTTCCCTAAAGGCCATGTTTATTTCTTCTGGTGCTGCAGATGGGGTGGCTTAAACTGCCGAATAGCACTCGTGTTTGAGGATTAAGCACATGGTTCTATATTTTCTCAGTCTTTATTGACACTGCTGCCTTGTACTAGTTTCTTATCACTCACTTAAACATCTGTGAGGCCTGCTGATGTTTCTAGAAAATTTTGTGACTGTGAAGAATTTGCATAAACTTAATGCACTATTTGAATAACTAATATCATTAGTAAGATGCCAGTAGTGTTGGGCAATGCAAGCAACTACGCCTGTTCTGCAAAACTGTAAATTTTCTTTAAAAAACTGACAGACACTAAGGAAGAAGCTGATGTTGCTCAAAGTCCATGGGAATAGACAAGAACAAAAACTTGCTATATGTGCAGTTTCAGAATATACATTTAAGAAAGAATCTTACAGCTACAAAAAAGGTCATTTTCAGAATATTTACCATGGGTGCAACTTAAGAGAAAAAAATCAAATCAGGCAGAGCAGCTTTCTCCACTTACGTTCTTTGGATTAATAGCTGTAATTGTAATTCACAATGTGAATTAATAAAATATGCATAAAACCATGATAAACAGATGTGCACATTAGGAAAAAAAGAAGAAAAACAGTTTCCCAGACGTTGGGGGGTGTGGAAGGAAGGGACATGTGAGTGAGACTGCTTGAGTTTTAGGGGTTTTTTTTGTCCCTGGGAACTACACCTCTACCACATGTGGTTGAGCGTGGGCTGTGGGCTCAAAAGCTGCCAGGACCGTGCCAGCAAACAGATGGTGTGGTGCTTCAACTTACTCCCCACTACTCCTGGCTGTGGGTGCCTCACTGCAATGTACTGAAGTGCCCCCTCAAAGGTAGTAGGGTGAGAGCAAAAGCAATCCTGGAGTACGTACCTAAGGCTCCCCTGAAACTACCCCATTCCAAAAGCCAGGCTCTGGAGTAGAGGGGGCTGCCTGCTGCTGGTGCGGTGCCTGGCTCAGGAGAGGAGAGGTTGCTTCACATCTCAGTGCTAAAAAAATAAACATAATTGTTATTAATGATGATTTCTTTTTAATGGAGATGTGTGGTGCATAAAAATAGAAAGGATCCCCTTATGAGGATTTGTACAAACAGCAGCTGCTGACAAGCTTCCTTGTCTCCTAATGTTTCTTCATTAACTTTTCAACTTCTGTTGATTCACATATTGTCTTCACAAACACTGTACAGAGCAACTTCTCCAGTATAATTGCAAGAACCTTTATCAATATTGCATTTACTTGCCAATACCCACTCAATTAGTTGCATGGCACAATGGCCTGTCAGGGAGAATAAAATCGTTGTTTACATCAGCTAATGCTATTTTTCCTCCTAAGTGGAGCTAATAAAATATTCTATTTTTTAAGATCTGCTAAGAGAACCAGCAAAATTCAGTCTAGGGGTGTCCCTTGCCTTAAAAGAGTACCTTTTCACATGGCCTCTGTAATAAAGAATGAGGCTGGCAGAATTTGCTTTGGTCTGCTTCAAACTGTAACATCTCATCATTAATTTACATACATATGATGCCTAACAGTGAGGGTTTAGCTTCAGTTGTAGCCTCGCTCCAGGCAAAAAAGCCCTGCATATTTTAAGAACACTTACTGGCATTCTGTAGATCAAAGTCTCCCAGTCAGAAAGCTCTTGAGCTAATGCTTTAGTTTACCACAGGGATTGTGACAAACACCTACAAATAGCTTCTCCTCTGGGCGGCGAGAAGACTCACAGGACTGGCCGCTTGTCCCTTTTGTGGGAATCTAGTGCCCCATGGTTTGAGCGGGGAATTTCTGGGTCATGCACTGGGCTAATGGCCAGTGAATGAGGGGATGAATACGCTGTCAGCCCATGTACAACGTGGTGTCACACCTACCCTGCGCCAACAATGTGGTGCGGACACGTGCTTGCATGGACCAAGGGCTTTGGAAACATTGAACCCAAGCACCTTGGAGTGCCTGAAGAGAGCAGTAATACAGGGGCAGCAGGATACACTGGCTGTACCATATTTGATCTGACGATGTGGGCAGGTCTGAGGCAATTTCAGTATTTCTGTGAAAAGTTTAGCATAGCCTTTCATGCCACAGGTCCCAATTCAGCAGAGCACTCAGCTCATGCTGCAGTTAATATGCCTGCATCCTGGTAAACTGAGTACTTTTCGAATTTTAGTTTCTGGCTTTGCTGAACTTGCTATTCACCTATCATCTGGCAAATGGTGGCATCAGAAGCATGGTGTGTCTGGCACCATCAAAGTTTAGAAAATATGCTGGCTCACGTGATTTTAAAAGCAGTAGTTTTCTTTCTTAAAATAAGAAGCTCTTCAAAGACAAAAGAAGGCAATATGGATAGCTGTAAAGCA
Organism: Pachyramphus minor; assembly: GCA_013397135.1. NCBI lineage: Eukaryota > Metazoa > Chordata > Aves > Passeriformes > Tyrannidae > Pachyramphus > Pachyramphus minor. Next base: position 184,405 of record VYXB01005377.1, read on the forward strand.
ATGATTTTTCAGTCATACCAACTGTTCATGGACTGCCTCACTCTAACTATGTGATTGATCTGAATCATTCATAGAACAATTATTTTAAATACAGAAGATGGGAATTGCTCTGTCTCAGTGCAAGTCTGAGGATGTACGAACCATTATAGCATTTTTAACTTTGAAGGACTGTATTTTTGTTAAAATAAATTTGGTATGTTATACGCTTATATTGGATTTGGGGGGGGGGGGCGCTACAGTGGTTGCTTCTGTGAGAAGGTGCCAGAAGTTTCCCCTGGCAGATCCAGTACTAGCCAGCTCCAGGACAGACCCACCATCGGCCAAGGCCAAACGCATCAGTGACAGTGACAGCACCTCTGGGATCATGTATTTAAAAAAGAGGGAAAAAACCCTGTTGCCAAGCAGCACCTGCAGAGAGGGATACAAATATGTGAGAGGAACAGCTCTGCAGACCCCAAGGTCAGTGAAGAAGGAGAGGGAGGAGGTGCTCCAGGCTCTGTGACAGAGACTCCCCTTGCAGACCGTGGTGCAGACCATGGTGAGGCAGGCTGTCCCATGGAGGGCCACGGTGGAGCAGAGATCCACCTCCAGTCCGCAGAGGCGCCTCATGCCAGAGCAGGTGGACGCCCAAAGGAGACCATGACCCCACAGGAAGCCTGTGCTGAGCAAGCTTCTGGCTCTTCAGTGGCCCTATGGAGAGAGATAGGAGCCCACACTGGAATGGTTAATGAAGAACTGCAGCCCATGGGAATGACTTGGAGAAGTTTGTGCAGGACTATTTCTCACGGGAGTGACTTCACACTGAAGCAGGGGAAAAGTATGAGGAGTCCTTATCCTGAGGAGGAAAGAGCAGCAGAGATAACATGATGAACTGACCATAAAACCCATTCCATATCTCCCTGCACCACTGGTGAGGATGAGGTAGAGAAATTGGAAGTGAAGTTGAACATGGAAAGAAGGAATGGGTGGAAGAAAGGTGACTTTAAGATTTGGGTTTACTTCTCATTATCGTACTCTGATTTTGATTGGTTATAAATTCAATTAATTTCCCCCAAGTTGAGTCTATTTTTCCTGTGATGGTAATTGGTGAGTGATCTCTTCCTGTTCTTATCTCAACCCATGAACCTTTTGTTATATTTTCTCTCCCGTGTTCAGCTGAGGAAGGGAGTGATGAAGTGGCTTTGTTGGGCACCTAGTGTCCAGCCAGGGTCAATCCACCACAGTAGCTGTTTTTTTTATCCAGATACTTCTGAGGTAAATGTTGGAAGACAGACACTGATGCCAAAAAGCTACCACCACCATATTTTTATGCATCATAATCACAGAATCATGGAATCATTTAAGCTGGAAAAGAACTTTAAGATCATTAAGTCCAACAGGGAACAAAAGAGAGCTCTCACTGATACTCAGTAAACATCAACATTTAATCAAGGGAAGAAACCTAATGATGTAACAAAGGAATAATTTCATTTGTTAGGCACAGGGTTTTTATATAAATGTGCTCATTAAGAGTGAGTTAGTTAAAAAAAGTTTTGAAGGACAATGACAACCATGTTTCCTGAAAGGCCAGAGTGCTGAAATGGCAGTGAGATAATAATGGCCAGACTTTGCGAACGAAGATCTGTGGAAGGTCTTTGTACGCCTTCCAGCCTGCGCATTGGATTTATTTTAGGTGGGACACAGTGCGCGCAGAACTGAGCCCACCCTTTAATCCTAAGGTTCATCTGCCGGGGCCAAGCGAGCTTGGACAGTGNTACAGTGCCGTATCCTTAACCACTAGACCACCAGGGGCTCCCAAGGCCGTGAGATAGAAGATAAGATTATGACTCACAAAGTGAGTCATGGAGTTCTGTGCTCTTTCTGTTGCAGTGACGACCACCACTATGACTAGAGAACAGAGAAGGGCTGGTGGGAG
>VYXB01005378.1:0-81165 GCA_013397135.1 Pachyramphus minor
CATTCAATAGCTGGTAACAGAATTTTTACAATGCAGATAGAAAAAGCCTGTGAGATAATTATTGTAATTTTATATAGGCCAGAATCTTACTCGTGTATTCACTTTATTGTTTGAAAAATCTTATCAAATTTAGTTCATCACATTTGCACTTCAGCTCAAAACAGTATAATTACCAAAGGTATGTTTTCACTGGGTGCAAAAGGAGAAAGAACACAACTTTGTCTTACTGTTTTTGCAAAAAACAATGATGGTCATAGAGCACCGTATTTTTAGAATCAAGATACAGCCTCTTTAAGCACAGACTCCTTGTATTTTCACCCTGTGTTTCCATACACAGCTTCATCTTTTGAAAGCCACTTAACTTCTGGTCTTTGCACTTACTTTCAGTTTAATGTTTTTCACTGCCTATTTCAACACAGTATCAGAAGACCATATGTTACATAGCAGCTGTTTCATACATCCCCTGGAGCACAAAAACGCTTTCCCAAATTTCTGATCTTGTCGCGGTACCCGTGCTCTCTGCAGTGACTTCCCCATGTTTCCTTTACAGCTTCACTACATTCACAGCAGTCCCAGTGGCTCTGGTTCTGCCAATCCACCTGTGGTCAGCACTGTTTATGCCTACATTGGCACCCCGCCTGCACAGCGCCAGCTCTCGTCCTTGGTGTGGCGTTTGGGCCCTACGCATTTCCTGGAGGAGGTTTTGCCCGCCCCAGGAATCAGCACCATTTATGAGCTGGGACCAAATTACGTCGGAAGCTTCCAAGCAGTATATGTGCCATGTAAGTAAAGTTCAAATAGCAGCTGGTAGCTTGGCCTGGGTGTAGTGGAATGTTTTGTGTGCTGAAAGAGGTGAGAGAGTATGCAGTGGCAGAGAGGAAAAGCTATGGCTGTTCATGGGAAGAAGATTAGTAGCTGCTATCGAAGAGAATGATAGAAATCCAAATTACTGTTTTAAACATCCTTCTGGTAGTTGTACTGATGATATGTACTGATGATACTATGATAGATAGAAGATTCCTCGCTTTGGTTTTAAGCTGGTTAGAAATGCTTAAAGGTGTCATTATTCATACTGTATATTATATTTATCTGTAGAAAGTAAAATTAGAAAGGCATTTTAACCTGTCAGCTTCTGGTGATAACGCTCATTTGCAAATCTGCTATCTATTCTGTACTTCAAACACAGCTGTCTTGAAATGTCATTTGTAAGGCCCAAATCGGTCAACTGAGAAAAAATGTTAAACAGGGAGAGATTGTGGTGCAGGAAATAATCTTTAAGTATTTAAACCTTTAAACATTTGTAGCTAGCAAATATGGGCAATTCTGTTATATTTTGTAAGTGTTCTTGCCTGAAATTGAGGGAAGTGCAACACAAAAAAGATTTAAATAACCATGTTAGAAATGTGTGTCCATAGCCCTGGACTATTCTCACCCAAGTGAGATTTGACAGACTTGACTCTGTTTCAACAAATTATGTAGATACCCAGCTTCTCTCTTGTTAGGTGAAGAGCCTACATGCTTTTTAAATTCCATTCATGTGGTTCAGCAGGGTTGCACCTTTTGACCTGAAGGGAGCTGCACAAGTGAATTTCTGCGTTGAGCTTTTAAGTGCTGAGTTTTGCATGCTTCCTCTGAGGTTGTAGACAGCCATCATTCACAGTGCTTGCAGTGCCTCACAGGAAGCATCCACTTTCAGAGCAGTGGACAGAAAATATTTAAAGATATGGTTATGTATCCTCCTTGAATCTTGCATCTTTTGTATCATTCTAAGGCAGTTTTTCTAGTAAACCGTTGTAGAAAGTCTTTTCACAGGGAAAGATGCAGATGTACCCAATACTTCTCTGGTTTTTGATTACTTGGCTTTCCTGCAGATGGGAAGCAAAGTGAACAGCTCTTAGGCTGGACAATATCACATCTCAGCTATTTGTCAAATCTTTCCTGTACACTTATTCTGCAATATAAATTTCTTAAGATTTTACTCTTGAAACTGGAAAGGAAAACAGTGCTATTACTGAAATGAACTTCTATTTTGTCTTTAAGGCAAAGATTCAAAGTCTGAAGGAATCAATCCATCTCCAGTATCTTTGGTACCAGAAGAGAAGGTGTCTTTTGGTCTCTATGCACTGTCAGTTTCTTCATTTACAGTGGCAAAAATAAGAAAAGTTTACAACAAGTTGGACAGTAAAGCTATTGCCAAACAGGTATTTTGGGAAATCAGTTGGTTACTCTGTGTGACTTGTTCCTTTCTTTGAACTTCTTCGAAGACAATTTAGTCAATGCAATCAGGAACAATAATATAGTCCATGATGACTGCCGTGTTTGGGGGGTCGGGGAGGGAGGGGGAGAAAGAGGAAGACTGTACCCTAGATTTTATTCATATTCTTGAAATTACTCCTAAATTTTATATACATTCTTGGAGTTACTATTAGCCATGTATCTTAGCACCTTTTTGGAGGTATTTTGGCTTTTTAATGTAGATGATAGTTGTTCTCCTGTTGAAACACGGTTAAGGTTGTTGTTGAATGATATTTCTGCTGTTGCAGATGAACAGAACTGATAGCTTAATCCTCTGGCTGTGATTCAGATCTGGGAACCAGAACATTAGTTTTCTTTTTTCTTCAAAGTACATTAAAAGTCAGTGAATTTTTTTACCAGGGCCTGTAGTGGTAGGACAAGGGGCAGTGCTTTTAAACTGGAAGAAACTGGGTTTAGATTGAGCATAAGGATGAAATTTTTGATGATGAGGGTGGTGAGGCACTGGAAGAAATTGCCTAGACAAGCTGTGAATGCTCAGTTCCTGGAAGTGTCCAAGGTCAGGTTGGGTGGTTATTTGAGCAACCTGATATAGTGAAAGATGTCCTTGCCCACAGGAGGGGGATTGGACTAAATTATTTTTAAATGTCCATTTCAACACAAACTTGTTCTGTGGTCTGGTGGGATTGTTTTAGAAGTTAGACTCATCTTCCTTAAACCTTGGAGACTGGAGATTTCTCTTAACTTTAGAGAGTATCTTAATGACTCTAGTTCTGTTTTGTTACATGTTACTCTTTATCACAGGAGGAAAATACACAAGTTATGTCTAGGCTTGCATTAAAAAAATATCTTCACTTCAGGCCCTGCTTTTTTTTCTTGTTTTCTTCAGCTGGCAATTTCTTCTCATGAAAATGCCACGCCTGTGAAGCTGCTCCATAACTCAGCAGGACATTTGAATGGACCAGCACGCTCCATTGGTGCAGCTTTGATAGGGTACTTGGGTGAGTTGAGTACTGGAGAATTGTGTTTAAAAATGATTAATTACTTGTCAATAAGAACTTGGGTCTAGAAGGTAAACCATGTAATTGATGAATGGTGCATTCATATGGTATAATTGTGCATTGTTAAGTTTATTGAACATTTTTATATTCCATGGGCATACTATTATCCTTTTTTTTGCTAACATGGGATGCTTGTTTCAGTTTGTATGATGTATCATTATGAAAATATACTTAATTACTTTACCTTAGGTCATAAACTATTTTCCAGTGCAATATATTTCCTTTATTTCCTCTTCTGAGGTGTCATAGTTCTTCTAGTGACAGTCATTTTGTAATTCAAGCAATGGTAAAATTGCAGAATGCTTTCATATTTTCACAGTTATTTCCTGCAGAAATTAGATTTAATTTATTCTAATTTATTTTCTCTGCCTATGCTTAGGAGTAAGAACGTTTGTCCCCAAGCCTGTTGCCACTACACTGCAGTACATAGGTGGAGCTGCTGCTATTTTGGGACTTGTAGCCATGGCATCAGATGTAGAAGGGTTGTATGCAGCTGTGAAGGCCTTGGTCTGTGTGGTAAAGAGCAATCCACTGGCCAGCAAAGAGATGGAAAGAATCAGGGGTTATCAGGTATGTAAGAAATGTCTTAAAACAGATCACACTGATTGAATTTCACTGTCTGTCACAGCAGTTCCCATGGAAATTCCTTGTTGTGTTGTGGTAACCTGAGTTTCTGTTCCTAGGTTTACTGAGCTCTTGGCTAATTAGCACAGATGAGTTATTTAGGATGGCTTTTAAAGGAGAGAGGGGGAAGTTTTTTGCTAAGCGGTTGTGCACTTTTAGCTGCTTTGGTGAAACTGAACAGCACATAAGAGCACAACTGTGGTACTTTGATGATTCTTTTCATATGATTTTTGAACCCACCTCTGCAAGCCTGGGAGCTTCTGTCTCTCTGATCTGCCAGCAAGAGAAGAGGATAGGGACATATGAAAACCAAATAAGTGGACTCCTAGAATCATCATTCTGAGGAGACTGCACAGACTTTATAGTTGGTGACGCTGTTTGCTTTCAAGCTGAAGACTTATTACTTCTCCATTGGGATGGAGAAAGGGCAGTCAGTTATGCAGAAGGATTGGTCGACTGATTTAAAAAGATTTTCACATGAGCAATGAATTTTATGTTCCTCATGAAGACTGCTTTACTGAAATGGAAAGTTCTGTGGTTTGGGCAGCACATTTACAAACCTTGTGGTGCTAATGCCTGGTATAGGTACATCAAAACATTATTCCAAGTAGCCTGTTGCAGACCTTGGCTTACTTTGACCAAACAAACTAAGACAATGTCCTCCTTGTACCATAAGTAGTCAGTGGATCATCATGTATGACCTTACATTCCACTTGTATTGACATCACCAAATAGTGTGGTTTGAGAGAGATTCTTTAACTGTGACTGCCAGAGAGCTGAGAGGGGTGTGTGTGTGTGTGTGTGCACCTAATCCTCAGGGCCTAGATACTGTCTGGAGTGTAGAACAGATGTTTTATGAACTGGAGGGTGTCCTGGATGTGCCCCTTTTGTAGCCAACTGTAATGCCCTTTTATCAAGAGTATCAGACATAATTTAAGGGCCTTCTAAGAGGGGATGCGGGAGCCCCTGGTGGTCTAGTGGTTAAGGACACGGCACTGTAACTGCCGAGGCCCGGGTTCGATTCCCGGTCGGGGAAACTCCCCGGGTAGGCGGAGCCCGTTAGCCGTGTAAGGCGATCCACCTACGTCCTGAGGACCTCGCTGCCACTGTCCAAGCTCGCTTGGCCCCGGCAGANGAGAAGTGGTGATGATGGTGGATAGTGATTACCTTAAATATTGAACAACAGCAAATTAGGTTGTTGTCCTGAGAACTTGCTATTTCTTACATAGTACAATAAAGCAGCTGAGCAACAAGATTTATTGGTGACTTTTCCTGCTGAAATGACTTGAATCACTGCAGAAGCACTGAATGGGTGCCACAGATGTTTCTGCTTTTTTTTGTTCTAAAGGATACATTTTGTAGTTTTTGGTTCATCAACTCCTTTTAACCTTTGTGTTCTACTGCAATGAATGTATCAAGGCATGAAAGATGCACTGAAAGTAACAGTAAGAGGTAAACTTTCAACATAAAACACAGTAATCATTTTATCACAGTTCTTCTGCAGGAGTAGTAAGGGAGTTAAAGTTCTTGCACAACCTATGAAATATTTAAGTGTTGTTTTGTTAAACTAAAGAAAGTATCAAAGTTCAGAGGGAAATGCTAATGTGGTAGAGGCTGATAAACAATTTGTACATCTCATCCTTTAATGTTTGCTCCTTTGGTATTATCTGTACCTAACACAGACTGAGTAAAAGAATTCTGACTCACATATACTAAAATGAATAAATAAAAATACTACTACCACTACTAAGCTAGTTATAGATACTGACTTAATGTCACAAATCCATCTTGCACAAATGACTTTACAGACTTACCCATTTCCTTTTTTTAGATGTCTATTGGAGTGTTTCAGAGCACTCCTGGAAAACTTATGGAAGGGTCTTGTGTATGAAAAAAGCTCCTGCTGCTTACTATAGCATTTATTTTAATAAAATCAGCTGGTCTTGTTAAGTTTGCTTTTTCTTGACCTTAAAGGTCTCAATGCACCCAATGCCCCCACTTGTCAAAATCAACAATATGCTATAATTGTGGCACATGGAAAGAAGAAATGAGCCTTGGTTTTTGTAACCTTAGTGATGTTCTAAAACTGAGGAAATTTGTCTAAGTTTCCTTTTTTTTTTTTTTAAGTGTAATGTTAAAGCTTGTGCTGTGTCTAAACGTAGGTTTTTCAGTATCATGTAACTAGTTAATCTTTAACAAAGATTAAGTTCCAAAGTAAGTTCCAAAATGCTTCCTTTGTCCTAGGAAATTAAACATAGACTTGATAGAAGTTACTTCATCTGCAAGAGATGATGTTTGTAGTAGAGATCATAAGTTAGGTGAACGCTTAGCAGAGAAGAGTGTGAATCACAGCCCAAGTCTTTCTACAGTGAGGCTGTAAATGAATTCTGCTGAAGAGTACTCTTCTCTATTTTTCTTTTTTTCCCTTTTTGTTGTCTTTCTTCCATAAAAGAACTAGCTGAGAAATTTTATCAATGGTGTATAGTCACTCAGAAACAACTACGAAAGATCCAATTTCAGGTTGTTTAGTTCGTGCCTGTCTCTTTTTTCCCTGAAGACCAACTGGAGAATTAATACACTCAACAGATTAAAAAAAAAATTAAAAATCTGCAGGCAGTAGGTCTCTGAATCACTAAGAAGAAACTTTTGTTTGGCTTAGTTGTTTTTTTTTTGTTTGTGGATTGGATTTTTTTAAAATGATTTGTTTTCTTCTGCATTCAGAAATCAGTGACCCAAGCATTTCACTTAAATTGGATAAATTAGATGTTCTTACTTATGCAGAACAGGGAAATTAAGAGATTTGTTCTCATCATTTTAGATTATAAGATTAGAAGAAAAGCAAAAACTAGAAAGCTTTTCATTTAAGCCAGTTTTATAGACCAGAGCACGAGTATTAATTATGCTTTGTTCAATAGCAAGTCAATTTTAAGATTTGCAGCTGTAACTGTGAGCTTTCTGGCTTTTATATCTTTTATTTCTTGTGTTGATTGAATAATTGATTTTTTTTTTTTTTTTTTGATAATTTAAATGCAGGAAATGCTGGCCAAAAAGAAATAAAAATCAGGAAAGACCTTGAGTTTAATCTGGGCAGAAGATAATAAGTTAATTTTACAACAACAGAAATCTTCAGTTAAGCCAAATAAAGTTAACACAGCATTTCACATCAGGCTTGTAAATCCTAAGAACCGCTTTGCACCATCTGTTTGAAGAGGTGTTCCAGATAGTTGTGTAACTTTTTGTCTAGAACTCTTTAGAAGTTTTCAGCATGATACTCTGATAGAGAATATAAATGTTTGGAAGTGTGTGTTTCTTTATGGCCAGGTAAATAGTCGTGTGCAGGAACAGTTTTAATCTCTTCAAGCCTTTCATAACCTTTGGTACGTTAATGTTCTTTTTTTTATTCTACAAGTCAGTTTGTGCACCAAACATATAATTGTTTATTCTGTGTTTCAGGTCTGGCTTCATGCACCCTACGAGCTTCATCTGTCATTATTTGAGCACTTCATCGAACTTCTCACTGAGTCAAGGTATGAGCCAATGCAAGCCTGGTAATGGGACTTACAGGATTAGGTAATATGTAGAGGGTGCCCCAATTTTAAATTGCCACCTCCTTTCTTTCCTTCTTCCAGTGAAGCAGCAAAGAATGCGAAGTTAATGAGGGAATTCCAGCTCATCCCAAGACTGCTCCTGACTCTTCGAGACATGTCTCTGTCCCAGCCCACTATTGCTGCAATTAGTAATGTCCTGAGCTTTTTGCTTCAAGGTTTCCCCAGCAGCTATGACTTACTCAGGTAGCCCACGCCTGGGATAGTCCTCTCTTTATTATGTTGGTGATCTCTGTCAAAAATACTTCATGGTCATACGGCCATGGAGTGTGTAACATGGAATGCTCGTGTACTGATTTTTTACTGCTTCTCAAAGAACTAGACTGAACTAGACATAGCCAGTATGTTAAAGCTTTGATTTGCATATTATTTTTAGTGTGTATCTGATCAAGTGTGACTGGATTATCAAACTGGCTTAATATTCTACAGGTGAAAAGTTAAGAGTCCTGAATTACAGCTCCCTAGTTCATGTGAAGCACTGAGCACTTCTCTTAAATACCATTATTGAATATTGAATATTACGAATGTTACTTGAGATGAGCTATAATGATACTTCAGGTTAAAGTGCAGTTTTAATTACTATCCTGAGTGAAAGGTTTAGTTCCAGATTTTTTCTTAATCATCACGGTATAAAAAAATTATTTAAGACTGTCAGATATGTACCATTAATTCAGACTGATGAAAATGACACAGATTATTGCAATTCATACATACAGAGTATTTGAAATGCTTTAAAATTGGTTGAACCCCTTGATAACTTGATTTTTCTCCTCTCCCATTTCATTATAAAGAAAATTGCTAAAATATTGCAGGGCTTGGGAGTTCTTTGCATATGAGTGGTCATGTTTTCAGCTTCTCACTTTAAGTACAATTAAAGGTATCAGAAACCTCAACCTGAACATCTGACCTGTCTTTTATTTTAATTATACAGAACAAAAAAATTATTCAAGAATAAACCCATTGATTTTACATTTAAATGGTTACAGAACGGATTGTAGGATGCCTGTCTGAATTTTCCTTTTTTTTCCCTTCCTGGAAATAAAAAATGAAAAATATTACATAACTTGGGAAAAGTTACACTGGCTAGGGATCATTTCAAGTTAGTTGTAGCAGAAAGAGGAATATATTGCATCTCCTTTCTTTGAGTACATCAACGTCTTGTCATGGAAAACCATGACCTTGTGTTACATAACCTTAAGCTATAGACAAAAATGTTATTCCAGAGTTGAGCAATCACTGTAATAATTGATGTAATAGTTGTTCATCTGTAAGGGTTTGAGAATAATGTTTTGTTCTCCTCTCTTTAACTTGAGGTGTTCGTTTTACTAGGACTTGGTGGTATCTCTTGTTTCCTTTCTTGAATCCTAGCGTTTTCTGGGTCCCTTACCTGCAGACTTGTCTGCAAAGATTCCATTAATTACTACAAGTTAATTTGGATTTTGGCTAGTTACTTTAATTAGAGACGATTTTTCTCAATCTTTAGATCTGAGAAAGCTGACATTTCTGGATATCACCCTGTCACTAGTGTTAGTTTTATATTTAAGGTGAATTATTGATAGATGAGAGTGCATCTGTCATATCAATGAGTGATGTTTTTTCCATATACATCAAGGTTTGGACAGTTCATCTCCTCCACTTTACCCACGTTTGCAGTCTGTGAGAAGTTTGTGGTCATGGAAATAAACAATGAAGAAAAGCTTGACAGTGGTAAGTGTTGACATTGCTTAGAAGCAGTAGGATAAAAATACTTTGTGATCTCTTCTGTACTTGAACACATGAAACATAGAAATAGTGTCATTAGCAATGTTGTAATTTTGTCATAACCTGGCTGCCAGTTAGTACTGGCACTTTGGTTTTCAGTATTGAGTGCAAAGCAGAGCAAAACCTGTTTACTTTTCTTTTGTTTCCTTCATTTAACGTTGTATGGTTTTGTTCTCTTTCCTTTACTCCCTCTTTCAAATCAGCTGTGCATCTCTGCTTCTTTGTGGGGAAAGGGAAAAAAAAGACAACTCTTTACTAGGTGCATCTTCCCTCCAGGTGTGGAAGAAGTGAAATAAGTAACTAAGCCTAGTTATTTTTCTTAGGCAAGAAAAAAAAATGTTACTGTCCTTCAATAATTTTTATATTGAATTGTTTTGAGGCCATTTCTGCCCTTTTTTTCCTAAAGATAGAAGTCTTATGCAGTTGTATTTTCAGTCAGTCTCCCTGAACAGAAATGTTTTAGTCCCACAGTGGATGTCACCAAATTACCAGAAGGAGATAGAAAGATCCTGTGTTTCTGCATCTCTTGGGAATATACTGGTGAAGGAGACAAGTGAGAGAGAAGTATTTCTGCTTTATAAAGTTAGTTTTTTTGGTCTGGTTTCCTGAAGAACAAGGTTTAGGCAGTCTGCGCGTTCTGGAGAGGGACTTTGCACAAGGGCATGTAGTGATGGGACAAGGGAGAATGGCTTTAAACCGAAAGTAGGTTTAGATTAGACATTAGGAACAAATTCTCTACTGTCAGGTGATGAGGCATTGAAACAGGTTGCCCAGAGAAGTTGTGGATGCCCCATCCTTGGAAGTGTTCAAGGCCAGGTTGGATGGGGCTTTGAGCAACCTGCTCTACTGAAAGGTGTCCCTGCCTATAGCAGAGCAGTTTGGAACTAGATGATTTTTAAAGCTCCTTTCCAACCCAAACCATTCTATGGTCCAGTGGGATTCATCATTATTCCACTGTGCCTCACCTCTTCCTTCTCAATACTTTTGCTTTTTGTGTCTCAAAGTTGATTAAATTTGAGCTTTTTAGAAAAGAAGAGGGTGTAGGTATTGGAGAGAGATCCAGATTGAAGTTCTCACTACAGGCCGGCCATGATTTTTTTTTCCCAGGCTAACCAGAGCCTGAGCTGTTTTTTGCCTGTCCAGGGGACTGAAGAACCTTGGGGAGAAATTCAGGATGTGGCAGGAATGGAGTGAAAAGCTTTTGAGGCAGAGGATGATAAATTTTTAGGCTAGTGGCGTTCACCAGTTCTGCTGTATTTCTGACACAGAAGGTGCTTTGTGTCTGCATCTTGTGCACAAAACTTTGGCTCAGAAAGTATCCATTTATCTGTCTTTATTTTTGCACATGTTGCCTCAAGTTGTGATTTTATTGATTTTGAATACTGTAAAAGCATGGCCCTCCTCTGATAGTATAAGGTACAGAAAGAGGGATTTGCAGAATAACTGTAAAGCTAGTCCTGAGCTGCATGGATTGGCTTGGCTACAGTAAGTGTGGGTTTCAACTGATGATGAGTTTGGGGATCTGTTGATAGAAAAGGAAACTAATTTTTGTCTCCATTTCTTAGATTTGGAGGGATTTGGGAAGTATCAGGATTCCCACCTCCCACCCTCACCCAGCCAGCTTTCAAAATGCTAAATATTCATTTAGTTACCATGTTATGCAGTTTTGAGAGAAGGAAGGGGAATGTGAAGGGGTGGTGTTTGATTGTTTTTGTATCTCTACTTGCCAGGAGTGACCACTTTAGTTTAGATTATTGTCTGAGGAGTTGTGATTCCCTTTTACCTGTTGTTTAAACTGCCCAAACTGTGTGTGACAGTGGTAACGGGGCACCAAACAGTGTATGTGTACTTAGAATCATAGAATCCTAGAATTAACTGGGTTGGAAGAGACCTCTGAGATCATCAGGTCCAACCCTTGATCCACTACCACTGTGATTCCTAGATCATGGCACTCAATGCCACATCCAGCCTCATCTTAAAAATCTCCAGGGACAGTGAATCCACCACCTCCCTGGGCAGGCCATTCTAATGCCTGATCACTCTCTCTATGAAGAATTTCTTTCTAATATCCAGCCTAAACCTCCCCTGGCAGAGCTTAAACCCGTGCCCTGTTGTCCTACTGCTGATTGCCTGGGATTGTACCTAGTACACCTTCCTTGGCTTATGGATGGAATTTATGAATAGCCTTTAAAATGCCCAAGTTCCAAAAATCTAATTTTGTTTCTATTTTTGGTTGTTTTTTTTAATATTTAGGAACAGAGGATGATTTTGGAGGACTTGTTTCAGCTAATCTTATTCTGCTACGGAACAGGCTTTTAGATATCCTTCTGAAGCTTCTATATACATCTAAAGAAAAGACAACTGTTAATTTGCAGTAAGTACAAAAAGAAACTTGAGGCAGAGAAAGATTATAATTTTGTATTTCAATGGTGAGAATTACACAGCCCCCATTTGATTCACTGAATTACCTTTAAGTATGCTAGTAGGGATGGAATATGTGATTCATGGTGCTGTTTTCTCATAACTTCATGTGTGGCTATGGAAGAAATAAAATCTGTCAAAGAGAAAACTTGTGTTTTTAGAGAAGTGGGGTAATCAGCTTCTCATTTGGTTGAGATCAGATGGCTCCAGCAGGAGTTATTGTTACGATCATTGACTGTAGAACTCTCCTTAGTTACTTAAAACTGCACATGTGGGAAGAATAATACTATAGTTTAATGAGGCCATAGAGTCATATGGCAAGTTGGAGAAGAGACTTTAAATCACTCTCAAGCTAAACCTTGACAGAATACAGCTTTCAACCCAGTAGTCCGTCTGGAGTCTGTTGGTAGCATTTTGGGAATATATGGCATCTGTAGATTATCTAGTGATTGACTGAGCTTTGATGGACACACAACCCAAACCTGTTTCAGCTTTTCAGGAATACTGCTTTAAAAAAAGGGAAAAAAACCCCAAGTATTTTCAAATATTTCAAAGCAACTCTTCCTGTAATAAAACCAAACAAACAACTTTCTTCACTTTTTTTAATGCCAGTTTATTAGGAAGACTTGTGAAAACTTCCTGTATGGCTCAACAGAAAGTTTCCAGTTCAGAATTCCATATTCGTTATTGCAAGCAACAATTGGAGAAATACCATGCAGTGGAATAGTCCTGGGAGCTGTAATTAGTTTTTCCTTTCTTCTAAATAAATACAACTTACCTATTCCATCTAATAATATTCAATGAGTGACATTTCGTGTTTGCAGCAAACTTACCCAAGAATTCAGTTAACTCTTTGATAGATCTAAATTTGCTCTTGCAGTTTGCCCTGCGCTGGAGGACATTGTTTTTTGCTGTTTAGTAGGAAACTAAATGCTGTAAAATGTGACTTTTTTTTTTTTTTTAACTCTCTTTACTTAGGGCTTGTGAAGAACTGGTCAAGACACTGGGTTTTGATTGGATTATGATGTTTATGGAAGAACATCTGCATTCCACCACAGTCACAGCAGCCATGCGAATTCTTGTGGTCCTGTTGAGTAATCAGCCCATCCTTATCAAGTTTAAGGAGGGTCTCAGTGGTGGAGGCTGGCTTGATCAGACGGATTCTGTCCTGACCAATAAGATTGGTACTGTGCTAGGTACGCATCTCAGCCCCTCGGGATTTAGGGGTTACTGGGAGCACCTGTGCTCATGTGTTGAGGAGGAGGGTTATGGTATGGATGCTGTCTGGGAGGTGCATCCTTTCTCTTACTGTTTGTCCTGCAATCAGATGCTTCTGCTCCTTATTTTTCTTACAACTGAGAGTTAAGATTCCTAAGCAAAAAGGGGCGGTTTTACGAAACTGCCCTCCAGCTGACGTTGCACAGATGTCATTGTCGTTCAGTTCTGGCTCGTCATCTGCACAAAGCCTGTGTAGCCAATTATTTTTTTCTGTTACCATCGTGGTAAAGTTAAGTATGTCCCATGGGCAGGCACATCTAAGCTATAGATGCAAAGGTAGTATAGCATAGCACCTTATGTACACAGCTGACAAAGATTCAGTAAAATTTACTGGTTTGTTTACTTTTATTAGTTAGAGCAACATGTGGTGGTATACCTGAGCTGCTTTGTCTAGTGAGTTCTGTGTCAACCAGATTTACCAGTTTCGACTTTTGTTATATTTGGAATTTCTGTGTTCGTGGTATCATCTCAAGGTTTCTTTCCTTCTCCTATGTTCGTCCATATGCAAACATGCTCTCTGTCTTATTAAAGACTTTTTTTATTTGCATGTTCCTAAAGCCTCATTTATCACGGTTATCAGACCACTGTAATGCTGTGTGACTTAGAATTCAGTGTATAACACTTTAGTCTACAGGACCCATTTTGAGCATCTCTCAGCTGTCTGAAATGCATCTCCAAATGTCTGAAGTAATGCGTGTCAGTTCTTTGTAGACACGTATAGCTGCAATTTTGCATGGACCTGGGATTTTTTTCAGCCCAGATAAGATGGAATTTTTTAGATCAATGTCCATTCAGGCCCTGGTGCAAACCCACTGATTGATGTTAAATGGGAGTCTTTCAGGAGCTTGAGTAGCCTTTCGACCAGGGCTCTGGTATCATAGTAATTTCAACTTAATGCTGTTTCTGAAATAACTCTACAAGGAACCACCTCTCTGTGTTGCAGCAGTATATGATCTATTTCTGTGCTAAAGGCTTTTATGAATTGGTTTATTACAAGGAAATAATTGTGAAGTGTTGTTGAAAATGATCTTACTTCAGGAAGAGGGCTCTTCCTGAAATGAAAGTATAAAAATATTTTTTCTGCTTTGTCTCTTTGATAGGTTTCAAAGTATGCCATCCTGTTCTTTTTTTGCATAAATAAAACTCTGTTGAGTTTGTATGTTTACAGTTTCCCATAATATATCCCTTGGGATATTCAGCTAGGAGCATAGGATGTTTCTTGCATTAATAATTAGGAAGATTAGGGAAAACAGTGTTTCTGAAGCCATAAAACACATCCAAATATTTATTGTTATCATAAAAATCATGGATTGTTTGACTCATTTTGATTAATTTTCTATATTTTGTTTAAGAAACAATTTTTGCACAAGCATTTCCCTTGAATGATTGTACCTTAGAAACTTGAAAGCCATTGATATTTTAGGGAATAAACTGTTGTTTATTCAGTGTCTGCTTTAAACATCCAATAACATAAACACTTTCTTCAGTCACAAAATCTCTCTAAGAGTTTGATATACAATTACATTTGAAGAGCATTAGTAGAGGTGTGTTCAAACAGATATTTTTAAACTTGTGTCTCATCAGCTGATAGTAACAGATTATCTAATTTTTGTACCCTGTGTTTTTTAGTAAATCATAACATATTGGCTCCAAAATTTCTCATGAAATGAAATTCAAGCCATTTTTGTTGAAGGTTACTGATGGAATTCCCACGACTTTGTAGCACAGTTTTCACTGATTCCATCTTATTCCTGATAGATGTTTTCTGTTCAAAAAGTCAGTTTCTGGTGGAAAGCGTATCTGTATTTGAGTCTCAGAAAAACAACCTGACCTCTGGCAGTGTCAGAAGAATGGCTCACTCTGCTGATGTGGAAACTGAACTGTCTTCCTGCCTTCTTTCTTACTTGAAAATAAGAGATTCTGCCATCCTGATGTTTTGGGATTTATTTTTTTTTTTTCATTAAAGAAAAAATTCAAATACCTAGGTAGAAGCAGGGTCACAAAAAGTGGCTTAGGCAGCACTTAAATTAAACAAAATAAGAGCACTTAATGCTTAACACCAGCTGATTAATCATTAACAAAATATCTGAAATAAGATGGCCCTGAGACATCTTTGGAGAAAAATTAGCTGCCCATAGACTTAAATGGGCCATTGCTGCTTGGTAATATAAATCTATTATTGAGATTAAGGTGATAACTTCCCTCTCAGTCAGCAAAATATCTTTTTTCAAAAGCTTGGGTATTTCAGAAGTCAGGCATTGTGGTTGCCAAAAAATGGGATCTGTGTGTGTAAGCAGTAGCATTTGGCAGTCTATATGCAGCAGTGTCATCTGTGTGGTACTGGAAGGCAATAATTTCCTTTTTTTTTTTTTATTTTTAATTGTTTCAAAAAATTAGTCATCTGAAGCAGAACGATGGCATATGTGTTTGACAGTCTGTATGCACACATTAATTTTTTACAGCATCAGTTTCTGAGGAGTCACCCTCTCAAGTTCACTATGTGGGTAAGAGTGATCTTCACAGGCAATTAGTTCCCTGTTAACATTGTTGTCTTCGTGTGTTGTTTTTCCTCTTAGGGTTCAATGTGGGCAGGAGCGCTGGTGGCAGATCGACGGTTCGGGAGATCAATCGGGATGCTTGTCACTTCCCAGGCTTTCCCGTTCTGCAGTCCCTTCTCCCGAAGCACACTAATGTACCTGCACTCTATTTCCTTCTCATGGCCCTTTTCCTGCAGCAGCCAGTCACTGAGCTGCCTGAAAACCTGCAGGTCAGTGCACCTGTCACCAGCAGCCAGTGTAATCAGGGTTGCCAGGTAGGGATTATCTAGTAAGATGTAAATGTAGTTTTGTCTGTCATGAAAGAAAATAACGGATTAACCAGACCCCTTTCTTCTTCTCTGCAGCTGACTCAGTCAGGGTGTGGTGGTTCGTGCTGAGCTGTCTGGGGTGGGAGGACAGGGTGCTCTGGGAGTATGTGGAAGCCAGGCTGGTATGGCTTAGCTCTCACTGGTATCATTCTGGTCCATTTTGGGGTCAGATGAGAAGCAGATCCCTGGTTCAATCTGATGTGGTGTGGGCATTGGAAGGGACATAATTTTTTGCTTGCTTTCTTTGGTTGTGGGGTTTTTTTGTGGTTTTTGTTTTAAGTAGAGATATGCTGTGTTAAAGAGGGTTCACAAGGTTACAGACAAAACAAGGTAGCTTTTATTTCAAAAAGTCTCTGTGATTGTTTTAGGGATACAAGCCAGTTGTTGCTGGAAAATATTGGTTGCTCTTATTCTGAGCAGGTTGATTTTGGGCTTGTTTGAATTGTATGTAAATGAGTAGATATTATATAGTCTACAGCAGAGTCCTAGAAAGCCTTAGGAGGGTGCTTTATGGAGAAAAGCCACACTCGAGAGACAAAGTGCCTGTTTAGAATGGATGCAGTGCTAACATTCATTTATTAGTGAGAACTGAAAAGTAAAAGTTTTCAGACCAGGTGGTATTCTGCCTGCCTGTGTTCTCAAGAGCAGTACTTGACAGCACATTCAGCACTGTGCTACCATGAAGTAGAGGCATGACGCTCGCTCATCTGCTTACAGTGTTGAAGTATGACACTGTTAAATCAAAACTAGATTCAGCTACTTAGTAGCACTCTTAATGCAGGAGGTGGGAACTTTGTCCTGTTTCATTTTTTAATTGATTTAATTATTTAGACTTGCTGGAAATTGCAACTTGATTTTTTTGTGTTGTTTGTATCTTTTCTTTTTCTTCTGTGGGATACCATGTGGCTTTTCCTGCTAGACGTGAGTGAAGTAAACTGAGAGGGGATTGTGCGGCACGTGTGCTCTTTTGTTTCAAAACTCTTAAGTACTTTGAAAAGAGTTGCAGTTACATTAGCCTATTGTTGAAAAAAATTTTCTGCAGTGACATGTGACTTTCATGTGAAACTCATGGTGATAAAGTTTGGAGGATGCAAAACAATTTTTTAGATATTGCCAAATGAGTGCATTGTATGTGTAATGAAAAGCAGTATCCAATTGCATAAGATAAAGGGATTATTTCACGTCTTCTTTTTGCTCTTCCACCTCTTACAGTTTGATTTAGACTCTATTTGGACGTTCATATTTGGAGTTCCTGCCTCCTGTGGCACTGTTACCTCTTCAATACACAGTGTTTGCACAGAAGCTGCCTTCTTGTTACTGGGAATGCTACGGAGCATGCTGAATTCTGTAAGCATAAAAAAAATTTTGCTTGTGTTTAAATATGAGTTGTTTGAGTTTGTCACATGGTGAAAAACCAAATCAGAAAAACTGAGGTTTTGTGAAGTGTCACAACAAAACCAGCTGTGAGATAGGCTCATAATAGTTGGGTGAAAAGTGTCATTTTAGTGGATTTTTCTATGTTACTTTTTTCCAGTGTCTGTGGAAACATTAGTGGCCACAAAAAGGCTGGGCTTTGTGTTTAGCTGCAATTAAAACAAAACAAGAAAGCAGAAGGATAAAATGTCCTTGGCAGAGATAATTGAATTTCTTTCCCAGTTAACATCATGGGGGCATGTTAGAGAGACTATATCCCATCTGCTCAGAGCTATGTGAGTTGCAGATTTTGTACATGAACCTTCCACATGCAGAGAAGTCCCCTGATTAGGAATAGCCACATGCTGGAGGAAATGAACATACTGCCAGAAAAACATGTCATCTTCTTATCTTTGAATCTAATGTCAAGAGTAGTGGAAGTTGGTCTTTCGGTGGGAAAATTCTGTATTTCCTTGAAGCTCAAGTGTGTTATCTGCTGAAAATTATCTCACAAAGTGTTTTAAAAGCAGTACCTGTCTGGTTGTTGCCTGTTTGGTCGTCATGTGTTTGCGATGTGCTCCACTGCTTGCATGTTTAGAAGCATCCCCTGGACATGTGTGCTGGTTATGCCTTCATGACCTCCTGCAGGGCACATTCCTGTTGTCACAGGGTCTGTCTCTTACTGGTGATCTGTCATGGTGCTTGGTCACATGTTTGGTCGGGTGTTTATGGTATGGTGACATGCTCAGATGTGTGTTCTGTCACATTGAGTCAGGTTTGTGTTGGTGATGTGCTCAAACTAATTTTCTGTCACTTGTTTGATCAGATATTAGGTCACATGTTCAGACACCATGTCTTTAGTCGGGTATTTTGACAAGTCCTTCAACACACATTGACATGTTCTCAATGTGCTTTTCACAGCTGGTCATGTGCTTGGCCCCCTATTCAATCACTTATTTCTGCTCTGCTTGAACAAGTGCTTGTCTGTGTGGTTGATCACATTTGGCCTGTCTTTGATCACGTCACATCGCGTATGTCATTGCATGTTTGACAGTGTGTTTGATTGCATATTTGACCCTGCAGCTTCTCTTCCTTTCTGAAATAAGCATTCTTCAATTAGTGCTATCCGTGCTAATCTGGTGTTTGTTTTTCAACCCAGCCTTGGCAGTCAGAGGAGGAAGGCTCTTGGCTTCGAGAATATCCAGTCACCCTGATGCAGTTCTTTCGGTATTTGTATCACAATGTGCCAGACCTCATTTCCTTGTGGATGAGTCCAGAGTTCCTGTGTGCACTGGCAGCAACAGTGTTCCCTTTCAACATACGACCTTACTCTGAGATGGTAGGAAATCCAACTATTTAACTGGTTTATTTTTCCCCTGAATGTTACTTTTGAGGATTTATCAATTAACAGTCATAACTCACTCTGCAAAAGAGGGCATTGTCAAGGCTGGGCTGGACATTTTGCACTTGGGTTTTGGAGCTGAGAGAAGTGCGTGTTCAACAGAACAGCATTTTAAGGGGGAGCATAAACAACTTATTTGTTTTCTAGTGGACCATTATTTTCAATTATATGAAAAATGTTGGCTCAGATTTACAATAGCAGAAAAGACTGATTCAGCCTATGCATTCAGCCCTCTGCTCTGGAGGATGTGATAAAATCTACAACTTCTTTTCTCCTCCACATCCCATTTCTGCTTTTGTGGTCTAACCACAAAACAGTGTTCTTGCATTTCCTGGAACTTCTGAGTTCAAGCCAGGAGAGGGTGTGAATTCAACATTGCTGCCTTTGAGCTTAGTGCCATTTACAAATAATACAGATTTCTAGAATATGAATGGAAAGAAACAGATACTGCCAGCCAACATCTAAAAGTAATTTTATTAAGAACATGGAAGGATAGTTGGTGTACAAGTTGCCAAATGCTAGAACGATGGAGGGTATGATAAAACACTTCAGGAAATACTTACTGGTGGCATGCTATAATTTTGTCAGTGAAAGTGGGAGATTAGTTTTTAACAGAGCATGCTCATGAGTCTCTCGTAAAAAATAGGGGATTTCTTTGCTTTTGTATTAACAGGAGCTTTGTCTCTCTCAAAAAAGTGATACTTATAAACTAGTTAAGCTTATTTGGCATTCACCTGTGGAATTTTTAGAGGAACCTCGTGTCTCTGAGCAGGTTTTATTTTAACTGCTAGATCCCTTGAAATTTTGTGTAGCTGCCTGACAACTTGAGCTCTTCACAGTTTGAAGGCTCTCGTCACTCCAAATTGGTTTACTCCTCCAGCATTTCCCTCTGCCTAAATCAATTCCTTGTGAAACAGCTGAATAACAGCCGGGTTTCTGCAACAAAATATTATAATCCAAATTCAGCCTTGAGAGAAAATTCTTAATTGATCTTTCAGCTTTTCTGAGACAGCTATTAAAACTAGAAAGAACACACATTTGGAGTTCTCTTAATTTCTTGAGAAAACTCTTCTACTAAAGCAGAGCAAATGTCCAAAATGTCTGGTTATTTCACATGTCAGCTGGCCATGGATAAGCTTGTTGAGGGAAATCATATTGTGTCTTCTTTCACTTGGAGGAGGGAGTTGCATAAAGAGAGTCAGTCTCTTGGATTTGACAGCTTTCATTACTGTTTGTGCTTTTGTTTCAGTCCTCTTTAAGAGCTAGCCTCTCAAAGGTTTCTGTTCATCAGAAATGGGAAAGCTGTGGAGACCCTTTTTTTTTCTCTCTTTTTTTAGAGATTTTTGGGAAACCGGCTTACCCATAACTGCACTCTGATGAAGGTATTGTATTAAAAAAAAGAAAAGGCTCAGTTACTTTTTTATTTTCTGTTATGTAAGCTTGATGGCCTTTTTTTTTAGTTGGTTTCTGTCTTGATTTTATTTTAACTGCTTTAGTTAATAAATTTTTCAAAACTTTTTTTTTCTTTTTTTTTTTTTTGCAATGAAAAAATTTATTTTTGCCAAGTATTTAGAAATTGCTCAAGTACTTCTGTTGGTCAGTGAATGTGAAATGTAACTCACACCAGTCTTCACTGATTATTGTTTGCCTTGGAAATCTGAAACTGGATGTTTCTCCCATTGTGTATTAAGGAACTGATCCTGAACATCATAATCTTGTAAAAATGCTTCTTAAGAAGCAAAATATGAAGCAAAAAAGCCTTAGACAAGCAAAGAATAGAAAAGTAAAAAAAACCTGCCGTTAATTTGGTGATCTCTACAGTTTTAACATGCTGTTTTTCACAGGTCACTGATCTTGATGATGAAGTTGGGTCCCCAGCTGAAGAGTTTAAAGCCTTTGCAGCTGATTCTGGCATGAACAGGAGTCAGTCAGAATACTGCAATGTTGGCACCAAGACATACCTAACCAACCATCCTGCCAAAAAGTTTGTGTTTGACTTCATGCGTGTGATGATAATTGATAACTTATGTCTCACACCAGCCAGCAAACAGACTCCACTAGTAGATCTCCTGCTAGAGGTAGAGTTTCTTTGGGTTTTGTGCTTTGGTTTGGTTTTATTGTTTGAACTTCTTGTGAAGTCGTAGCTCTCTTCAAGCTTTTTTTTTTGTGAAGAATGTTTCATTTGTTAAACACCTTTCCAACCATGACATCTGTATTGACTTTGTTGAGAATATAAAATCCCTGCAGAAATATTAAGGTTTCTGTTTTATTCGTATTAGATAAAAAGAAATAGTGCCATAGATGGTGCCAATTAGATAAAAAGACATATGGGGCCATATGCTATAAAACCTCACAAAATAACTGTTATCTTCCTGTAAATTATCTTTTAAAGCTCATTACACTTGATGAAAGCGTCAGCCTGTTAATGGTGAGGCAGGGAGGTGAGGAGTTCAGTTACTGTTTAACTGCCCACAACTTCTTCAGACAGTGTATTTTGAAATGATCAGTTCGCATCAGTTCTCACTCTTCCTTGACCTACCTATTTGTCACCTCATCTTATGTGTTGCTGAGTCTCCCTGATCTTTTTTGAAAGCTGCAGGAATTTTGGGCCATGCTTGTATATTTGCTAACAAATTTCCTGGGGCAGTTGGGCACTTCTTTGCTGTCACGAAGCAAAAAATGAAGTGTCAAAAGATGCAGTTATCCACTGACATCAGGAAGCGTGTTTGAGACCATGTTCAGTTGGTTGCCGCTGCTTTACAGCTGTTTTAACTTGTTATCACTCATCAGTGTTACTGACCCCTTAGAATAAAGAGAATTGGTATGTAAACACTGCTGAACTTAATGCTGTGTTGCTCTCTAGGACTGTTGGAGTGAATTGTTCAGTTAGGGGTGATTGTGTGTTCACTGACCAACACAAGGTGATAAAGTCGTTTTCCCCTTTAGTTTAGCCCATTTATTTTTTTTTTGACTTTATCAAGGCTGATTTAGAAATATGCAGAACCCCACATAGAAGCAATGATTGATTACATGTTTAATCTGTCCCATTTACTCATATTTTCCTGAAGGAGGTGACTGCTTGAACTGAGGAGATCACAGTTTAACCATATATTTAACTGTAGTTAGACTTTTGTACACCTTTTTAGAATGTGTTCTTTTCCAGTTCCTATTATGGCAGAAGTTATATGTACTGGATTTAAATAGGAATAATGCCTACTCTATAAGACTGCCTGCAGCCAATGTATCCTTGGCATGCCTGGTTAAATTTTTAGATAAAGCCAAAACTTTTTACTTGGGACAGAGCGCTAAGAGAAAATAAAAGTAGTTCACAAGAGCTGAGAAAAGAGAAAATCACCTAGGACAGCCTTCCTCTCCCTCTTTTTTTGCTCAGAGATATTAATTATCTGAATATTATCTTAATATCTTTTTTAAGGCTTCCCCTGAAAGATCAACACGAACACAGCAGAAGGAGTTTCAGACATATGTTTTGGATGGAGTGATGGACCACTTACTTGCAGCTGATGTTTTATTGGGTAATACAACAAACTATAATTATCAATCTAATGATTGGAGCACAAGGTTTTGAATCTGTGACTTTTTCTTTTTTATTGTCATGTTATTTTGCATCTTGATTGTCTTTATTTTTCTCTTTGCCCTTTCCTTTTCTTTGATGTGTAAATGGTGTTGCTGTACTTGCATGTTCCCTCGCTATCTTGATTGTGCCAAAGCTGTAAAATAGGTTATTCAAAAAAACTACATGGCATGAATCTTTTGGGTAGGGAAGTCAGAGAAATTGCAGTCACATCGAAAAGAACTGAAACTGGATCTTGCATCATCTGTCATGTCCTTATTACCTTGGTAGAGGATCTGGAGTTTGGGTCAATTTATCATGGGTTAAAAGTTAGCTTTGTTTCTGTTCCCTCCTACTGTAGTTTTATTATGAAGGCAGCACCCCAGAAAACAGGATTAGCACTCCACTGATAAATGGACAGGAAAAGAATTAGAAGCTTGTAACTTGGATGTCAGTAGGGTAGGCTGTTCCTCCAGTGCATGGATTTAGATGATCAGGAAGGGGCCTGTAGGAGTATGGCTGCTCAGGGACCCAGTCAGACTTCATGGTGGCCTGCTGGACTTCCCAGGAGCCCTAAGTCTGCTCTGTCTCCATGCTAGGGGTCAGGGGGCTGTATGCATTTCTGCTCAAAAGTGCTTGTAAGGCTCCCCATTTCTTGCCACAGCAGTGTTTTGTTTTGCTCTGGGTACAGTGCATTAATAAAATAAATCCAGAACCATGTTTGCTTACTGTCAAAGCTTATTGTAGGGAAGCCATAAGGTTTTAACTTTAACTTTGTCTGAATCTCTTTTACGGAAGTCTAGAAAGCACAAAGTAATGTATTTATGCAGAGGTTTTTTTTCTGATAAACACTTCTGTGGGGTTTTTTTTTACAGGAGAAGATGCATCTCTGCCTATAACGAGTGGAGGAAGCTACCAAGTGCTGGTGAACAATGTGTTTTATTTTACACAGCGTGTGGTAGATAAGCTTTGGCAGGGCATGTTCAACAAAGAATCCAAGCTTCTTGTGGACTTCATAATCCAGCTCATTGCACAGGTAACACTGTTGTTCTATTAGCCTGCCTGCAAAACCATTTTTGAAGGTTGGGTTGAAATGCATGGAGTGGTGTCACTAAGCAACTGGCTAGTGACACATGTCAGGTCAGCATAGAAATATGCTTTTCTTCCCCAGGCTTCCTCTCTCTTTACTGGGCTTTCTTAGCTCATCTTGTCAGTGTGGAGTGCTTTAATATGGGCAGTTGAGTAAAACCTGCTGTCAGTGTTTTAGCAGTAAAAAAAAAAAATTATTTTTTTTTTTTTTAGAAATAAACAAATAAATGTACCTTGCAGGAATTTTCAGAAGCTTCCTAAATTTACCTTGATGTTTTTGGAAAGCTTCCTCATACACTTTTATTGGAGATTGTTAGAAGACTGTTACTGTTAGAAATCAGCAGCATATTTATAGATGTTAAAATTATAAATGTATTATCATTAGTGTTATTTTTGTCCTTGAAATTCATGGAATTTTATGGATACTTCTGGTAAAATACCAATTGTGAAAAATGAGCATGGGTCAATTCAAGGGAAGATTTTGTGCCAGTAAAATGATTTTCTGCTGCTATCTGATCACGATGTTTTTGCTCCCCATCAGTCAAAAAGAAGATCTCAGGGACTATCGCTGGATGCCATTTATCACTGCCTGAACAGAACCATCTTGTATCAGTTCTCAAGAGCACACAAAACTGTGCCTCAGCAAGTGGCTCTCCTTGATTCCCTAAGGGTCCTTACTGTGAACAGAAACTTGATTTTGGGACCTGGGAATCATGATCAAGAGTTCATCAGCTGCCTGGCTCACTGCTTGATTAATCTGCATGGGGGAAGGTAAATACCTCAGACAGGAGTTCATTCCAGAACCAGGGCTGTGAAGTACTAAAATATCCTGTTCTTTCTCAGTAATGGCATTCACCTTGAAAATAAGTCAGCAAATTCTGGATAACTGGTTGTAACTTTCCAGCCAGTGAATTGCAAACAATCCGAAGAGATTGAATTTGAAACAAAATCAGGTTTGAAGATCCTGGTTATAGAGACCCTTTTTACATCCTTTAGAGAGATATTTTAAAATGCTGACAAGTGTTTATCTAACCATTTTGTTGTTATCCTTTTGTAATTTGAAATGTTTTAAAGATAGAAACACTGGTGGTAGATAATTAATAAAGGGTCCCATCACTTGGTTTATTGCCTGTTGAATCATTTCATACAAATTCTGTATCTTAGTACTTTTATGTATAACATTGAGTAAGTCCAGTCATGCATTAAATCAGGTGTCCGTGACAAATGCTGTAGACACCCACTTTTCTGCATTGCTTCAAATGCCAGCCTGGCATTTTCATTTGTTCTTTCCAAAAAGATGCACAACTTGTGTATCATCCAAAGACACTTGGCAAGCATCATCAAACTGTTCTCCATTTCTGGCCTTGTCTGTTTTGTGTTTCTTCATTGATCACCATCTTCCTTTAGTGACACCGCTGTCTGTGGCATGTCATTTTTTTCATGAACTCCCAGTTCAGCTCGTGACCACAGCTTGTCAGGACTCAGGTGGACAGAAGTGAAGATACTTTGCTGTAGTAGCATGAATTAGTCTTTGTGATACTGTTACAGGGGATCAAATGCTTTAGCTTGGTGTGTTGTTGTTGTTTTTCTGGTGGTTGTTAATTCATTGTGTGTTTGTAGCAATGTTGATGGGTTTGGATTGGAAGCAGAAGCCAGGATGACAACTTGGCACATTATGATCCCCTCTGATATAGAACCAGATGGAGTCTACAATCAAGATGTCAGTGAAGGTAATCTGAGAGTGACAAAGCCACAGATGTCTCATAATGGTGCTTCTGTATTGTCATCACTAATCTTTTACCCCACTTACTCTGGGCAGGGGGTTGTGGGAGGTGTGTGTGTGTTACCTAGTCTGTATTTGAAAAGGTGTGTGGGCTATGTATGTGTATAAAAATATATAAAAAATTAATGAAAAGACACTTGGAAATACTAAGATAGACATATCCAGGATAAGTTAGTGTTTTGTTAAAACTGTAAGAGCTATTTATTGTTGTCTGGACGTGCACCAGAATTAGAAATACTGTGTTATATGCACTGTGTTAAATGCAATAGAAAGTGGGTTGGTATAAACTATAAAATTATTATTTAGTGGCATCTTCAGGATCTTCCACTCAAAGGAAATTTATGGAAGGAAACTTACTGTGGAAGAAAATACTCAGTGATTTTTTTTTTCTTACATATTTATGTTTAATGTTTATGCATGTATGTACTTAGGTAGACAGTCATGTAAAAATACTCAAACATAATGTATGTGTGGAAAACATACATATAGACACAGACTTTTGTAAGGTTTGTTTCAATGTCATTTTGTTAATAATGCATGTGGGAGATGAATCACAACTAATCAGAGCCAGTGTTTCAAATTCATGGGGGGAAAATGGCCAAAGTTAATTGATAGCATGTTAATAGCAAAAAAAGACAGTCTGACCAACGGCATTTCACACGTCATGCAAGAGGGGAAGAAATTAGAGTATAATTGCAGAAATTATTCATTTCACTGCTGTAAAGATACCAGTTCTATATGCACTGTAGAGAGCTTGCTGTTTGTGATGTTGTGCTTATGCAGGTCGCCAGCTTCTTTTAAAAGCCATAAACAGAGTGTGGACAGAGCTGATCCACAGTAAAAAACAAGTTTTAGAAGAAGTTTTCAAAGTGACTCTGCCTGTCAATGATCGTGGCCAAGTGGACATAACCGTTGCAAGACCTTTTATTGAGGAAGCGAGTTTAAAGTGTTGGCAAAATCATCTGGGTAAGTATAACTGAGGATTCATTTGTCCTGAACAGTAGATTTCCTAGGAATGAACCTGGCAGGGAGGGGAACCCCTCTTGCGCATGTCTGGCTGCAGCCTGCAGACTCTTGGTCTAGTGATAAGATTGGAAATGGGTGACTGAGTGGTCCTTCTCTAGCAGCAGTGATGCTACAGCTACTTCTTGGCTTGGAAACCTGTTCAGCATAGGAAGCAATTTTCTAGGAAAAGGACCTGGATATCCTGGTGGACAACAAGTTATGCACAAGTTAGTTCTGTGCCCATATAGTAAAAAGGTCAACTGATGCTTGATTGAATTAGCAAGAGTTTAGACAGCAGATAATAAAATGCCATAGATGCGACTCAGTTGATGATTACACAATTCTGAGGTAATTGAGGTTAACCTGGATGTATGGAAAGAATTTCTGGAAACCTAGAGTATTTCTGTATTTCTAGATGTGCTTTGTTCCTGGCTGATGTTTGCTCAGTTTTCCACTATGTCCCTGACAGTATGTTTGCAGAAATATTTTGAGTGGAATTAGGCCTTTTTGAAGCAACAGAAAAGGTTATTCTATTTTAAAAAAACAACTATTATGGGGAATGGGGTGAAAAAATACCTAAAAGGTGCTCCCAACGCTTTGTGTTTCAGCTCATGAGAAGAAATGCATCAGTAGAGGGGAGGCTTTGGTTCCAACTACACAGTCCAAACTTTCACGAGTTAGCAGTGGCTTTGGCCTCTCTAAACTCACTGGTTCCAGGAGAAACCGCAAGGAGAGTGGGCTGAATAAACACAACCTCTCCACACAGGTAATTTCTGTCGGTTAATAACATGCAGTCTAAAATCCAGCAGTGTATGTTCAGGGTTTGTGATGAATATCCCAGTGGAGGGAATCTTGCAGAGTGTGAAGTGGTATCTGGTGCTTGGGTTTCTTTCCCTTTTTTGAGTGTCCAGACTGGACATGTTGCTGCTGTGTGTCCTCATCTAGTAGGTCCATCAGCATATCTGTAATATTAAGCCAAGAATTAAACTCTATTGTTGATGAGACTGCTCAGCTGTTTCGGATACATGTGTGCTTTATGGCTTTGCTAGTCTGGGTCTTCAATTCAGTTTACACTGCTGCACTGAGGCTGTGAGACAGATGTTTGCCCTCTTTTCCATCCTGCCCTCAAGATTATGTGGTTTAGGAATAATCCCTATATGACCATACATGTGTCATGACCAAACAAATGCTGCTTTGTGCTGGTTTTATTGTACTACAAAGAAGAGTTCAGCAAAGCAACATGTGATGGTAGAACTGGACATCTGCTTTGCAAACCTGCTTGCTTTAAAAAAAATAATTTTAAAAGAAATCCAGAGCAGAGTAGCACAGCAATGGTGCTGGTGCTTTCAGTAGAGCAGTACCTAGTGGGGCAGTGCAAGAGGTTGGTGTAAACTATTGAAAACAAAAGAAAGAGGGGTTTGAAAGTTTTGGAGGATTGTTCTTACTGTATTTAGTATTTGAAACACTGGGGACATGTTGTTTCAAGGTGTATTCCTGTCACAAGGAAGTGTTTGACTCCTGTTTGACTCAATCTGAGTTTGTGTCCTCTGGGAAAAAACATGTTCCTCGTTTTCTTTCTGATCTGAAAACTAGCCAATAACTTTGATGAAGTAGAGAATTCTCAGTGTTCTCAGTCCTTTTCCTGGTGACCAGGCATACACTGAAAGGGAAGAAACTCACAAAGAGCTGATGGGAACTGTTGCTGACTGTGTCAGTAGAGGAAGCAAGAATTGAAAACAGGCATATTGTGGGACAGAGTGAGGAGGGTTGGGCATCTTGAGGATTGCCAGCAAACAAGGGAGCATCCCCAAAATATTACTCATAAGGAAACAGGGAGAAGTAGTAATATTTGTCAGTGCCAATCTTTGGTTGTTTGGGAATGTTCTGAGCTGTTAGTCATGTGTTTCAAATATTTTCCAAATGTTTGCCAGATTTTTTTTTTACATGTAATTTTACTTCCTTTAAAAAGAAAAGGAACAAAATAAGAAATGCTAAAGAAAAACTTAAATACTGTGGTGTGCAACAGTTTGCAATTTGTCATCTAAGTAATTTTTTAAAAGAAACTACTGTTTGCAAGCAAGTTTAGCAAGCTGATGAGTTCATATGCCTTTTCATACGCATTTATTTATACACATTTTCATTCAAACAAAATCTTTGTGAAGTGTCATTCTGTCTGTTCTCTTATCTTTGTATTAGGAAATTTCCCAGTGGATGTTTACTCACATTGCAGTGGTTCGGGACCTGGTTGATATGCAGTATAAAGAATACCAGGAGGTATGGTGGCTTAGAGGATTAATTACCTGACACTGCTGCTTGGGTCTGTTAGGTTATGCCAGTGCCATTTCTCAGCATATTGTAAAATATTTTCCCCTCATAGGTGAAACACTTGAATGTTCAGATACAGTTGTTATTTTTAAGGGGTTTTTAAGTGTAATCAAATTGAACAAATGAGAAAACTCATTTTGATCTGGTTGTGGATTAAAAGTCTTGTAAAGGAGCTTAAATAGGCTTTCCTTAGAAGTGTGAAGAAAAGAAAAAACAAGGAACAAAAGACAGATTGGAAATACGCTGTCTTTCTAAAACATTGTACAAAAGTAAGAGAAGATGTGGAGAAGTGTAAAATTTTCTGGTGTCATGGAGTGATAATAAGTGGCTGCTCTGTGCTTTCCAGAATGAAATTGTTGCACCCTGTGGTTTCTTCCAAACATTCTCAAAGACATTGGTTCAAACTAGTTGCTGAGCTGCGTGCTATAAATCTTAAGAAATCAAATTCTGAGAGAAACAAGTCATTGAAAGCAATTAGTTAAAAAAAATAACCACAAAGCTCTGTTTCATTAAACTTCTTTCTACACTGCAAATATAGGCAGGCAGACCTCCAAAACAATTTCATACTTAAAAACCTTTTCCAAATTCAGTTTGCTATTTAGAAGTGTATTCAATTAACAATGCAAACCAAAAAGCAGAGCTTTTACCTTCTTCTATTTTTTTTTTCTTTTTTTTCCCCTCTCTTTTTTTTTTGTGATGGGGGGAAGATTACAGTGTGAACCCTGCTTATATGGTAACTGACACCACAAATACTAGAAAATAGTGCTGGAATTATGACTTACTACGTGTTTTTCCTTAGTGTAGTGGAAATGTCTCTGCTCATATCAGAGACAGGTTTAAAAGCCTCGCTCCTGATGCATTTACCAATGTCTCTGTATTCAGCGTCAGCAGAATGCGCTAAAATACGTGACAGAGGAGTGGTCTCAGATTGAATATGAGTTACTCCGAGAGCGAGGTTTGTGGGGTCCCCCCATTGGCTCCCATCTGGACAAGTGGATGTTGGAGATGACTGAGGGTCCCTGCAGAATGAGGAAAAAGATGGTGCGAAATGACATGTTTTATACTCAGTATCCCTACATGCCTGAAGCTGAGCAAGAAACAAACTTGCTGGTAAGTATTCAAGAGTTTGTGAGGGGTAATTTTATGTCCTCCTGCAAAATCTATTTTTCTTTTATATTAGTTTTTCTTAAGAAATGTACTGTACCCTGTTGGTATTACCTGGTATGCTGTCTGTATGTCCTAAATGCTTGGTAAAGCCTAGGTGTTACTCATGGTGTATTTAGGGAAGGGACTGAATCCCTTGGCTCAAAACTAAGCGAGCTTGAAGACTGGCAATTACTACATAAAGCAGAGGTATGCTGAGTGATCCTTCCAGCAAATAGCACAGGCACCTTCACCTGCCCCTTGAGGCTGATAATACTATAACTGTGGGAGATTTCAGTCTGAGTTCTTGTCCTTGTTCTAGATAATGTGTTAAACGGTGAAATAAAAGTTAAAAACCAAGCAGGATAGCGACCTTGGTCTGTGAAATGTAATTTAATCCACTCATGATTATGAAGGTGGGCTGTGTAGCAAAAATGTGTGTGGCCTTTGAAAGCTTAACAGTTAGCTCCTTTTCATTTTGGAGCACAATTTTTAAGAAATGGAGCAGTCTTTATTGTGTCTTTTTAGGCATCCGTGTATGCATGCAGGAGTTTTTTTCCTCAAATTAAGCCTGAGTGTCAAAGTACTTAAAACAAGTCAGTCATAGCAGTCAGTCAGTTTTAAACCATCAGGTATATTTTGCCTGCTTGTGGTCTGATACACAGTAGCTGTAGTGACAGTCTAATTCACATGAAGTAGAGAACATGCCATCATACATTCTTCTCAAAAGTGTTCTTTCTCTGATGCTTATATAATTGATGCCCTGTTTTCAGTCTGACTTCTCAAGTAGACTTCCTGAGACATCTGATGATACCATTCCTCAAAAGGTAAAGAAACAAGTACACTGACTGAAAGAATGTAAAATATAACTTTTTTTTCCTCCTGCATGTTAGGCAACCTTAACAAGGCTTCTACATTTGGCTTTCAACTTGCTCTTTCAGTAAATAATTCCAGGCCTAAAGTTTTTTTCAGTAATCACATTAAAGATGTTACTGTACTCTCCTCAACCTTAACCTAATAAAACTTTCTGTAAATCTTACCTTCTTTGCTGCACACTAACAGGCTGTGTTGGGCTGTGCTACCACTGTTCTCACTGTGTGAAGTGTTGTGGCTTTGGGGTCTGAACTAATGGTCGGTGGAATATGTTTAGTAATGGGCAACACAATCACTGGGAAGAACTTAGTGAGAAAGTGTTTCTTTCTGAGGGAGGATCTGGTGAGCAGTTTTTCTCCTTTTTGACCATAATGGGCTGTTACAGACCTACTTCTATTAAAGCCCCTATTAATTTTATCTTAGCTGGCTCTTCTCAGTTTTGCTATTAATGAAATATCCATATTTGTTTAATAAATGTCAATCCTGCCTTGAAAAAAAAAAAAAAAGACCTGCTTGAAAGTGGCTTTTCTGCAGTATTAGTCTTCTCAGTATTATGTGCTTCTCTGTTAATTAGATTTGCAGTCTTGCCCATCACTAAGTACAATGTGTAATGTGCGTTCACTCATTTTGAATTACCTTCAACAAGAAACTAATACATATAAATGAAAGTAATTCTGTTATACAGAATATCTAATATAAATTGTTACTGTTGTCCTTTCTTCCTCTTAGCAGTGCTATTTAGGATTTCTCTTTGTAGGCTATACATAAATTGTTTCCACAGGCATTTTAAGTGTTGCTTAAGTGGCATTTTTGTGGTGATAAGGGGTGAAGCTGAACATAAGTGAGCAAATTAGATCACACTGCCTTAAATTTTTTATTTTGTGAACAGCCAGTTTTACGTGAAATAATAAATCTCCATCCTGCTGAACTTAATCACTTTGTCACACCAAACATCAATTTGTAATAGAATTAGTCTGATTTTGATTTTTTTATGAGTCATTTAGGTTCCCGCTATAATATCATACAGATAAACACACACACACAAAAAAGTAATTAATGTCTTATTTTATGTATTTCCAGTTAATACTGCAAAAGTGGACAGGGAAAGATCTTGACTTAAATGGCAGTGATATTCTACAATTCCGCATAATGTAAAGCACTGAACTGGATTTATAATAACAATATTTTATCATTATCCCAACATAGTTTTGAAATCCATGGGAGATAATGCTGCAAAACATGCAAAAAATTATTGTGATGGAGAACTGAACAAATTCTAAAAATTTTATAGAGTTTGAGTGTGGAGTTAAAAAGTAGTCAGAAAAGAAAATTTCCAACTGCAGTGTAAAATCAATGGCTTTTCATCCATCCATGTGTTTCAATTTTGGAAAGACCCTTGGCTCTCTAGTAACACTTTTATCTTCACCTGTATTTCCTGTGATCTTTCTGACATATTAATTGTCCTCATTTAGTTCTTCTGAATGTTGACTGCATAATCAAGTGAGGAACATAAGAATTAGCCTGTGGTGGGGAATGGGATGGACAGAGGGGAAAAAACACCACAGACACGCAAAAAAAACCCAAATAACAAACCCTCAGCAAAGCAAAAACCCCCAAACCAAAAGAAAAGACCAAAAACACCGCCCAAAGGTACAAACAGTGCTCAAAGAATTGCTTCAGTAAAATGCATACTCTTGTGCCAGTCTCCTGCCCATGAACCATAAGAATCTTTACTAAAATAAGGAACCAATGAATTAGTGAAGAATTTTTGAGCCTTAAAGCAGATGCCTTTAGTGCTTTTAATTCATATCAATTTCCACATATCTATATCTTTCCTTGAGGCAATTTTTTTATTCAAACTGTTGCCTTACAAAGAAGTCAACAGGCTAACAAATAAGCTGTATATGTTGTAGGGAGTTATGAAAGGTGACAGAATGGCCATCTGATCAATCAGTTTTAAGCACAAGAATCCCAGCCTTTCATGTGTCACTTCATAACATACTGGCCACATTTCTTATTTCCCATGCTGTAGGTTATCTGCAGGCTTTTCTGCAACCCTACTATTGCTTGAGTGGCTTAGTAGTTCCCTTGGAAATTAGCAGACAAGATCAGGTCTTCTGAGGGGTCTCTGTTCCTGTATGTGTTGGTGTATGACTGAGCACGCACAAAGCACTTGATGGGCATGCACTGTGCTGCACCCTGTGTTCCTGAAACACCTTCACTGAGCCAGGAGTTGACTGACCAAGCAATTTCTTCAATTATTTCCAAGAAACCTGCTCGTTACCGAAGAGCCATAAGCTATGACAGCAAGGAGTACTACATGCGCCTGGCTTCTGGAAACCCTGCAGTTTTCCAGGATGCTATTGAAGAGAATACAGTGGGTGAAACAACTCAGCAGGAGCCAGAACATGGGGAGGACACTATTGCAAGAGTCAGAGGTTAGATATTTGGTTTGTCCTGTTTTCTTTAAATTTGTCTGCCTTTATATTTTTCATGCATTTGTGTAAAGATAAGCATAAGGAACGTGTAGGACTCTTGTTTTTCTGTCTTGGCATTGGGTCAGTAATTTGAAAGATGATAGGTTTTGTCAAGTTAATTTTTTATATTTCATGGTTTTATTTATCTGTGTCTGTTCTTCTTTTCCAGGCCTGGTGAAACCTCCCCTGAAACGATCCCGCTCTGCTCCTGATGGAGGCGATGATGAGAACCAGGACCAGTCACAGGATCAAATTGTTGAAGGGAGTTCGATTGATGAAGAGGAGAAGACTGACAATACAACTTTGCTTCGACTTCTTGAAGAAGGAGAGAAGGTGCTGTGTGCTTCAAACACACTAAGAACTTACTGCATTGGAATTTCTGCATTACATGTCACAAGCATGAATAATGTCCTATATAACTTCCCTGATCTGCAGCTGAATTTGCTGTATATTTCATCAGTTTCTTCCTTGAAACCAAATGTGGGCTTTGGTTCAAAGAGATCCTGACCCTGAGAATCCTGTACTGGGAACATTCTTTTTTTTTTTTAACTTCTGCCTAAAGGGGAAAAATCAACATGTCCTGAAATGAAAGCTGTCAGCTATCCCATGCTTGGAATATAAGTGTCAGCTTATTGAGTCTGGACAGAAATTATACAGTGAAAATATGAATACTGAACTTGGGACACTGTCTGTAATTAATTGCTTCCTTCATTAGAGTGAAAAACATTGATAACTAGTATTTTATCCCCAAGAACAGTTTTAATTTACCATGCTGTGTATTCAGACTTTGTCCATATACCAGTAAATACAGTTGAGATCATAGTTGAGTGGTCTACAGGTTCTGAAATATGTTCAGGAAGCATAGTGCAAGTGGATAAATTGGTAAATAGATAAGTCTTTATCATACTGAGAAGGCTTTATTTAACTCCTCAGTTGCTAGTTGCAGGCATTATCTCTGATTAAGGGAGAAAATGACAGGATTTTTGGTGTATCTACAAGTGATAAAGGTCTGTGGCTTGTTCTAACAAGGCAGTGGTCTGAGCCTGAGCTCATTAATGGGTTTTCTCTAAGTGTTTGCTTTTGATTACAGATCCAGCACATGTACCGCTGTGCTCGGGTCCAGGGCCTTGACACCAGCGAAGGGCTGCTGCTCTTTGGGAAGGAGCACTTCTATGTCATTGACGGATTCACCATGACAGCCACTAGAGAAATCCGGGACATCGAGACACTGCCTCCTAAGTGAGTGGATTAATAGAGTTTCCTCAGTCTTTGATAGCTCAGCAAGAAGTATTTAATGAAATTTTTGAGGAGTCAACTCCAAAACAATGCAAGGTGCAGGAAGACCTCAGGTGCAATTTCCTCTGTGCTTATAAATTGCTCTGTGTAGCATGGTATGTTGTGAAAATCAGATTTTTCTGTAACTTGACTCTCATGAATTAAGAGAATAATTCTTTTAATTTCTCTTTTTTTTAATCATTTCTCTCTTACCTGTTTATGTTGATTTACAGGATGCATGAGCCAATCATACCTAGAGGAGCAAGGCAAGGTCCAAGTCAGCTCAAAAGAACTTGCAGCATTTTTGCATATGAAGATATCAAGGAAGTGCATAAAAGGAGATACCTTTTGCAGGTAACTTGGACAGCACATTTGGATTGAGAAGACAACACTGAAGTTTCGTGACGATGTTGTCATTTTTAAAAGCTAAAATCAGTATGTAACTCATCAGTGTTTGGGAAGTGAAGCTATTCACTGTGTTGAAGTGTTTAAGTTGGGCACTTGTAGGCTCAACCTGGTTTAGTTTGCTGTGTGTGTCAGTGAATGCAAGTGGTCCACAAATAAGACATCTGGCTGCACTAAGCAAAGTCTGCTTCTCCCTAACTTGGTGCCAGGTTTAATATGACTAAGCTGGTCTGCACCTGACCTCCAGAGGTTACAAGTTAGTGTTGACGTGGGTTTGTCCTCTTTGTTTTCAGCCAATTGCAATTGAAGTTTTCTCAGGAGACGGACGAAACTATCTTCTAGCTTTCCAAAAAGGCGTTAGAAACAAAGTTTATCAAAGGTATTGTAAAATAAGTTGGAACATTTAATATGACTATTTGCAAAAATCTGCGTTGAACCGTTGCTGTGTGGTAGCACCTCAGTGCTGCCCAAAAGAACCACTAGAAGGCGCTAAATGTCTTCAGTGAGAAACCTGTCATTTGACAAAGTCTTTAACTGTACTAAATAAACTCTGATTCTCAGGAGATTACATACCCGGGACAGAATCACTAATTGTAATCTCCTTTTCACTGCTGATGCAGGTTTCTGGCTGTGGTGCCATCTCTGACCGACAGCTCGGAGTCGGTGTCTGGGCAGAGGCCAAACACGAGCGTAGAGCAAGGGTAGGTGACTCTGTTCCTCACAAGCTCTAGAGCTCATCAGTTTCTAGTAAATGACCCTTGCATTAATGCCAGGATTATCTGGGGAATTCTGCAACCTCTCTTTATGATTGAGCATCACCAGAATAAGTAGCTAGTGATGATGTGCTCCAGTTACTTTTAAGCATACTAATGTCATTGGCAGCGTTGGTGTATCCTCTTACTAATTAATATATAGTGTCAGGATTAATGTTGTCAGTGTACAGATACATTCTGAAAGGAACTGGAGTCTAGAAGCCATTAGATTTGTCCAAGTTGTTAAAAATATTGTACTCATCAGATACCACTGCCACTGACATGCATAATTATACAAATTATTGCATGCATAACTTCTACAGTATGTGTCTAGATGTAAAAAAGAGTACTGCTAAAGACCCATTTTTCTAATTGTTGCAATTTACAAGTTTTATTCTTGAAACTTTGGATTGTCTTGTGAAGATGTAACCCAGATCTTACTGCTAAAGTCAGAAAATACACTTTCTTCTTCCTTTTAGGTCTGGCTTGCTTAGCACTTTAGTGGGAGAAAAATCTGTTACCCAAAGATGGGAAGTAAGTATGAAAATTTTAGGGGTTATTTTATATTAAATTCTGCGTTTTATAGTGATATGTAATTAATCAGTACACATAAGTTGCATCCTCTTATTCAAACAGCTGGAATATACTGCTATAGAAAGTGTATCTCAGCATTTTAGTTTGTAGTATTTCATTATATCATCTTCAAATAGGAAATTATTGTGCCATTGAAAATGCGACCAGGGTGGGGGGAGGCCGCAGTCAACGTAAGCTGAGCATTGTAATATTGAAATAAGTTTCATATGTTTGGGAAGAACACTGAACACTGACAGTCTGGCAGTGTAGACATTTGGTTGTTGTAAAGTGAAAACTTTACAATGCTGTTATCTGTCTTCCTTAAGAGAGGAGAAATCAGTAACTTCCAGTACCTGATGCACTTAAACACTCTGGCCGGCAGATCCTATAATGATCTCATGCAGTACCCTGTCTTTCCCTGGATCCTCGCAGACTATGACTCAGAGGTAAATAAAGTATCTTGTCAACCTTGCCAGTAATCTTTTATAAGTTGGAGGTTTTGCAGATATTACAGTTGGCTCATGCTCGGGTAAAACCAGGGTTTACTTTTATCACTAGTTCTTTAATTCAGTCTGTTTTGTTCCTCCAACTTGTCAGTGGTAGGGTATGAGAGATTCTTGGTTGTCTCATGTGCTCAGGTCCTTACCTGTGCTGATTTTACAGATATTAACAGTACACAGGTGAGGGCTTGGGATTGGTAGAGAGGCAGTTGCCTCTCTAGGTTGCATTAGTTCCTATAAGCCTTTGCATTAGCTTTCTACTGAATATCCTGAAGTGTGCTAAGCCCACAGAGAAAGCGTCCTTGTCCAGAAAGCTACAATGAAATCTGGTCCCACAGTGAAGAATTTGCTTCTGAAAAAGATGAAATATCCTATTAATGCTTTTGTGGCCAGGCATTGCCATCAACCAGACCATAACATAAAATATTGTTAGGGTGCTTGTCAAGTATTCAAGAACAGAACTGGGGGGAACTGGGGACAGGATGAGGGGAGCAGGACAAAAATTATCCAGAGCCCAGATGTGATTTAAAATAAAACACACTGACTCTCTTGGATCAAACTGAAGGACTGTTTTAAGCATATCCAACATTGCACCTGCTGTGTGTGTCAAAAGCAAAGATAACAGGCTCAGGAGGTATGTGGTGTTAAATATAGTAATCAGCAGTGTGGAAAGGGTTTGGTTTGGTTTTATAAAATTGTTGTCTGTTTTATTTTTAAAGGAACTGGATCTTACAAATCCCAAAACATTCAGAAACCTGGCAAAGCCCATGGGAGCTCAAACAGAAGACAGGTTGGCTCAGTACAAGAAGCGATACAAAGATTGGGAAGATCCTAATGGTAAGTACTGATCATCCTTCAGGAAGAGCAGAGGGATGTGTGCCTGTCATTTCATGAAAGAGACTTGTGGATTTTTATGTTATGGATAAAGAGATCTGGGTATGGATGTGTAGAACTCTACTATGACTGTTCAACAAACACTGAATTAGAGCAAAGGGCTGTTGGTTTTCTTGCTGTTTGTTTTAAATACAAATAACAGGTTTTGTTTATATGTAAAAACAAAGACAAAGCAGTTGCACATTTAGAACAGTTTAAAATTATCTAAAGACTGGAATGGGCAGGCACATGAAGCACACCCAACTTTGTCTGCTAATACAGTTTGAGTGCTGCTTCATGAAAATAAGTACTACAAAGAATAAGAATATTTCTGCATTAGCAGTATTGTACCTTTTTCATTTCTAATCTTGATGCATGTTTTTTGGCTAAAGAAACAGCAGTTTATTAACTGAAAAAACTTGGAATGAGAAGCAGTGAAATTACATATTCATGACTTTAGAGCTTCCTTATATATTGAAAAAACCCTTTTGTTTGGCAAGGCAACTCTTATGTGTTTTTATCAAAGACAGAGACCTGTTTAACTACTGCAGTGCTGTTCTGTATCAAACACAACAGTAGGTGGCAGAGACATTCATTTCTAGAAATGTTTCAGTATTTTCTAAGTGTATTTGTAAAGACTTTTCACCAGGAAATTAAGAAAGTGAAAGCTATATAAAATCTGTAGCCAAGAATTCTGATATGTATTTCTACCTGAGGCTTTAATTCCACAGTAACCAATACGTCTAAAAGTAAAAAACAAAAAAATTACAGGTTTTTTTTTGTTTGTTTGTTTATTGGGGTTTTTTTTAGTTTCTTCACCAGAAATCTCCATAGCTGCACTGCAACAGTTCAATTAGTTAAAATAAAAAATTACTAACCATTCAGTATTGCTTTGCAGAGGCCCAGTGAATTAGGGCTACTGAACTGTGGCCAAAACTCAAGGGATGGCCTTGACAAAATATGAAGCTTTCAGATTTCTGAGAATGAAAATTACAGATTCCAATTTTAAGTGTGTCCACAGTCACAGAGTAATTAAAATACAGTACTAATTTTTTTTTTTCTGGTTAGTACTGAATCTGTCACTTAACTGCGTTATTTTTTCTACATTTCTGACATTTAATCTCTAGGGGAAACCCCAGCTTATCACTATGGGACCCACTATTCATCAGCCATGATAGTGGCTTCCTACCTTGTCCGGATGGAGCCTTTTACTCAGATTTTCTTACGGTTACAGGTAAAAATTACATCACTTCATATTTCTTACCTGATGTGTATTTCGGACATAACTGAAAAATATGATCAGTCAGCTTTGTTTTCATCAAATATCATGGAAGAAATACCTTTTGGCAGAGTTGTTATTGCCTGACAGGTTTTTGGTGTGAAATACACTTTTTTTTTCCTTATAGTTTGAACACTTTTCTAAATGTATGCAGAACAAAATATCATCAGACAAAAACCAAAGCAAGTTTTGATGTGAAAAATACTTTGCTGCCCATGCTTTATTTGTTGAAAGAATCATATGCCAGTTGTTTAGTTCTGTGCTGCAGGTGTTGAAAGATTTTTATTTTAAACCAGTATGTGTGTCCAAAGAGACGTTTTAGTACTGAGTGTTAAAACAAACAAAAGTTTGCAGGTCCTGGAATTATTTGCCAGTTTGATGGGTAATGCAATTTGTAATATTACATATCGCGTATTTTCCCAGACAGAAGCCATCAGGCAAAAAAAAATTATATTTCTCTGGAAGAGACTGAAGTCAGACTAGATATCTTTTTTCCTACAGTTCTGTATATCTGTATCTCAGTGCTCTATGTTTACTATTATTGTGTACCAAGAAGTAATGCAGCTGATCAAATTCACTGGGTTAGAGGAAGAAACATGCTGAGGTCTAGTGTCTCTATTAGGCAGGGGATGCTCTGATTTACCTCCTTGGTAAAACCTGCCGTGCTGGGAGGTAACTCTGATGCTGGTGTGCCTCTTTCCTTGTCCCTCAGGGCGGTCACTTCGACCTGGCTGACCGGATGTTCCACAGCGTGCGGGAGGCCTGGTTCTCGGCATCAAAGCACAACATGGCAGATGTGAAGGAGCTCATCCCAGAGTTCTTCTACCTCCCCGAGTTCCTGCTGAATTCCAACAATTTTGACCTAGGTAGGCAATAAGAGCTGAATAGCATCTCTGTGGGTGGGAGAACAGTGCCAGACAGTCCAACGTGAGATAAAAGTGTCTCGTGATACAGGCGGAACCTAAAGGTGACTTGTACATTCTGACATGAAAGGAAAAGCAGGAGTACTTATGGTATTTCCTGATACTGTATGTCTACTCAGTATTGTATTTGCAAGTGTGAATGATTCAGAACTCATTATTTCACTGGGAAGAATGGAGCAGGAGTTGTTCTTTCCACTGTGATACCTCAGATTTATTTTTTTCAGATTTATCACTTAAGATATTTTCTCAAGCAGTGAGTGTTCATTTTAAGCAGTTCATACCAAGTTTGTTCTGAGAATTGCTGAACAAGTCACTGAAATACCCAGAAAGGATTTTTGGTTGAAGTGGTTTGTTTTAGTCAATTCTGGGGAGGTGACATTTCCATTCAAAATGCACAGATAATCATATTTTAGTTAGAGTTTCTCTGCTTTGCGTTTTTCTTCATGTAACTTGCTACTCCGTGATGGTGTTTCACCATCTTTGTGTGCTTATTTTTTTAAGCTTGCAAAAATCTGTTTGACAGTCTTCACTTTTAGAACTTTGTTTTAAAGTATTCCTGTTGGTTTTGTTGAAATGTCACAGCTTTTGTGACAGTGATATTCAACAGGAGTCAAATTTCACACCTATTCTCTGTAGGACATGCATGTTTTTTGT
Source organism: Pachyramphus minor (assembly GCA_013397135.1). NCBI lineage: Eukaryota > Metazoa > Chordata > Aves > Passeriformes > Tyrannidae > Pachyramphus > Pachyramphus minor. Next base: position 40,185 of record VYXB01005378.1, read on the forward strand.
CACTCTTAACAGTGGTATTAAGCTCTTATATTCTGAGCTCTGTGCTGTGAACCTAGCAAGCAACAGAACAAGAACATGACTGAGAAGTCTCACCAAATACATATTTGGTGATCACAATATGCTACTATTTAATGTTCAGAGTGGGAATGGGGCTCTCCAGGACGGGATGAATGTATTGTGCCCAGACCATGCCCAGGGGAATCCTTGGACATGGAGCTTGGGGGATACCAGTTAGCTCCTTACTGTTAGGAAATTCATATTTAACCTGTACTCCTGTGAAGTGTAGCCATTCTCAGAATAGAACAATAATTCCACTACATGATACAGAATGTTGGTGTTGTGATGTTCCACCAAGGCCTCTCAGTACAGTTTGCTGTTACACTGTCTTATACTGGGCTTTTTCTTCAAAACACACTCATTTGACATGTCATTGCTATATACATGGTAAACTGATGCCAAATACAGGTTATTGCCCTCTCTTAAATTGGGTCCTGCACATTTATTCCAGTTTTCCTCACAGAATGAGAACAATGAAGTCAAAAAGAGATAAGAAAACGAACCTTGCTGTGCTGAATTCCTCTGGGTGCAAAACGGGCAAGCTGCTATGGTAGCAGTTCCCAGTAGCAGGATTGGCTGCTCAGGTGTGAGCTAAACTGGCACAACAAGGTTCTGTCTGTGCAGTGATCCAGAAGTCTGTTTTACTGGCTGGTGTTTGCATTAACTTTCAAGCAGTGGGTCTTTCCCATGACAGGAAGAGAAAAGCAGAAATTTATTTTAATAGAAAAATAGACAAAATAATCATGTTCCAAGAGCACTTAACAGAGAAACATAAAGGTTTTGAGTTCAGACTGTACATTACAGTGTTGTGAAGACTGAGGATGTGTAATCTGATCAAGACCACTAGCTAGGAGGGTGATGCTGATGTTGAAGACCATATACCGAAACACTTCTTCAGAAAACTTAGCATGGAATATTTGAATTCTTCCTTCTGCAAGCAATCTTGCATGAACAACCAAGGCAGAATTTTTCATGTTTTATTGCTTGACATTTAAAAACAACATAGTATTATAAAGAAAACACTAAAATGGCTTCCTTTATGAAGGAAAGGTGTTGGAATTTGAATTTTTTTTCAGAATATTTTTTCACTTTTGCTGTTGCAATGCATTTCAGTGCTTCTCTCCAAACTTTTTTTTTCTTTTTGTTGTTTTATTAGGTTGCAAACAAAATGGCACTAAACTTGGCGATGTCATACTCCCTCCCTGGGCAAAAGGAGATCCTCGTGAATTTATCAGAGTTCATCGAGAGGTAATTTGCAATTTAGTAATAACAATAGAAAGGCTCCGTTGGGACTTTCCACTGCATATTAATCTAAACTCAGTTTGTGTGATCGCAGTTAGCAGCCAGTTTGTGAGTTCAGGCTTGATGGCTGGCTGTTGTCAAGGTCTGTAGAACCAGCGTTTCCTCCTCTTCCTTCTTGGCTAGGGAGTACGTTGAGGCAAGACTTGCTTCAGTGAAAAGCTGTATCAAAACATAACAAAAACATTTCAGAATATGTTCTGCATTTTTCTTTGTGGCAGATGTAGTAAGCTCGACCAGTGAGCAGTCTGTCTAGTTTTAATGCATGCCCTTTGAATTTCAGGCTCTGGAATGTGACTTTGTGAGTGCACACCTGCATGAGTGGATTGACTTGATCTTTGGCTATAAACAGCAAGGCCCTGCTGCAGTAGAAGCTGTAAATGTCTTTCACCATCTCTTCTATGAGGGGCAAGTGGACATATATAACATCAATGACCCATTAAAAGAGACAGCTACCATAGGATTCATTAATAACTTTGGACAGATACCAAAGCAGGTATACCCTTTTTAGAATTCTTATTTTGCAGTTAACACTTAAATTGAAATGTATCAATATGGAGCAAGACGGTGTTTTAGGATTAAAACTTGTTCTTCCAGTGATATGAAATTATTTACATTTCTATCATACATGATGCAATGACTAACTTTGGGCTTTCCGTGTGCAATTAGAAATGTCTTTTTTTTTTCCCCTTTACATCCTTAAAATAAAAGGCAAAATGAATTATGGCTCAACTCTCAAAATCAGTATAAAAAAAAAAAAAGTATGTTCCTGCTGCAGAGTCAGAGGAGAGGAGTGAAAGTGTAATTTCAAACTAAAGCCTAGTGTTTAGATATTTTAGGTTATACTGTAACAAAATAATTTCAATAGTAACTATGCTTCCTTCTTTTACACCAATCTCATGGCATTCTGCAGGGATAGGGCACATGTTTTATTTGAAGAATATGTTGCAAAAAAAATTAAGACTTTAAATTAGGAATATATGACTCTTGTAGGACAGCTACAGTTGAGAGAGATAGACACATTTTAAAGCTTTAAAGTTTATGTTCTCTTTTAGAGATTAAATTATTAAATGTAATATTAAATCTAAAGTTTTACTTTATGGGGTTTTAGGTTTGGGGAGATTGTTTCTTTTTATTTATTTTTTAATTTTTTTTAATTGGACATTTCTTTAGAGTCTTTTTGCTATCCAGTGAAATTTTTAAAAGTCATTGATTAATTTTTCCAAACCTAGATCCAGTGGGAGCCACAGGTACCTTCAGCAATTCACTGGGTACCCAACCCACGTGTCGGGAACTTTAGGCTCAGCTCTCAGCACTTAATGTTTCAGGACAGCCGCGGGATATTTCCTGTGGCAACCCACTTAGAGCTGTCTGTCTCTCACAGCTTGGAAGGAAGGCTAAGAACTGTTCATCTGTCCTCTGTGGTTTTTCGCCTTTTCCTTCCTTGCTCTCTCTCAATAATCTAATTATGTAGTGGCTGCAGGGTTTTCTCCTCTTACATAATAACCAATCACTGGGTTGTGATGATAATCAGACATGGCCCAGCTAAAGCCAGATGAATAGATAGAGGCAGGGCAGGGCAGTGGAAGACCATTGCAGCTGAGTCCAAAGGCCTGCCTGAATCTTCCAATGCCTGTTAGATACAAATGTGGTGAGATCTAACAAAAACTGCATGAGGAAATAAACTGCAGTAAACTCAGAACTTCTTTAAGTCATTATTGGTGGTAAGTGCTCTTGGAGCACATTTTTACGTGACAGTTGAGTTTTTCTGTTACCCTCTGCCTTTCCATGGAGGATCCAGGCCAGGCTGTCTCAGTGACATGGCTGCTCTGCCCTTTTTCACTTCTTTGCTGCACAGAGATGTAACATGGGGACTACATCTTCTTTATCTCATCTCTTACACTAGTATTACACCCTGTAGTTTGGTTTTCCATTTTAAAAGGCTGTGATGCAAAACTGCAGAGCTGATGCTGTGTTTGGAAGAGGCCTCTCACTGACTGTGCAACGGGCCTGAGATGCCACAGCCTGAGGGGCAGAGCAAAACAAATAAGCAAGAGGAACAGTCATTCAAAGGAGGAGTTACGTTTTTTTGTTGCTGGAATTGGAGAGTTTTGAGACCAGTTGTCCATGTGAAACACTGTTCAATGGACCTTCTCCTCAGTCTTCCCATAGCCGAGCCAGACAGGAGACATGCTGTTGTTCAGGGAGAGGGGTGGAATGTAGGCTGTGTTGTTATTTGTACCCAGGGGGTTGGTGCAAGCAGTAGAAAGATGTCTACACCATCATAGTTCATCAACCTCAGGCCTATGCATGCTCCTGCTTTGGAAAGGCAAACAGGTAGCACATTTCAAGGGGCTCAAAGGAAAACAAGTTTCAGCACTGGAATTTCAGCTCTCCTTTCGGTGCTGCAGTAGCCTCTCTGTGAAAGAGCTGTTGAAACCTTGCAAAATACCACTCAGTCTTTATATTTATTTGTCAGTTACATATTGTAATACATAGTATCTACCACCCAAGGTGTTTATTATTAATTTATCAAGTGATAAACCTTACTGTGTGTCACTGATGAACGTGGTGATGATTGCCTTCTTTAACACAGGAATGGTCACTGAAGCAATAAAATGGAAATAAATAAAAACTGGGGCTAAAAAGCCTTTCTTGTGCATGATTGTCATATGGAGTCCCATTCCATGACCACCCATGCTGGTACTCTGTTCTTTGGTAGCCTGGCCACCTCCAAATGAGTGAGCTGCTGTTTGTGGGACACAATTTGTTTCAAAGCCAAAACTGAGCTTTCAGTTTACCATGGGTTAGAATTTCTTACCACTTTATGTATCAGCTTTGGGATTTTTGCTTGCTTTACTTCAGCTGCTTTTGCAACTGGAGGTAGCTTTAAAAAAAACTTTGTTCTTGTAGGATTTTATATTGTTTGTTGAAACTTTTTGAAATGGCCGCCATAAGTTATTTGTGAATATTGAGAGCAGTTAAGTAACGTTTGCTCGCCTGCAGAATTTTTAGTAGATAAATTAGACTCATTTATGATCTTTTTAAGCTTGTGCCCTTGTAAGCCTGTAATTTTTGATGGTAATTAGTTTCTGGATGAATTTCAGCTCTTCAAAAAACCACACCCACCAAAGCGTGTTAGAAGCCGACTGAATGGAGAGGCTGTGGGAACCTCTGTGCCTCCTGGTTCCACAGGTGACAAGATTTTCTTCCATCATTTGGACAACCTGCGGCCATCTCTTGCTCCTGTGAAAGGTAAACTGTAAAGCCACAGTAATTATTCCTGTTTCATCACCCAAGCATTCAGAATTTCAGCAAGATAGTCCTTTTCCATTTTTTGCTTAGTTCTGATAATTGTAGGTTTGTGAGGACAAATTTAGAATACCCTAATGGTGTAAGATTATGTTGTTAGCTACCTTAAAGTGTACTTGGGAAGCACCAGTTTAATATAACTTCATTTAAATAGAGGAATAAAATGGGGCCCAAGCCCCTCTTTGTAGAGTTTTAGTTTAACAAACAGCATTCAGGGTATGTTGCTTCTGGGCCTGCAATAGCCTCAATTTTTGTGATTTTCATGGCAGAAGGATTCTTTGTTGCAGTGCCAAGAAGTACTGAGAATTATTGGCAGGAAAGAGTGGTGTTGGTAGCTGCATTGAGACAAAAGAAAGTAGGTTTTGGCTTCATATTTGACATTATACTAAGTAAAAGTTAATTGTCTGTGAGGCAGGTAAATGCTATACAGTGGTTTCTTTCCCAGCTGAGTAAGTGACTGTGCCTACCTGCTGTAAAGAGAGAGGACGTACTATCACACAGGGCATGGTAGGGCTTAAGTGTAGACTCTAAGTCAGGAAATTAGAAAGGACTAACCTATATTTGCAAGACTTGAGGAAAAACAAATAGGACTCTATGAGCTGTAGTCAGGAAAGCAGCTCGTGGGAATGCTTCCAAGATGTTGGAATCAATACCAAAAACTTATTTGTGCCAAAAATGTTGCAATCGCTTTTAATGACCACAGGCATCTTGCCTGAGGAACACTGTGTGCAACCTCCCAGGTGGGATCAAAGTTGTCTGTGACCCTCAGGGTATTCTTGCCACTGGTGATGGTGCTGAGCTCTTCATTTGTTAGGGATGGAACAAAAGTTGCCATCTCTGCAGCTGAAACAAAGATTTGTATAAATAGTCAGTACAGAGACTTTGCTTTTGCAGAGCAGCAGGTACTGAATGAGATCAGGTGGTATTTGTCTCTCCCAGGAATAAAACATAACCCCATCTTCTTTTTTAGAGCTCAAGGAGCCTGTGGGACAGATCGTGTGCACTGATAAAGGCATTCTGGCAGTAGAACAGAATAAGGTTCTCATCCCACCCACGTGGAATAAAACCTTTGCCTGGGGCTATGCAGACCTCAGCTGCAGACTGGGTACCTACGAATCAGACAAGGTTGGTAATCTGAAATCTGTTTCAGTGCTGAAAGTACCAAAGCAATTAGTACTCAATAGTGTAATGGAAATTTCTTTCACATTGAATGAAATAATCTTGTACTGCACAAGTTTTATTGCTCCCTATGTGGTGGACTTCGTCAGAGTGCTGGCAGAATAACATAAACCAACTTATAATAATTTTTTTTACTGGGTCCACAAAACATGAATGAATTAAATCTATGCAATTAAAACTCATTTCATGTTACCTCAGGAGGTGTCCTAATGGCAGATGCTGGACTTGCTTCTGTTTGAGGAAAAACTGCATAAGTGGTAGCAGTGATATCTTAGTAACTTAATGAATGCAAGGTGGAAGGATTTTATTTTCTATCCTACCAAATATTAGTCCTGCAAGTAATTCTTCTTTGTGTTTGTTGTTTTTAGGCAGTGATTGTTTATGAATGTTTGTCAGAATGGGGTCAGATACTTTGTGCCATTTGCCCCAATCCCAAACTTGTTATCACTGGAGGAACAAGCACAGCAGTGTGCGTGTGGGAGATGGGTGTCTCCAAAGAAAAAGCTAAAGCCCTCACACTGAAACAGGTAAAATAAAGTAAAAATGCCTTTCATTTAAATGAATGTTACAAGATGAAAGTAATTATGAGAGGGGTGTTTCTCCCTTAGTAACCTTTGAAGCCGTGAGTCCAGCAGATCTTTGGAGAAGGGAGTAGTTGAGGTACTCATCTGCAATGAAAGTGGGCAAAATGCATCTTCAAAATTTCATCATATTTAAGGATAGTGAAACACTAGGAGCTTTTGGTAGTGATGTTAACAAAATTATACAGGTGTGTTTTGTGAAATTATCTGCTTTATTGTAGTGTTATATGTAACCTCCCCATCTAAAAACTGTGTCAGGAAGGATGGTGAAAGGACACTGCCTTAGAGGTTAATTTTTTCCCTTTTTAATTTTTTTTTTTATTTCTTTAAAAATATATATGTTTAAATTACATTTCTGTGCAAAACTTTTATCTTTCTGGCAATAACGTTTGTGGAGGAGAGTATACTTCTCTAGGATCACCTTAAGTTTTTTCTTGCTTTATTAATTCAAAACAGCAACTTTTAATCTAAAGCAAGCAGCTACGCTTTGCAAAGTTGCAGCTAAGTGCAGAGTGTTTACTAAGGAAAAAACAAGCACAAAATCACAACATGCACCACAAACAAAAAAACCCAACCCTAACTAAATCAAAATATTCTAGCAGCTGTGTACCATTGTTATAGGTAGTTAGGTTGTAAAGTGTTACTGTTCCTGTTGGCTTCTTAACAGCAGGACTTTTTTTGAGAGAAAAGCTTTCACTCAAACTTAAGAAATTTAGAGAACTGTTTAATAACTTCCCTTGCTCAGTATCAACGGTACAAAGCTGTGTTTCCAAAGCATTTTACTTCAGAACACTGCAAGATAAAACACTGTATCTTAAACTTCATGGCAGCACATTGAAGGCCATTTACTGTACTTTAGCCAGTGATTTGTGACTGAGTAGTTAAGCCCAAAAAGGTAAAAGTAGGGCCTAATATGAGTAGATGCTTGTATTTTTCTCCTCCTTCCAGTTGACCTTGCCTTTTTGGTTGCAACTCTTTCTTCTCTCTTTTATCTTCTCTTAAACATCAACAGAAGTTTATAAAGGAGCCATTAGTTTGTATTTTCAGAATGTAATTTCAGGTGCAGACTGGAACATATTCTGACCCTATAAACAGGCCACTTCTGCAGAATGGGTTTTTTTCAGTGGAAGGCTCTATGCCACTAGACTCTTGAAATTTTGTTTTGGCAAAGTACTTTTTAAATTGAAAAAAATTGTTAGTCTGTTATTTTCAATTATGAACATAGTTATCAACTGAATTGCTCGTAAGCTGCTAAGAAGCTGCATCTTCTGATACAATATTCATGTTACATTATCTGAATCTTCCAGATAAGAGGGTTTAATGTGCAATTTTTGTGCTCTCTCCTGATTTTAGCTTGTGCCTCCTGACTTGTGTTTTGCAGGCATTACTGGGTCATACTGACACTGTCACATGCTTAACTGCATCACTGGCTTATCACATAATTGTGAGTGGGTCACGGGATCGCACCTGCATCATCTGGGATTTGAATAAACTCTCCTTTTTAACACAGCTTCGAGGTCACAGGGCTCCAGTTTCAGCTCTCTGTATAAATGAATTAACGGTAAGAACCAAATGCCACTCGTTCAATGCCATTCCATGCGGGAACAGTAGCAAGAGTCGGAAGTTGTTAAACTGAAGGAAAACAAATGGGGTTCTTCTGGTATTTTGGCAAAACTCATATAAATCACTTGAAAACTTAATTAGCTGGTTTAGGGAATAATTTGTGTCTTTTGTCCAGAGTCACAGATGGATTCATTCCATGCAGCCTAGCTTGAGCTCAGGAGAGGTTATTAACAGTGCTGGAAGCAGTATAGCTAATGTGATATTCAGTGTGGGTTGTCAAACCTGCCACAGGAGCTAAGAAAAGGTTTTGATATATGGCTGACTTCTCTTAAGCTTCATTTAAAGGAAGGAGAAGGTACCTTGGGGGAAGCTGCAGTGCCAGTTGTAGTGGAAATGGACATATCCTAAAAGCTTGTATCGCTGGTGGTCCTATGAGTTACAGGTCATCATTTATCCAGCTCCCATGCATGGTCAGCAGGGCTGGATGGACCCTGTTGCAACTGGAGCAGATATAAATCAAGACAAAATGGGGCTGTAATGCACAGAGTAGGGTAGCAAGAGGCACAGCAGTTAGTAGTCTGGTTGTAATGTTGCCAGTGCTTTAGACTGCAGCTCCTGTTTCCTCTCTGCACTAATTTGGACTGTTCCGCATAAGGAAGCAAATGAAATTTACGTCAACATGAACAGAGTCTTTGGAAACTGAGAATCCAACACACTGAAAATGTGCTGTTGGATTGCTATGCTATGAATAGTGGAGGAATTGGTCAACTCATTGTACCCTGTAAATACAGTAAATAGGTTGCTACGAAGTCTAGTTTTCTAGGTATAATTAAGAAAAAAAAAAAGTCATATAATCCTAAAGGTTCCTTCAGGTCACCAAACTCAACTTGACTAAAACTTATTGAAAAGTGCCAGCCTGAACTCGGCTGAACTTGGCTTATGATTGAACCTGGCTTATATTTTTGCCGAAGACTTGTATTGAAATACAGGAGGGTGTTACCTGTCTTTGCAGGGAGATATTGTATCCTGTGCTGGCACTTACATCCACGTGTGGAGCATCAATGGCAGCCCTACTGCAAGTGTCAACACTTTCACTGGCCGAAGCCAGCAAATTATGTGCTGCTTTGTGTCAGAGATGAATGAGTGGGATACCCAGAACGTCATAGTAACAGGGCATTCAGACGGAGTTGTCCGGGTAAGTACCAGGAATTGCTGCTTGGAAAATTAAGTTTGCACCTTACTAGTAGCAGTATTTAGAGAAGCTATGTCTATCCAACACAATATCCTGGCCAGAACCAAAAGTAGTCCTGATGTACTTGGGTGTTTCACCTGAGCTGTTCTTTCTCCCCTGTGATGCACCCATTGGGATGTGGTAACTACGAATGGTCAGTAGCATACATCCTCCTTCCTGCTCTGTTTTAATCACTGTTTGGTCACCAGCTTTCATGCCTGGAGGTTGTAGTTTTTGTTCACCATTTTCATTTTACACACCTTGATACATTCCAATTTGTTGCCTAGAAAGAAAAGAGAAATTCAATGTCACCTCTGATCAGTGCAAGTCTATCCCAATTTTCAGTACTTTTGTGTGCAGCCTTAAACAGAGTCTGCTGGTGAGATGGCCCTGTGGAGTGGGTTCAGGCATGAACACAGATGTCCTTTTACAGTATCTAATCCCCAAAATCAGGGGGATGTGACCTGCCTCGCATGCTACCAGTGCAAATACACAGTTCTACTAACCCCTTTTAACTCTGTAAGTAGTGCAGAAGAAAGACAAGAGTACAGTAAGTGCCACTTTCCCTATCCTTTGTGTCTTCAGTTCTGGCGGATGGAGTTTTTGCAAGTGCCAGAAACACCAGCTCCAGAGCCTGTAGAGATGCTGGAAATGCCAGAGGATTGTCAGGAAGCACAGATAGGTATGTTTTATATTTACCTTTTATCTTATCTTTGCGATATATATGCAGGTGAAATCCTGTGGTTACACAGTGCAGAGTGGATGATGGAGTTTTTGTCTTAAAACACAATAGGCATCCAGTGGGGCACAATAAGTAGAGTATCTGAGTTTTGTTCACCACCTTGCCCAAGGTAGTTTTGTATTGCTGTAAGTAAGAAAAAGTGTTGCCCATCATAGCTTTTTTCCTGGAGATGGAGCTTTTCTCTGTGTGGTTGTTTCTATTGGTGAACCCAATAGATGCTACTATTGTCCAAAAGTTACATATTCTTTTAGTCTGAAATGGAATTGTAGCATACCAACAGAGTTAAAAAAATTTACTGATGGAACAGCATGCTGGTTAGGCAAGCAGTGATATCATTTTCCCCTGTTGGAAGATTTTGGTCTGTGCTTGCTCTTTGTTTCTGTTTGCCATCTCATTTTCCTCTTGCCTGATTCATAGTGAAGATATGGTCTGGATTTGGATCTGGATCTCATGGTATGGTACTCATTGCTAATCATTATATAAATGCAACTTTCTTTTTCCATGTCACTTGGTAGTATAAATGTCTTTAGTAATTGCCTTTTTGTATTACCAAATCCTGTTATTAACAAATCTGCATCATATTTTTCAGTCAGAGTTTCAGCATAGCTGACTGTGCTTGTGTAAGTTTTGCTGAAAGGTTTTACCAACTTGAGCCTTTTTGAAGGTTTCGCTCGTTGTGTCTGTCGTAGCCTACCTCAGATGGACTGTTGCAGGAAATAGCTGCAGCTAAGGAGTGTTGTTTTCTGACAGACCAGTGCAAAAGAGATGAATAGTGGCATTCCTGGCAGGAGCTGAATCTCTGCAAAGGCTTTGAGATGCCTGCATGCCATTTCCCACTCTCCATGCAGTGGTTGTACCTGTTGGGTTGTGGGCAGTGGCAGTATCTGAATAGGGCAAAAGCTCAGGCCATGAGCAGCCTTGCTATCAACATCTCTCTCGTTGTGTGAATCCAGGGCAGGAAGCCCACGAAGAGGACAGCAGTGATTCCGAGGCAGATGATCCATGCATAGGCCAGGACACAAAACTGCCGGAGAGCCAGAGTCAACCAAGCAGCACCAGCCACAGGCCCAGGTCATCATCCACCAGAGCAGCAGCAGCGTGGTCAGCAGACAGCGGCTCTGATGACTCCAGGCGTTGGTCAGACCAGCTCAGCTTGGATGAGAAAGATGGTTTTATCTTCGTGAATTATTCCGAGGGACAAGCGAAAATGCATCCCCATGCTCAGGTTAACCACCCACACCCCAGCTATGCTGAAGCACGGCACTACAGCAAGCTTAAACCAGGTAAAACAAATAGGATGCACTCCTTGGTTTTCATTCCCCATTTAGTGTAATGTTACACATTGTGGAATATCCCTTAGGTTGGTTTGAGTCAGCTGTGCACCCTGTACCCCCTCCCAGCTTACTGCACACCTCCAAACTCCTGACAGGGGATGGGCTGCAAAGTGGGGAAAAAGAGAAAACCTTGACACTCTGCAAGTGTCAACACTCTGCAACAACAGGCAAAGCACTGGAATGTCATGAAAACTGTTGTAGTCACATTCCCAAAATGCAGCATCAGGTGACCTTTTATGAAGAGAATTAATGACAGTTGGTAGTCTAAGTCTTTACTTGAAAAATACAATAAAATGGTTAAAATAAACTAAAAACAGGCGAGGCTATGCCAGTCGTGTCAGGCTTTGGTACAGGCCTTCACTATGTCCCCATTCTCTGCAACTCCCAAATGGACTCAGAAATTGGAGGCTTTGTGCATTGTTGTGTTTCCTCTCCATGCACAGGTGCATTGGAGAGCAATTGAAAACTGTGTTTTCCTGGAGTGAAACTTGAGCCATAGAAAGTGATCTCTGGGGGGACATTTTTTCTTTCTGCAGAGTCACACGTAGAAGTATATTGGGGGAGGAGGGAACAAAAATGAGAACCAGCAAGTTTGCTTTATCCCTTCCTTGTTCCCACTCATTTCTAGGATACAGATGGGAGCGCCAGTTGGTGTTTAGAAGCAAACTAACTATGCACACGGCATTCGATCGCAAAGACAACGCACACCCAGCAGAAATCACTGCACTCGGCATCTCCAAGTGAGTGGCTCGCGAGCAGTTGCTTAAAACATTCTTGGGTGTTGTCAGCAGGGAGTGTCAGAATCACAGAATATTCTCAGTTGGAAGGGACCCATAAGGATCATTGAGTCCAGCTCTTAGGTGAATAGCCCGTACAGGGATCAAGTGGTACCAACCAGCTGTTGCTGTTTGCACCATGATGTTTTGTGGTGCTTCTGTTTGGGGCAGCCTTCTTCAAGAACTGAGGTTAAAACACTGAAATAAGTAGACTTACTCAGCTGTATTATGTTGCATAGAGTGTTGTGGCTCCATTTCTCAGTCAGACCAGGCTAATTGGCATGTTAATTACTGTGCAACAGTTTAACATCATACAGTTTCTGACATATAAAATCGGCCTTTGGTGCCTGCATGTTACTGTGCCAGAGTTGTTGCAGGAATGCTTTTGCTTTTTTCTTGCAGGGATCACAGCAGGATTCTTATTGGGGATGGCCGGGGCAGGGTGTTCAGCTGGTCCGTAAGCGATCAGCCAGGTCGATCCGCAGCTGACCACTGGGTGAAGGACGAGGGGGGAGACAGCTGCTCGGGCTGCACCGTCCGCTTCTCACTCACTGAGAGGCGTCACCACTGCAGGAACTGTGGACAGCTCTTCTGCCAGAAGTAAGCCAGCCTTTGGACTCTTTTCCATACAGAATTTTAGGCTGGGTAAAGCTGTTGCATGCCACGGAACTCTAGGGAAAGATTGAGGTTTCCTTTACTGACTTAAACTGTGAGCAGGACTGTAAGGATGCTGACTTAGGAGCCACTGGAAGGCAGCCTCAGACAGGAAAATGTATGACATGGAGGCTGTATCTGAGCTCCTCTTATCCATGAACTGAAGTGGAAGACTCCTTTCTGGTCCACTGGGTCAGGGATGGTATTTTTAGCTTCATCTCTGTAGCTCTACTTTGAGTCTAAACTGATGACAGCAGCTGTTTTTAAGCTATCACTCAGAGTCACTGCACTGATTCTGTGGCGATCATATGAGTCAAATTCTGCTTCTGCCACATGGCATTGCATTTCCATGTCAAGATAAGGTTAGACAGCTTTCTAGTGTTTGAGGTCATGATGATAATTGCCACAGCTGGATAGAAAACACATAGAAATGGAGGGGACCTGTGTTCAGTGATGCTTTGGGGTTTTTCTCTCCAGGTGCAGCAGGTTCCAGTCTGAAATCAAGCGGCTGAAGATTTCCTCACCGGTCAGAGTGTGCCAGAACTGCTTCTACAACCTGCAGCACGAGCGGGGTTCAGAGGAGGGGCCCAGAAATTGATGGGGTCCTGGCAAACAGAGACCTCATCCAGCCCCGCTGTCACTCCAAGGACTAGTGAGAGGACCGTGCAGTGATCGGAAGGGATTAGAATATTGTCTGTTTACACTTAAATTTATACTGCATTTTAAGCACTAAAAGTAAAAAGGGATCATTGAATTGGTTTGTGTTGATGGAAGGTAAACGAGGCTGACAGCAAAATGAAGCGCAAGGCCCAGGAAGACATGATTAGTAACTGCAAATCCAACAGAACTGTCAACCCCTAAACCTATGTGACGTGGCTATGGAGAAAATCCTCACTTATCCTAAACACCCCTTCTTGTCTTGTTTTTGTAGAGCTAGTCATCTTAACCGGGGGGGAGGGGGAGGGGAAGGCTTTTTAGACGATAGTTGTAAATCTGCCTTCTTCGCAAGCAACTGTGTATATTGTAAATAGGTATAACGGCCTTTTTATCTAAATATGAACTTAACTGCCTGTTACATGGGACTTCAGATTAACCACTGTACTTTGTGTGGCATCTTTATCTCATCTATCAATTTAAATACGAATGTTAAAAAAAAAAAAACCCCAAAAAAAAAACAAACCAGAAAACTCGAAGGCATTATGTGTATTTCTGTTAAAAAATCCAGTCTGTGCATGTTTGTTCTTTCAGTTGCCCACAGTATCTTAATTTAAGTGAGGCTATTCATAGAATTACATGGATTTTTTCAAAAAAAAACCAAAAAACAAAACATTTTTGAGAATAGGAACTTGGAGTATTTTATTCTAGCTGTAAGATAACCAGGAACTAAATTGTACACTTGTGTTGCATTTTATACCAAACTATTTACCACCTCAGTGTTGTTCATATTTAATAAGGCCTCTTTTATACATATGTCAGAGCTACAGTTTTATTAATTACTTACTGTTCGTTAGCAGCTGATTCATGCAGTGCAAGAACCAGCTTTTACCTTCTTTAGTCAATAGCAATTGGCTTGCAGATAGGTACAGAATGAACTCCTTGTGCATAAAATTTAACCGCTGTTGTCCTGTAGCTTGTTTGCAAAAAAAAAAAAAAAGCCCTTTTGGAACAATAGGCATTGCTCTAAAACAGGGTGATACTTAGTCATGTCAGAAATGCTTCTTGGAGCTCTCTTTGTCTTTCAGCACATGGCATTGACTTGAGGACAGCAGTAGATTTCCATTATGGTTTTTTAAGTTCCAATATGAATTTAATTGCAGTATTTTTTTACTACTATGTCATTTATTTTGCACTACATGTGGGATGAAGTAGAGACACTGATATCTACTGGGATTGGAACACGTGCATTGGATATAGGCCCATGGATGTGGACTTAATTTCTGCATGAGGTCTTGCCAGTGGGTTTTTGGTTGGGTGAGGGCGGAGAGGGAGGGCAGTGGGCAGGCTGGTGTTTGGTTTGGTTTTGGTTTTTAACATATGTGTATATATTTTGTAAATGGGTGACAGACTGATCTAGATATATTCACAATGGATTCTTTTAAATAGCAGTAAGGATATGGCCCAGACCAACAGAAGACAGGTGGCCTCGTGTTTGCTCTGTTAGTACTTCAGTGAGTGCCATCACTCACAACTTCACTTGGGATGAGTTGGGCAGACACTGGCCCTGGGATGGCAAATAATTAAAACCTGTTATCACAGTTATCAAAATCACACCATCAAAAATGCCAGGCCCTCTGTGCTAGTGCGAGCTCCTTCCAGGAAAGTCCTTGGCACTGTGGGGGCACACCTGTCTTCTCTTGATTTGAACTTTTAGCGGTGAATAATTTGTTGATTCTGACCACTTACTATTTACCCTGGTATCACATGTTTATGCACTGAAGGTTAAATATGTATTTTGATACTTGTTTGTTTATTATGTATGTGCTGGTCTGTAAAATGAGATATATTCCTGTTTTGGTATGTATACTAGGTCCCCAAATGAACAGAAAGGCTTCTCTAGAGCCCTTGCACACTGTTGAGTAAATGCAGGTTTGTTGAGCTTAGCTGACTCAAATTTTAGATCCAAAGAGGGATGGTCAAGTAGCCACACTGCATGGCTACCCTACAGATTTGACCCTAAAAGCAGAAAAAAGTCCTTGGAAAGCATGTACAGAGCACTGGAATTTCTGTGTTCAGCTGTTCTCTCTAACGTTGCCTTCACCCTTCCCAAAATGATGCAAAACCAGCATAGTTCAGAAGACAGGCTAGTGGCCTTCATGTTTTCCGTTTGAGCAAAAGGCTGATTCAACAACTCCTAAATGCCTTTGAGTCCACAGAGCTTTTCCTCCCCTTGCCTCCAGATTTCAAATCAAACCCAAATTCAAGGAAGTCTTGTTTTCTGTGGACTGGAACTTGTACAGCCACATCATGAAAAACCCTAATAAAAACCAGGTTACGGCAGTAACATTGATACAATCTAACACTAAAAGCAAGCAGTTGGCGTAGTGCTAATGCAGGCACACGGGGACAGCGGGCCATCGGTGCAGAGGTGGTTGACTGCACCCGGCACGGCTGGTGTTGAACACCTTTGATGTTTGGCAGCATACTAAAAAAAACCAAAATTCCTTATTCTTTACGATTTCCGTAGCGTAGAGGTTAGTCCCAATTTACATTTTGCAAACAAACCAGCACAGCCCTCTGACCTAATTCTTCAGTTGCGCTGTTCCAAAAAAACCCACGTTCTTTCTTCCTGGAGGTGGAGGGAAAAAACACACCTGCTCGTATTTCCTCTGGCAGCTGGTGCTGTGGGCAACTGTTGTGGTCACGTGGGAGTGGGGTTTTTTCCCGTTTCATTTGAGCTTTTAAGGCAGACTTGCTTTGTTTTCCATGTAAAAAATCTGTTGAGCAAAAATATACTCATGTACACTAACATTAGTAGACTGTATTCTCTGCAAGTACCTCACATGTCTTCTCCTGCCTTGTTCTTTGTAGTAAACTTATCCATGTACTCTTAACATTCGTATGTAGTGTGCAACTGTAATGTCATGCTTTTGAGAGGGGGTTGGCTGCCTCCAGCCAACATTCATCAGTTCAATAGCAAAACACTTTAGATAAGTTATTTTGCACTTTCTTATGTATAAAATTGGTAGAAACTTATATTTGCTTTGTATCATTTAAAAGACTCCTTTTGTTTCAGTAAATGAACTGTGTATAAAATACTTATGCAGTTAAAACTGTTTTTAGAAAGTATTTTTAATTTCAGCAAGTTTGGTTACTTGTTGCATGACTATTAACACAGCTGACTTTTTGTGTCAGTGCAATGTATATTTTTTTTTTGTCCTGTTATTAACTTGTAAGCCCTAGTTAAATGGCCATTTATTTGTACAGCATCAGGAGTAAATTGAAGATAACTGGCTAAGACTGGAGTGTGGAATTTTGTACTATATTGCAGAATCCAATATCTGTTTTTTGGTGGTTACGTAAAAGGCCTGACGATTTACTATCTAGTGTGCAATCTGTGATATCTGAATGTTCATTGTATATTTGTCTCCAATGCAAAAAGGTAGAGTAACACAATTACAACAATACATGATTAAATGCAATAGTTCAGGTACTGAAGTATTTTTTTTTTCATTTCAAATAAATACCTGCTATTTACCACCAAAAAGCTGTTTTGCATTTGTTGGAAAGATGCAACATTTGCAGCTGAATAAACGTTTTTAACATGGGAGTGGTAACTAATGAGTAACATGTTTCTGTATCATCACTGGGAGTAGATTTCTATTACTTGTTACAGTTTTGCTTTCTGAGTATGGGTGTGGCCATCCATAAGGATGCAGCATGAAATAATGTGTCTTAGTTTATTCTTTTTTGCTTTGTGTCACTGTAGAGCGTGAATTAGGAATTTGACGATGTGTAGAATAGGCTGTGCCAATATAGAGAAAGCAGACAGAATAATTATGTAAGTCATACTGGAATAAGGACAGTGGAAAAAAGGAGGTTATATCAAAATCCAGTTTAAATCATCTTCATCAAGGAGAGAATGACTACTAGAGAAGAACTTGGCCTTATGTGGTGAGAAACAGCCTAAGATCCCCAAATGTTGAAATATTTTACTAATTCTTCAATCCATTTTTATACCCTTTTCTAAACTGGTGATGCTAAAGAATGTTAGGTTTCATGTTGGCAGTTAATTGTGTGCCAGCACTGGTGGCCACCAGTTCATCTCCAACTGAAAACTGGGCTTTGATGCATTTGGGCCTGCCATGTTCCTTGGCTGATGGGCACCAGAACTGACAGTGCATTCTTGGAATTTAATAGTAAGTGATTTCTTTAGATGTAAAAGAAAAGGAACATCCACAGATGAACTTAACTGTCTGTGTGTACTGTGTTTCACATGAACTCCTTCTGTGCACTTTTGGGGTTTTTTTTAATTGTACTTCAGTGTGCTTTTGAGCAATAGTTATAGAAGCTGTTTTCGTGGCCCTTCCTAAGCCATGTCTTGGTTATATGGGTTTGTTAATGTCCCCTTTTTGTAGATTGAAGGCATTTCCACATTTTAAATCTTCTCATAGACTGAAAAAAATGCTTTCTCTCTAACAGTTATGAGGGAGTTACTGTGATTCTCAGCGTGGCTGCAGGCACTGACAGCTACAGCCCAGCATTCTGCTGTCATGGAGCAGGTCATGGATGAACCTCACCTAAGCATTCTGCCCCAGGTAACCATGCTGACTGTGGGTTGGGGGGTCTGGCATCACCTCCCACTCTTTTTGGGGAGAGATACCCTACCAACAGTAGCTCCAGGCTGGGCTGTGCAGCCAGATCATTTAGTATATGGAGTATTTCGACCTCATTTTCCCTGGGAAAAAATTATTTGGCCACCTTCTTCTTTGGCTTGTACCATGTTAAGGCACTTAACATGGGCTTAATTTGGTGCAGCCTTTTGAATGACAAAGAGAACTTGCCGTCAGTGGCCCTTCCTGCCTGCAGAGTGCATGGCAGTGCCTCATCTCTACAGTTTGTCATCTGATGGAGGGCACGACTCCACTGTGGGAAGGTAATCCAGCTGCATGAGGTGGTTTTGCATCCCTTGCCCTCTGCACCCCAGTGTGGACCTCTGCAGCTACTCCTTTCCACCTCTGCCAACCTGTGGTGTGTTCAAAACCTTCCTTCCACAGGCCTCTTAAAAGCCTGCCTTGGTGAAGCAACAACAAAATATTGTCCTTTTTGTTTCCTGAACAGGTTGCAAAGCCATAGGCTGAGTAGCGTGGCCAAAGTATGGGAACCACTGGCATCCCCCAGGCATGGTGGAGAGTGGAGGTGCCAGGAGCAAGCATAGGGCAGGGCCCACAGTCCTGATGGACTGGGGAACTGCAGTCCCACCCCTGTCCCATGGAGCACAGGCGTCAGTGTCAACATTAAGATAGTGCAGCTTGGAGTCCCTGTTGCAAATCGGGTGTTGGGAGAGTTAATTTGACTCCTTTCTGTCCAAGCAAAAGGAGAGCCATAGCCTTCTGGGAGCTTCCTGCACTAAACCTGGGTCCGGGAGAAGGAAGAATGGTGCCCTGGGAATTTGTGGCAGTTCTAATGTCGGTGTTGGAACTGTAAAATCCCAACAGGTATCAGCTGGGCCAGCAGCCAGTAGGGGAGTGAAACAAGGCAGTGAGTGAGTGACGGGCAGCTCATAGTGAGTGCACCAGCCTTTAACTCTGGCTCTACCGCAGCTCCTGCCAGGCAGAAGCGCCGCCCAGGGTCAGGCCTTCAATTTAGCAGGTAAAACCCAATTTGTGGCCAATTTGTTGTGACTTAGTTGATTTTCATGACAGTTGCAATAACTCTGACAATTTATAAAGGTGAGGTCTAAAGCTGCTTTCCAAGCTCAAGTGTTCTGTGCTGTAGAAAATGCATTTGTGTTTTTAAAGAATTACAGGCAGTGGGACACATCTGTCTCCATGTCAGGACATGGATTTTTTCACTAGTGAGGTCAGTGTGCCACACCATGCAGAGAGGATGGGGTATGCAAGTACAGAAGTGGGAGTGATAATGTGCTGGAAGCCAAATCCTGCCCTGTTCCTGAGGGAATTGGTTTTACACTGCACAGAGTATGTCGCTGACCCAAAAAAGGGGCAATAAATGGGACCAAAACTTAACCATGGCCAGAGATGAACCTAAATACAATCATGCCTGCTCAAGAGTGTGCCACAGCCCCTGGCACACTGCCCCAGCCGAGGTCCTCCGTGCTGTCAGGTGGTCAGGCCAGCAGGAGATGTGACAAATTTTTTTTTTTAAGTGGGAACATATAAGGAAAATTGTGAAGTCATGGAGAAGAATGACCAAAAAAAAAAAAGGTAGTGCCCACGTTAAATAAGTAAAGGGTAAACCCAGGCTGCTGAGAGCCAGTGGTAGCCCAAAACCAGCTGGGCATTTGGCTGATCCACCAGCACCTCCTCCCGGGAGGAGGGGCAGCTCCCTCCCCATTCCCAGTGCCACCGCAGCGTCGGCAGCCTCTGCCGACTGCTCTGCTCTGCTGGGCAGAGCTGTGCGAGAACAGAGACAAGCTCTAGGCAGAAGTTTCTACTGTAAATATTGAGGTATGGGTGGTGTGTGTAGCAAGGCTCTTGCCCAATAGCAGTGACGAAAGCACTGTGCCATCAGCCTCGACCCCCGCCCCGTGCAGGTGAGCTGCGAAGCGGTGGTGTTGACACAAACTCCGGGAAAAGCTTTCAGCCCTTCCCAGGGGCCAGCTTCTGCCGTGTGACAGCAAGGCTTGGCTTAAGCTCTGCTCTTAAGGCTTGGCTACTCTCCCCGGACCATCTTGATGAAGCCGGGTGGGGAACCACCGTGATGCTGCTGGAATCCAGCTGCTCTCCTCTCCTGCAGACAAAGCAGCAGGTCACAGGGATGCTCCTTACAGGACGAATTCTCCGACTGCAGAGTAACCTGGGAGCCATTTTGCAACTACTGTGCAAGGCCAGAGCTGCCCAGCCGGTTTCCCGACACACTACCCAAGCTCTCAAAATTCACCCATCTGAGCAGTGATTACGATACTGCCACAGGATATGTGCATGTATTCTAAGAGCTGATCAACTCCAAACTCAGCTGAGATGTGGATTGGCCACAAAGGATAACAAAAAAGACTGGGATTAGCTCAGTGAAAAAAAAGTTTGGTCCTGAAAGGGAGAGCTGGGGCTCAGCTGTAGGAAGCTGCTAAGACTTCACTGAAGTCAAGGCTGCTTATTTCAAGGGAGAGGGAATAAAACAGGTTTGAGCCCAGCTGGAAAAATCCATACAAATTAAAAATACTAATGATCTTACGGCTACTTCTGCAGATGAACTAAAAACCCTTGGCTCTTATTTTCTCCTTACAATTTCTTAAAGTGTAGCAGAAAAGTCTTGAATTCACGCAGAAGCAAAAATACACTCTTTTCCTGAGGAGGCCCAATTTGTTTCTCTGCACTGTGTCACAGGATGACATTGCTCACTGTGACAGCCGCCCAGGCAGACAAAAATAGCAAGTTAGAACATGTCACCCTGATGCAGCAAAGCCCAGTCACAGAAGGTTCTTTGCACTGGTTATCACTGGGAGAACGTCTTTGTAGGCAAAGCCTTGGTTATCACATGCTTTTTATGGCAGGGGCTGAGGCAGGGGGCTTAACAGGACAGTCGAAACTGTTCTTGTAGTTTGCAGTACAGGGGAAGGAGAAAAATCCATTTGTAGTGACACAACTCCTAATAATAAATTCTTTATTATAAGATCTTGTAAGCATGCCAGTACAGACTTATCTCCTCCACTGTAGCTTTGAGTTGATGAAAAGGAACAAATATTTTTAAAGAAAAAAAAAAGGGAAAATGGTCAGCTCTATAAAATGTAGTCGTACGTAGATGAAATCTGGACACCTGTTACATCAAAGATAAACATCAAACCACAGGAATTACACACGGTCCTAAGGCAAACTATGCAATGAATGTAGGCAATTGCACTTGAGTCTGTAGAAAGTTGTGACACGCACCACTGCCCAAGCACTCGATATCCTGGGTTCCGATGGATATCTCTGCTTGGAGAGCAGCAGCTTCGGAAACAAAGAATAGCCAGAGTGCTGTTGTACCATACATTCAGCTTGTTGGGTGAGTGACCAATCACCTAGTAGTGCCCATCTGACTATTGTTCAAGAAAAAATTGTATTAAACCAGTTTCACTGCTATCTGTTGTTTTGTGCTCTATTCCCTTAGGTAGAAGTCCCAATGCCTTTGACCACAGCACACCCACCTGCTGAGACAGAAAATGTGGCCTGACACCCTGACCCTGTGGAAGTCAGCAGAAATCCTGTGGTGAGTCTAAGCTCCTCATAATTTTTAGTTCCCCCAAGTATGTAAAAAGCAGTGATATTGATTTCTCTCCACACCCCCATTCTCAAGCACAAGGTGTGCTCCATGATTATTCTCCAGCCCTGAGCATTTTGGTCCAAAGGGACTGATTGCAGTGAAGGCCCATATTACATGAACTACTGGGTCTCAAGCCCATTTCAGTCTCTTGCACTGTGTTCAGCACCAGAGAGATCAGCTCTCCTAAGTCAAGGCTCCAAATGACATTTTTGTGAGTTCCCTCTATAAAGCACAAACCCTCCCTTTCCAGGTGGCAGCGACTAAGCTGGTTTCTGAACACCTGCTGTCTGTTTCTGTTCAGCTGCTGTGTGAACACCACTCCTAATAAATCCTCCAGCAACCTGAGGTCCCCTCTTGCCTTCTATATCCTTCCAGTAAAAAGGAGTACCCAGCTGGACAGCATTTTTTGCCTTTCTGCATCCACAACTCCCCCTACTGCAGTGTCTGTACAGTGAGATATTGCCCTGCTCCAGGGGGGCGTGTTCAGGCAAAAAAATACTCTTATCAGATCCATTGGGCTTTGGAATCCATTCCCTAAAAGGCAGGGGGAAAGCAAACACTTGTTACAGTCTGCACAGTAGGTCACCCTTAATGTTAGATTCAGCCTGCAATAAAAAACATTCTTTTTATTGAAATATCAAATGCACGAGAAAGACAGTGAGCAAACAGATTCCATTTCTTTTCATTCAAAGTGTGAGACCCTTCAATACCCTGGAATAATAAACCTCTCTGACAGGCAGCTGCTGTTGTTAGGACAATTTGCTCTTTGTCCTCAAGCTGAAAGGAGCTCTCTGCTGTGCAGGAGCATTTTGCTGGTTTCTGGGGTGTACAGCTGGTTGCTTGCAGAGCTGCTACAGGCAGCAGGAGGCTTAGTGACCAGAGAGAAGAAAAACCTAGAAGTGTGCACAGGGTCTGCCTGAGATGGAGCTCATGCCCCACAGTGGCCCCACAGTGCTGGGCATTGATATCTGCCAAGGGGCTGGTGTCACACCAGTGTTTTGGCTACTGCTGAGCGGTGCTCCCACAGCATCACCACTGTCTGTCCAACATTCCCCCCCCTCACTCTGTCCTGCAAAAAAACTTAAGAGGAGGGGGAAAGCATTTGTTATTATATTTGTCTTCTAGGGCAACCACTGTGCGCTTGAAGCCCTAAATCCCAGGAAGTGGCCAGACATCACCAGCTGATGGTAAAGACTGAATCTTTATTTAATCCACTTTATTGAAATACCTTTTGTCTTGGTCAATGTGGGTTTTTTTTCCTTTTTATTTTCTTCTCCCACCCTATCCTGCTGAGAAGGGGAGTGATAAAGCAGCTTGGTGGGTACCTGATGTCCAGCCAAGGTCAACCCTCCACAGCCCTTTTTGGCACCCCAAGTGAGGCACGAGACAAGGGCAGCTTTGATTCCAGTGTGCTACAGCTGAGTGGGAAGCTCCTGCGTGAGTCATGGAGTGTGTTGACTGCACCGCTTATCTCTTTATTTTGGTGAACTTGGGAACACAAACAATGGCTCTGGGCTTTGTCCCTGGCATTGATGGCCTTGCTGTTCTGTGGGAGCTGTCTTATCTCCAGAAGAGGATGAGGGAATTCATCTCCCTCTCCCTACTAGGGACTGATGTGGATGGCTGTGAAGCTTCCTGAGGTTCTTGTTCACGCCTACATGAGCTCTTAACAGTACTAATCAACAGTGGTGGCATGTTGTGGGTTGGTGGAATCCAGTGTCATCGTGGTGTAAGAGAAGGTTTTGTGTGAGGCAATACTGAAATGTGCCCTGAGGTGGCATTCCCTGTGTGGCAGGGCGTGTGGAAGGATTTGGGCAGGTTCCTAGGACAGATATCACCTCCCATAGCCTGGGACTTTGCATGTGAACAGGCAAGCAACCCTGGCAAACTGATGTGTCACCTGATAGAAGGGGGCCTGGCCTTATCCCAGTGAAAACCAGCAGCCCCTCAGCCTGTACTGGGGCCTGGCCTGTGCCTATGGAGCCACAGTTCAGTGCTCTCAGGGGGCTGTGGTTGAGGCAGGATCCAAACAACATGAGCAACTACAGGAATTGCTGCAGGAGTGAAAAAGAAACTGTGGTCAAGGAAAAAAACAGGTCTGTATTGCCAATTAGTAAGGAAGGAGGAAGAAGAGGAAAGGTTTGATCAAGTTGTCAGTCCTCCAGCAAATAAATTGGAGGAAGGAGTGAGTGAATTCAGGCAAGAAGCAGAAACTACCCTGTCCCTGACCCCGTCGGAGCTTTGAGACATGTGGGAAGATTACAGGACTCCAGGTGAGCAGATTGCTTCCTGGCTGATCCAACAGCTGGCTGGGATAACAGGACTGATAGTGAGCAACTGGAAGGTAAGGAAGCCCAACAGCTGGGATCCCTTGCTAGGAACTGGGGAATTGAGAGAGGAATTGGAAAAGAGGCAGCAATTCGCAGTCCCTGAAGGTGGCTCTTCCTAAGTGACTGATGAAGATGGAGGCACCCAGTACCTGAGAGAATCAGCAATGCTGGGAGCTGTCTACAGTGATCTACATGAACATGAGGTCTCCAAAGATCCAGAGGATATCCTGGCAAAGCAACAGCTTGGCAGCAATGTGCTGCCTGGGTATGGATGCACTAGCTATGGAAAGAGTGTCTTCTTGGGTCCAAAACTTTGAAGCTGATCTCTCTGCCTCCTCATCCCTTATGGGCCCCTTGGCTACGAGGGGTGCCCCAGATCTCTCCTGCCCCAGGCACGTGCTGCATGGTGCACCCTGGTTCTCCCCATGACCAGGGGAGCATGAGGAAGTGGGATGGTGGTGACCTGGGAGCCCGTGTACATGAACTGAGAGGGAACAGAGCTGTTAAGGGGCCACCCAAAATAATGGACTGGTAAAGACAGGAGGTGAGATAATGCCCAGGAGCCCTTCCCAATCTTAAGTGTTCTGTGATTGTACAAAAGCAGTAATAGCAACAACCATCCTTATGTGATCATCTATTTCACAGAGTTTGCCTTATCCCTTCCCTTATAAAATTCAAAAGAAGTTGTGGATGGACCACCCTCTGAGAGGACAGCCACTCTATCAGGAGGAATAAAACCCCCCAACTGCTTTTATTCTCTATGCAACCAGACAACCACACAGGGATAAAACAAACAAAAAAAAAGCCCCAGAAATCTGCAGTGAGGAGGAAAACTCTCACTTCATGTTACATCTGGGTCAATGTTTAGAAGCTGTTTTAGCTGCCAGGTCACTCCTCAGAGCACCTGCTCTTCATTTGCAGTGTTTTTCATTAGCAGCCTGCATTTAATACCATGTATTCAGCTTGGCAAGTACCCAGCACTGCTCACAAAAAAAATAAATCTGTGTTTACTTGTCACGAACACCCCCAGCTCTTGGCATCTCCTGTCTGGATAGATGGCTGGATAGCAGGCCAAACTGAACGGAGCAACATTTGGAACAGGACAGTGTCTATGGAACTTGTCCAAAGCCCTGCAGTGCCCCTCAAGTGGGTCCTGACACTTGATACCAAAGCCACCCCCACAACAATTCCCTCTCCAGAAGCTGACTCCAACCCTGTGCCTGGAGTAACTGCTGCCTGCTGTTGTTAACCCTTTGCTAGGAACTACCAGACTTGCTGTTTTAGCAGGACACTTTGGCAGAAGGAAGACTGTCAGATGTTCCTACTGCAGCACAAACCAGAGCAGCTCTCTGAACCTCTGTCAGGTGCAATGTCTCCTCAAGTGCTTGGGAGAGGCTGTGTTTTGCTATTTTTGCCACAAATCAGTTGTGGGAATCTTCAAACTTGCTGCAGACTGAGAACCTGCTCTTGCTGGTACCAATGAAAAGTGCCATCCCAGCCTCAGGTAAGCCAGGCTGAGCCCAGGATCAGCAACCATTCTGACCTCAGGCAAACACCAAACCCCAGCCCTGGGGAAAATCTGAGGAGACAGAAGGAATTATGATTGTACAACAGTGGACTGCTCATTACAGAGGCCTGGGCACCATACAACAGAGATTTATACACACAGATTCACAAGCTCTCTGTGCTTATAAACTGAATATATATATAGAGATTATACACACCATGTAACACACCAAGTGATGAGACAAAACCAGCACACTCCAAACACCATGTACCTAATGATGTCAGTACAACACGGTGCTCTGCTGGGTGCTGCAAGGTCTTTCACCAGAGGCAACGAAAAATGTGTGGAATGACTGCCTAAGGGACCGAGGAACCCTGGACTAAAAGGAAAGGGATAAAAGTAATGAAGACAAGTGCATTACACTGGAAAATGAAGATCAAGCCAGGCACCTTAGAAGTTTTTTTGCAAGGTGACTTAGTATCTTTCGCCTCTTTCAATTTTACGCTTATGCAGTTGGAGAAATATTGCAGCAAGCCTGAGAAAAGACCAGTTTTTCTCTGCCTATATTTCATTGCAACAGGGTGACCCAAAGGCCACAGGAGCTGCACACCTGATGTGAAATGGAGGAAGGAGGAGGTCTGAACAAGACAAAAGGTATGCTGGGACATATCTTCACCTGCTGCCAACATATCACCTGCAGTCTATGTCACAGCAGCGAAATGAGCTGGCTCAGAGCTCTGGTCCCCCCAGGCCTCACTGGACACAGACTCCCACCAACAAGAGAAGTGGAAAAACTTCCTTCAAGTATAAAACTATCTTGTGGTGTCTGAATATCTGACATCTCCTAGAAACAATACCCAAAACTTACAAAAATTACCTTAACTTATGCTCTGTCCTTTCTCTAGCCTGCTTGGGACATTTTACATCTCCCTGTACACCACAAGGACACAAGGGAGATCACAACTTACTCAGACAACTTCAGCAGAGGCCACGAAAATCCTCATGTATTTATGAAGAAAAAAACTGTCCTGAAGAGTAAACTCTTTGAAATTAGCTTATTTTCTTTAGTTAAAAAAAAAAAAAAATCAAGTTGATGAGAGTCTCTGGGTATCAAAACTGTGCGTCTTTTTCCCTCTTTTGTGCTCCTGTCAAGCAGTGACACAGCAAAGAGAAGACAGTGCAGGGGGCTGTTGTGTGGTCCACAGAGACCGTACAGGCTTTGGACCCAATGGAGAAAGGTTCCCATCTGTCCAACGGCATGTGGCTCCAGCCTGGTCTGTCTCCTTGGAGCTAGAGGATCACGGATGATGGTGGTGAGAGCATAAATCCCTGCAAAGCAGCACTGTCTCGGGAAGTTGTACAGCTACACCGAATGCCACTGGCATCAGAACCTAAACACTTCTGAAACCTCTCCCTTATTTTTCACCCACTTGTCCTGAAGCACAGGGGAGTTTCGGGTGGCTGCAGGAGAGGAAGACAACAAACCCTCTTTCTGTCTACCTAACAACATTGTGCGCTTGTTTCCCCGGTATTAATGTACAAGGGAGCTGGCGTGTGGCTCAGACTTACACAGCTGCCAAGTCACTAAGGATCCTGGGGGATACAGGGAGGTATGGAACAACTGTGCAACCCCTCCAGCATCAGGTGAAAGCCCAGAGCCTCGTCTATGTGAACAAAGTGATGTGCAGAGCTGCTGGGACTACAATCCCAAATGGCTGCCTCAGTGCCGACGGGAATGAAGGCAGGCAGCAGAATACAGTCAGCCATAAGCAACAACGGGGCGTTACGCACCAAGGGAGCAGTGGCACCTTCTAAACACTGGGAACGGAAGAGATGGACAAGACACCAAGTCAGCCTATGAACAGATGGATATGTTCTCCTGTGTCCAGATGATGGCAGGGCAAGATGGCTGTGGCAGGTCTTCAGGCCCACCTCCCGCTGGAAGCAAAGCTGCGGCTGAAGGAGAAGCTGACCTCACCGTTCTTGTACTTGCCCCAAGCTCCAAAGGGCACTATGACAATCGTGCTGTTGTCTTCAGTGCCAAACTGCACTGCCTGAGAGGAGAAACACAGTGTCAGCCCTGATGCTCCACTCTGATATGCTCCAGAGTTTTCCACAGGATATGCCACCATCCAGAACCATGGTGAGACACCGGCCATTTCTGTCTATGCCAATGACATATTCAGCACAGGAACCAGCTGCAGTCACAGTGGACTGTGAGCTAAGCAAGTTAATTGAACTGATGCCTGGCAAGGATGTGGTGAGACCCAGGGTAAGTAAAAAAGTCCACTTCACTTGGATGTGTGGTTGTATACTTGGATTCTTTTAAACCAAAACAAACCAAAAAAACCCAACAAGCACATGGTGCCCAGAGAAGCCCTGGCATTACCTGCTCAGTAACAACGTGGGCAGCTTCAGCAGGATCATGGCACTGGCTTATGAAGTTGCAGATCTCCTGGCTGTTCACTATGAAGTTAATCCCATCTGTGGTAAGGACCAGAAAGCTGTCGTCTGCGTGATGCAACTGCAATAAAGGCACACAGTGCACAGCGATGGGGTGAGTGCTGCAAGATTAACTGCCCTCATGTTGTCACCCTCTGTTGCAAAGCACTTTCGCCAAGGGTACTGCCTGCTCTCCTGCTTTCTGTGCAAGGAATAACTGGAACCCCCCAATTCTTGGCTAGTCAAAGGCTGCACCATGAATCCTCGGGCACATTCACAGGTCACACAGACTACGTTCCCTGTGCTGGAGGAGGTTGTGGTTAAGGTGCTTCCAGTTCTAGGAAACCAAAAGACCAGATCCATTACAAAAGACCAGTAAGCAAAATTCTTCCTCAAACCCAGCATTTCAAGGGAGACATGGCAACACTGCAGTCACCTCCCTAAACCCCTCAGGCCTAGTGGGTGGCATTTTATTAGGACCAACTGAATTTAAGTTCCCAGGACCCTGGGAGGTGCATTGGAAAAAAGTAACAAACAGAATGTGAGCTGACAGGAGAGCCTTCCTGCCAAAGTGAAGGCAACTGTGCTGAATACCTTCTGCGTGGTTAATTTGTATTCCACACAACTACAGAGCTATGGTAAAATGCATCCAGCTGCCCTTTCCTCCTCCCCTCTTTCCTCTCAACTGTGCAAACCTCTACATATCCTACTTTTTTTGATGGTGTCCCATCCATATCCCACCTGGTTCTTAGTGATGGTTTTATACAAGTATTCACCTCAAAGTTATTCATTTGACCACGAGACCCAAACAGACTAACACCTTATTTCAGTAATAGATATCATGTAATCTTTCTTCCCTTATTCCCTTATTGTGAGAAATGGGATTTAGAAGTTGATCTGGTTAAATCTAGTACCAGATTCTTTTCTGTCCTTTTAGTGTTAATCTGAAACAACTTAATTAGAACTGTTCTTTGGTTTCTTTAGTAAAAAACAACGTGGCCATCAGGATTCACTTGGGCTCATGTCGCGTGAGTGCCACCACCTGCATCAAATATCTACGATGCCCCTTAGTCCGAATGTTGCTGTCCCTGCTAGCCAGACCTTCTTTTACCTGAACCCTTTTTGTTTCTGGCTGGGCTATCACACCACTGTTTTTAAGATCCAAATCTCCTATGCTCCGCGTCATTGCAAGTCTACCGTTCACGTGAGGTTGTCCCACACTGTTCCAGGAAACGAAGCCACCGCACTTCTTAATCCTGTCCAGAGGCACAAAAGAGGAAGCAAACATGAGTTAGTGCTTCACACCATTACCCCTCTCTCTATCACAATTTCTGTCCCTAGCTACAATGATGTATGAGGTATGGAGTGCCTAAGCTGGGAGACTGAGGTTTGGTTTTAGCTGTTTGAAGGTTCCATGGAAGGGATGTGCCTTGGTGGGCTGAGTCCTGACCTGGAAACCACAGTGCATTTCCTCACGTCTTGGTTCTAACTTGGCAGCCTTGGACCAGTCCGAACCATGTGGTCATGGCTCTGTACTGAATCTTAGTCATGCTGATCTTACTGCTGAGACAGTTTATTCTCATGGAGGGCTTTCCACATCCACAGTCCTCTAAATGGAACCCAGTGGGTTAACTGGAGCTGTGCTGTTTACTGCCAGCTCAGAGGTGGTCTCAGAGCACTGTGTTCCACTCTCTACTTTCTTCCTGGCCCAACCCAGCAGCAGAACACAAGCCCATCCTGACCAAGGCCATGCTCTGGGAAGCCCCATCATCAGCCAGCAGGTACCTTTCCTTCTCCTCCTTTCTTTCTGGAGTATGGTCAATGGTGAGTTTCATGGCCTTTCCCTTTCTGCACAGCAGAGCACGACTGTCTCCCACACTTGCCACCACCAGCTCAATGCCATCCCGGAGCAGAGCCACTGTTGCAGTGGTCCCAGAGTTCAGCAGAGTTGCTATAAATGTCATATGAAAGAGAGGTTTTAGCACTGCCTCAAAGCGTGGAACTGTTTATAGCAGCAACAGTTTCAACTGGTAAAACGAAGACAACATGGTGCTCTACACAGCCAGTAAGTAACTGCTTCTAAGTTTAAACTAAATCTACAATAAAAAAAAAAAAAAAGGAATAGAGCAAACATGCATGCATGTAGGACTGGGGAAAGAGAGAGGAAGTGGAAAGGGTAAGTATTTCTGTGCAACAACATGGCTCCATGCAAACAGGGCAAGTGGAACAAGAGCATTGCAAGGTACATGGACTTCCTTGCAGCCTGTAGCAAATAGTTTTTTCTGTCCCACTAGCTCACCTCAAGTTACAGTGCTATTGTCCTTATCCCTGGGCACAGTGACTGCACAGGTAGCTCACCATAAAGGTGATGGCTCTTCCCTTCTGTTAGGTGGTGAAGCAGGCAATTGAGTAATAGTAATTGTAGATCCATGTAGGTCACCAGAGGAGAAGCAATAGATCCCTCCTTTACCAGTCTGTAGCACCCTCCCATTGCTGTCAGAGCTGTTGCACTCCCTCTCTGCTTCCCCCAGCCTTGCCAAGAAGGGTTCAGCCAACAGGCCACTGATGTTTTTCAGGGGGGGAATGTTACTCCCTTCAGATCCTGCCAACTTGCTGGAGGTCCCAGTGAAAAGATGAAGCTGGATCTGGGATTCTGCCGTGCCTTGTGCCTGCAAACTGATGCAGTCAGGTGGCAGTGGCTGCCCAGACAACCTGCCTGGGGGCACTGCTGGGATCATTTACAGGGTGTAGAGTGACTGCCTAGAGGACAAAACAGAGCCCTGGGTGCTGTGCTCCTTCTCTTACAGTGAGCTGAGCTGGCTGACTGCACTCAGGGACCTTGGATTAACTTGTGCAAGTAAATTTAAGGGCTTTTCTTTTAGATTTCTACAATGCTCAGGAATAAATAGAAGTGCTTGAAAAGAAGAAACGTGAGTCTGCATATTTTAGAAAAGACCTGTAGTTCTATTTGCAGTGAAGAAAATGTGAGGAGAACTGCTCGGCTTTCCTTTTTTTCTTTGCTTTTTGAAAGGAGTCATCCCATTTTACAGTTAGTACCTTCCCTTCCTGCAAATTCTGCAAAGGTAACCCAGCAAGAGGTGCCTAGAAAGCAGTAACTCCTGCTGACTTGAGCTATTACAGTAAAATCTCTGGCCAGGACAAGCTATAGCCTGGAAAACATTTGCATTCACAGCCAAATCCCCTTGAAAGGCCCTCTGTGGGTCACCAGCATTCTGAGCTTTTCCAGTTGTTCCAGTTTTTCAAAGCAAGCCAATTCAAGGTGAGTTTTGGGCTTACTTAGGAATGTGAATCCCCAGTTATATTCCTGTTTTCATGTCACTAACAGTTAAATATCTTTCCATCACTGCTTCTGCAGAGCTCAGCTACAACTATCTGGCCCTGCAGCCCTGACTCTGGGGAATGGAGACAGATCTGAGACAGGACTGCATGTTTGGTCCCAAGGAATGCCAGCCAGCCCCATCTCTGACCATCTGCCAGCAAACAGCAACAGGAATGCAAGTGCTCTGGGGTCTTGACCACCTCTTTCCCCAACCCCATGAGGCCTCAGGACCCTGTAAGTAAAACAAATCTGGGAGTAAATAGAAGTGCACAAAGCCCTGAAAGATGCATTGAGCCTTGTTGTGCAGTGAAATCAGCAAGTTGATGGATCAAAAGGAAAAACACCTTCACAAAACAGTGTTAACTAAGCTTGTGTTATTATTTAAAACAGGTATTATTACTGCAGCAAGGACTTGGTTTAGCTGTACACTGAACCAACACGTCCATCGTGAACATTGGCCAAGTCAAACCTTGGACTATGTCATGGCTGCCATGCAGGCTGTGATATTCCAAACTAGATGCCAGCAGCTTTGGACTATTCAGGCAAACACTGACATCCTGTTTCTAATTTGAAGCAAGGACTAGTCTGGTGCAGCCTCACGTTGAGGCACATTACGAAAGTGAGATGCTAACAGTACCAGTGTGATTAGGAATTTTAGTAGAACCAGTAAAATACCTGTTTTAGCCAACAGTTAGAAGAAGTGAAATAAAGAACCTACATACAAACTATTTTTTTTTTTACAGAAAATAAATTTTACTTAGACATTAAAATTAATGCAGAATTGCTGTTACTTTCCCATTTCATTCTGTGGTTTTGGGACTATGCTGAGAAACACAAGGTATTTCTGAAAAAGTTAAGATCTGTAGCCTTTAATTTATAGAAGACTGGAAACATTTGGACATTTGGGTGAATCTGCATCTTTTGAGTGCAAATTCCCAAAGAAAAGAGCTGCTATCACAAAATCAAATGATGGTATTAAAGAACAAGTCAATATATTTTCCAGAATTCTGGTAATGGACATAGTGACTTGACAGTTTATTAGTTAAATAGCACTTCTAGAAAAAACACAAATGCTGCTCATGATTTCTTGGAACCAGTTTGTGATCTGGGTAGGGATGCAAGAACATGCATGCAGCATTATGTGATTTCTAGCACAGCTCCAACCCACAGGAATGATGATGGGATAACATTTCTAATGTTTTACTACAACTGCTGCTAGTTTATTTAACAATACAAAATATGTTGCATCAGCATATGCATTGGTTTTAACAATTAAAGAGTTTATTTTGTTTTCCTAACAATATCACTATAAAACTAAGATCTTTCAATAGGTTCTTAACACTCACTGGACAACTTTTACTGCAAGTCATCTCAACTAATGTGACAAAGAGGATGTGGGAACCTTCCAGTAGTCCAGGCTAGGAACCGCCGGACTCCTTCACCTGGGACAAAATTAAGCAGATCTCTCTTTCCACTGAAGCCCAGCACATGTCCAGGGCCTCCAGTTCTAGAGCTGCTGACCAGGTACAGTGTCTGCCACAAATAACACGCACACAGAGGCAAATAGGAAATTCACCCAGGGACTTTGTTCAAACAAAAGAAACCTGCAACACTGGAGATGAAAGAGTAAGGGCTGCAGAACAGGGGAAGTATCACTCTCAGGTTTGCCTGCGCTGTCTGTGCAGGTCAGATG
Organism: Pachyramphus minor; assembly: GCA_013397135.1. Classification (NCBI taxonomy): domain Eukaryota; kingdom Metazoa; phylum Chordata; class Aves; order Passeriformes; family Tyrannidae; genus Pachyramphus; species Pachyramphus minor. Next base: position 73,144 of record VYXB01005378.1, read on the forward strand.
GGAAGCACTTCAGGTTTGGATGTGCATCTCTGGCCACAGATAAATCAGCCTCGGTGCTTCTGGGAAATTGCCACTGTTCTCACCTTCTTTCTATAACTGTGTGACAAAACTGTTTTAAATTCAGTCAAAATGAAATCTACATTTTTTCCCCCCCTGGGGAGATAAGTATCCAACCACCAAATCAAACAAAGAATTTTATCAATGCTAGAGGGCCAGCTGCCTCATATATGGCAAGAGTGGCCACTTTGAACACCTTTAGTACAGAACGGCCAAATCTGTTTCCTCAATTTGTTTATTTTTATATATATATTTATATATAACACCAAAATTGGGAGTCCAGTGCCAACTGAAATGGGGCCATCTTGAAGGCACTGAATAAAAGTATATCAGTTGTTCTGACCCATGGGAAATATGCAAAATTAACACCCCTTTAATATTGTAATTAGTAGCTTCTAACTTGATTAGGTAATAATCAGGGTTCTTGGATAAAAAGGCTTCCTTTGCAATATTGATGGATTTAGGAAATACTTAAGTACAATTTCTGCAGCTCTCCCTTTTCCTCAGTGTTGCAGGTTAACATAAGTAAAGAAATAAAAATCATTTTTTGAATGGCAACTTGGAAAAAACAAGAAACCCAAACCCCACTACTTTTAAAATTCAATTATTTTTAAATAACTTTTGCTGTTTGCTCAGCAGAATAAAGTTCAAGACGTGCCTTTCAAACATAGATACACCAGTTAATACCTGGCTATGTTTTAATAAGATGGCTATTCCAGAAGTGAGTGGTCAATGTGGTTAGAGTTGGATGCACTGACTGTGGAGGTCGATGGACAAGACTCCCTGTAGTTTTCTCTGAGCAGTGGCTCGCAGTGAACAGGAGCAGTAACAACACCTTGTATGACTGCACTGAGCCAGGAGAGGGTTTATCTTACATTTCTCCGGGGAAATGCTCAAATTCCCTCAAGCACACAATTCACATTCTTATTTCAGTCCTTGCTGAGTAAAGCTATTCAGCCTTTACATTTCAGTTTTTATGTCTGGTCAAAAATATCCAAAGATTCTGCCCACCTGTGGCAGTTGTCCCATGGATAGTGACATTTGTTGGATGTGAGCTTCCTTTCCTGCGTCCTATACCTAAGTTTGGCTGTGACTTGAAAGTGACTGGTTATATTTAAATGTGTAGAAGGGAATGAAAATGCATTTTTGAAGAGATACCAAACACCGAGCTCCAGGGCTCAGGCATATCTCCAAGCTGTTAATGATTAGACAGGATTTAGGCAGAGGACAGATTGTCCCAGACATGCCTAAAGCAAGTTTCTTATGCCTTTGTGTGAAACAACAGGTACAGATCCCTGTCAGAGTGACAGTCTCCAGCAGGCCAGCACAGCCCTCCAACAGCACTAGTGAACTGCATGCCAAACACAGTAGCAGTACCTTTTTTTTTTTTATTATTATTGAAAGCTCACAGAAACTGTTATGCTGTGTATTTTCCATCCATCATTTCCAATATTTTAGAATTATAAAGTGACCTCTTTCCAGGGGCCATGCTTTTGAAGATGTAGCTAGGGGCTCCAACAAGGCACATCTCTAGACCTGTTCAATTTGTGCCATTATGTAAGGGTTTTACCCCTAAAATAGTAAATATAAACAATGCCTCAAACATGCAGTCTTGGCTACAGGGTTTGTCCCAGGACAGGGTTTGTCCCAGTTCCTTCAAACGCCCAGGTACACGCCCAGATCAAATTTGGCTGTGTGTTGGTAAAGAGCTGGACATCCTCAACATGCACTGGGTTTTTTTGCAGACATAGTGAAAGAAGTCAGCCCTGGAAGGGACATTTACTGGAATAAGACTAAGCTATCATTCTCCACTTCATCAGCTGTGGTCAGGTTTCTAAAGGAGATCAGTCCTGGGGAGCATCCAGCATATCCCAGACACACCATTACACAAACAGCCACCATCTCCAAGATATTCTAGCAACTGTCTTGACTGTCACATCTAGAATAGCCACAATTAATCAGACATTTTGCTGGCAAACTGAATCAGTTTGGAATTAGGCTTCTAACAGACACATGCCAAGCACTGAAATTTTATGCAACTTTCAATACATGAGCAACGACAAAAATATCCACACCAAGCAGTCAAAACATGGTATTGAATTATTTTAGCAACATATATGCAACAAGTTTAATCCATTCATAAATCCACACTGTTACTCCATTCTTTGCCTTACAGCTTGATTTTCAGCCAAGAGCACTGGGTACTTAGATGCCACAGGCTCCTTCAAGAGCTTGCAGGTGCTCAGCCTACCTGAGAAACACTGAGTGCCTGCCAGATTGTGGCCCCTGTGGATGTCTGACAAGGCTTTTACCTTCTATTTTGCTTGAACTCAATTTTTTTTAATTAAGAGGGCTTGTCCAGTATCCTGGTAACCATTGCCTATGTTTGCTGGCATTAGGCAGCACCAGTTAGTTAAATGATATGAAAAAAATCCTACAAGCAGTTCTAAAATGCTCAGCTTGCTGCACAACTTGTCTGTGAAATATTGTTCTAATCCAGTTCTGTAAGTCTCATGTACAAAATAGTCTAATTGGAAACCATTTTCAGAATAACAGAATAATATATCAAGCACAGTTCTCAATCCTTCTCCTCAAGGAGCTGCTCTGACACTTAACAGAGGTCACTGCAATGAGCCAAACCAAGAGCTGTCCTACTCAAAGGGAGGAGAGGCGGGGGATGAATAGATCTTCATGTTAATGAAAATTAAAGGTTCTGATCCAGGGAAGCACATAAACCAGCATTCAAATGCTGTGTTGGATTTGGGCTTTTAAAAAAACATATTTGCAAGAAGGCTCTACGATAAAAAGCACGTCTGCTCTACTGATGAGTCTCTCATGAGCTCAGTTAAACCCCATAGGTCAAAAGTGACTCCTGACTTTTTTGCCACTGAAATACAGTGGGAAAATGAAATTTATAGATTTAATAGCTTTAAGGGCTGCATTTCAGGACTGAAGATTTTTTTCCTGATACCTTAGCCTGTACCAAGGAAGAGGAAAGGTATGTATCCCTCACAGTGCTGCAGTAGTGAGGCTACCTGTCCTGCCAGGAAATACTTTGAGTCTACCTAGATTCATCTAGCAGTTAAAGTGCAGGAAGCCTTTCCATTATTTGATTGTAGTCATTCCCTGCTTAAGAAGAGCAGCTTGAGAATACAGTATCACTTCAATCCCTACAGGGCTTGTTGGTTTCCAGTCTTTCTTGGAGAGAAGACTTTTACAATTTCTATTCTGGAATCACCTCGGTCATTTTCCCAGAGCCTGCACCGGAACAGGTATTTTGTTTGTTTGGGGCAGGGAAGGTGGGTTTGGTAGTTGGGGTCTTTTCATTGTTGTGGTTGTTTTGGGGTGTTTTTAATTGGGCTTGTTTGCTTTTGGGGTTTTTTAAGACTGGCTAAACTGACTCTCAAAATTTTATCTCATGGCCAGGAAAACTCCTGTGACGGAACTGGGACAGGCACCTGTATCTCCCTTCCCAAGTTAATCTCTATGAGTTCCAGTTGCTGGAACTGGAACTTCAGATGTACTTAGTCTCCAGACACATATACAAGAACTTCATTAACAGCCAGGATTTCAAGGTCTAAAAGGGCTGGTGCCAGCTTAACCACAGCCTTACCACAGCCAAACTTGTTTTCCTCTTCACTGCTTTTTTCCCTTTCACACTCAGCTACTCCTGTGATTCTGTTTGTGCAGAAGCAATATCAATTGCATTAATTGTGGCTTATGTTCCTCCTCAGGTGCAGCAGCCAAGTTAGAAAGGGGAACTTTGACACTCCTGCTTTTAAACCATAGGAATAACAGCTTCAAAACAAACAAACAAACATATAAAAACACCACTTCCCCCACACACCAAATAACCCAAACAAAGCCAACCTCCCCCCACAACGTTTCTTGCACAATAAAATTATGGTCCTTGCAAATCTAAATTGCTCTTTGCTACATTGACAAACACTGTCCTTGACAAAATCACATTAAGAGAAATTCACTGATGATTACGCTAACATTCAGATTCGTAACTCCCACAGTAAATTTGATTGAGACTTTCAGTAGCTGTTTTATTTTAAGGAGGTAAACCATAATTGTTTCATTTGCAGTTAAGTGATCAGAACTAAATCCTGTGTTAAGTAAAACTGTTTTCAAGCACTTTTCTGGACATTTTACTGCAATACTACTGAGCAAATAAGACATACTTTGTTGTCCACACCCATATGAGTAGAATATCTTTTTACCTACCATCAGCAGAGAGATTAGCATGCCTTTCATATGCTTTGTTTATTTCCAGAAAAGCTTTGCTCAAAACATTCTCCAAGTTCTCCTCCTCAGCAAGAAATTCCCTGGAAACAAACAAGCAAACAAAAAACTAAACTTCTTTCCAAGAAATATGCTTCTTGATCAATCTGTTTCATACTCCTATCTCCTCCTTTGAATAATGCTGCATTTCAGTGAAAAGGTAACGTGATATTACTAATGACCTGCACTGGAAGCATAATCTTGTAATTTTGCAAATATGTAAGTTCCTCTTCCAACATCCAGGGAGGGGATAGAGGGAAAAGAGTGTAAGCAAACTGTAGGTCAGCAACCACAGTGCCCCGTGTGAAAACAGTCAATTCACATTCTCCCTGCGTTCCCAGTCATTTCCTGGATGGTGGGTACAATCATGTTTTTCTCTCTTGTCTTTGTGGGCTTGCCCCATGGAGCAGGCACCACACAGAATAAGTAGTTCATAGCATGTCTGTTCCATCTGGTGCCCCTGCTGTCTCGTTAGGACAGGTGGCTACATAATCTAGGAGGATTAGCAGCAACGTAAAACCCTCCGATTCTCTCTCAGCCCTAAGGAAGGAACCTCTACCGAAATTTATTTGACACACATTCACTTGATGTGCACTTACTTTATATACTTTTCCATGTACTTCTCACAGAAGTCAGCTGCTGCTGCCCCACCATGTCCATCGTATACTGCGAAGTACAAGATATCCTCTGTCAGCTGAGAATAATCGAACCGGTCTTCATTCTCCTTGCGCTTCCCGATGTGGCTCGCGCAGCCCACGTTGGTCAGGCTCACTTTAGGAATTGGCTTCCCATATTTTATGCTTGGTGGGAGGAGAATAGGCTCATCAATGCGATTGTCCCAGATGCCAAAGGTGTCCCATGTGGTCGGCCGCCCGCTCCCGTCCGGATCAAAGCGGGAAGCATGGCGCTCAGAGCAGGAGGTGTAGCAGGCGCCTGCCGGGCGCTTCTCGTCTTGCAAGAGGCGGGAAGTGAGCACAGCTCTCCTTCTTACTTGGTACCCTCCATTTCGTACCAAATTAATTAAAGTAGCTGTTGACATAACTTGTCTTCACAGAGATTCTCAGGAAAAAAAAGATCAGGAGTAAAAGATACGGCAGCGGCTGGAATGTCTGGGAGAACAATGAGGAACTGATCAGGGAACAAGAAGCGCGGGAAAGGGAATTTTCAGTTACATCATTCAGGAAACAATGTCACCCTCAGAGCCCGCTAATCATGCCGAGCACAGCTCTGCCTAGAAGCAAGCAGAGGGCGGTCTGTGTGACTCACTGAGAAACTATCCTATGCTCAGCAGCCCACATCTAACCCGAGTGCTACAGACAGAACAAGGTAAGGCCTTCCTGCTGGCCACTTGCAAAATGACATCCTGAATTTTCAATGGTTGGGGCGGTCGTGATGGAGCAAATGAGAGTGATACTGACTTTGCTAAAATATGTGAAAATATGAGATAAGGTTGTGAAAACGAGCTTATCATACATGCTCTTCAAACATCTGCACTGTGGCTCCCCGGGGGAAAAGGGGGAAGAAATGTATTTGCTTAGATTTTAAAGCGTTTTTTCATCTGCACAGGATACTCAGTTCTGTCACATTTATGGAGGTCTTAAACAATACTTTTCAGCACAAACTTGCAAAGTTAATTGTGATTTTTTCTTTTACGCTAAGAATGAGCACTAAGAGTGTATCCATGGATATCCACAATTGCACCCACAACCTTCCCCCTCAAATCCCATGTAGCTATTTGCTGTTTTGTCTGGCCTGAAGTTCTCTGCCACGTAACACTGAAATGGACTCCTTTGGTTAACACAGGCAAGCAAGATCTTCTGCTGGCTTCTCAGATCTCTTTGCAGTCCAGATAAATTAAAACACTCCCCTTGGCTCAGCACATACAAAAATTCACTAATGATGACTCATCTAGCATGCTGAAAAATGTAGAAAGATTGGCTTATTTGACCTTTTATAGAGTAAAAGCTAACTCAGCGACTGGGATGCAGTTTGTGATAACTACATGTTGTTGCACCAGAGTAATTTGAGCTGTACCATCAGATCACTGTAACTAACCACACAAAATTTTAAGAGAGGGATTTCTAACTTAATTGCTTAAAGTTTGCTGAGAGCAAAATTATGCGTGAAAGGTATTATATGCCATAATGAAGGAACTAAAAATATCCAGGTTTATGGTGAATACAAAAAAATAAAAAAGTGGCAGCAGAGTAGTCTGACATAATTGAGCAGCAAAGAGCAATGCGTGTACCCCAGAGACGTTGTAATTCTGGGCTGGTGTGCCTTCCTGTCTTACTTTCCCCAAGCCAATCACAAGGGTATCTGTAGATCTGAAATACTTGTTAAAACTGTGTTTTTAAATTGCCACATAAAATTCGCGTGCTTGTAAAAAACGTGCAGTCAAAGGTAACTTAGTAAGTGGTTGCTTTAGTAGAAAATGGCAGTGACACAGCTTTTGGGAGGTGTTCATTAAACTTGTTCACAGCTCAAAGCATGTTGCTTTAGATGCTCTTGGTTTACCTTTCATGCAATTTCTGCATGGAAAGAGGAAAGGTTTCTTTACTTAGCACTTAAAAGTTAACTCTTAACTTGATAAAAGGCCGAATGTTCTGGAAATCACTGTTGTTGCATCAGTTGAATGTGGAACCATTTGGAATGTTAAGATTTTCCATTTTACTGCAGGGTGATGGCATCCTTATTTCAGTGTACTTACAGGTATTTAAAAACTGATTTGCTTTCTTGAGTTGCTTTCTCTTTCTTGTTATCCTTGACTCATAACAACAGCACATTAACTTCCTTCTGTGAAACAAAGCACGAGCAAATTGAAAGCCTGCCAATTAACAAAACCCACACTCGTTTTCACTTCTGTCAGCTTGAGAAGAGAACATGACATGCTACCTATATTTAGATTCCCCTGTATCCACAGCATGAATCAGAGGATCAGTCCAAATTCATAAGCTAATTAATGCATTTGTTCCCTATCAAATTCAACTCTCAGAAGGCCTCTTATTCCGGCCAAAAATAAATGCTGACGACAGTTTTGGTTTTGAAGCCTCTCTGCAAGTCAGCAGCAGGAACCTGCTCTTCAATTTCTGTTATGTAAACAGTGTTGCTTTCAGCTGGACACACGACAGTCTGTGCTTTGCTAGCTGGTATGTCTGCACACACGAACTGAGGCATTAAAAAGGGGTGGAGGTGAGGCACTGCTGCTAAAGCCAAAGTCCAAGATAGACAGTTCTAGATGGAAATCTGCTTCGAGGCTCTCCATGTGATCCTGTTCACCTGTACACATTTAACTCAGAGAAACAGGTCCTGCAGGCAGGAAGGGAAATAGGATGCTTAAACCAGTGAGTGATTAAAACTGTAGTTCAACTTAAATGCTGCCTCTTTTTACAGGCAGGCTGCTGCTCGGCAGATGGAAATTTTCCAGGCTGCCAGAAGGAAAGGGGGAAAAAAAGGAAACCCGGAAGAAAACGAAGGCATGCCTGCTGCCCCGGGGGATCCGACGTATGTAAAAAGGAATGTACAACTCCAAGTGCACTTGCCTCGCATGCCTTCCAAACCCCACAGATGCAGTCAGGACCGCAGGGTATGTTAACTGTTACGTTAAGCTCGGCTTAAATCAGAGGGTTGGTTTTGGTTTTTTTTAAATCGGTGACAACCTACTCTCGCCCCCCTCCT
>VYXB01005378.1:81620-110589 GCA_013397135.1 Pachyramphus minor
GGGAGAAGGCGGGAATGGCCTTGGCTGAGGCGCTGGAGTCGGGCCGGTGGCGGTGTCCCTGCACAGCTCTCGGTTTTGCAGAATCACAGAGTCAATTAGGTTGGAAAAGACCTCTGAGGTCAAGTCCAGACTATCACTTAGCACCACCGCGTCAACTAGACCATGGCACCAAGTGCTGCATCCAGTCTTTCCTTAAACACCTCCAGGGGTGGTGACTCCACCACCTCCCTGGGCAGCCCATTCCAACGTCTCCATCACCCTTCCTGTGAAGAAATTCTTCCTAAAGTCCAACCTAAACCTCCCCTGGTACAGCTTAAGACCATGTCCTCTCGTCCTGGGAGAAGAGGCCAACCTCCACCTGGCTACAGCCTCCTTGCGCTGTCCACAGGTGGAAGTCCCATTGCAGGGACAACGAGCTGTGCCTGCAGCTGCTGCCCATGGGCTGCTCAAGAGGCCTCTGGAAACAGTGCTGACGCCTTTATGGAAAAATACGTCTATAGATTCAAAACACCCTTGTGTGCGCTGCTTCCAGGTGGCCGTTTGTACGAGAAAAGCCCTGCTGCCTCCTTAAGTGACCCGTGTCCAAGTGGGAGCATAAAGAGATCATTTGCTTTGTGCTCTGCTCCTACCAACACAGTCTTTGACCTTTGACGCAATTTGGCAAATCAGATGGCTCTTATTACAAAAGCCTTTGAAACATGCCGTCCCTTCCACCCTGTGCTGTCCGCTGGGGACCAGAGTACTTGAAAACAGATACCTGAAGAGAAAAAAGAGAGCCAATGCAGTTTCCATAGGAGCTTAAGGAGGCCACTGTCAAGTTTACCGCAGATCCTTATGAGGTAAGAAAGCTTTTGTTTTGTTGAAGTGAGGGTTTTGGTTTCTTTGTTTTTATTTCAAGAGCATTATCTCCTCTAATTTTTATTTGTGATTAACATCACCTTGTAAAAAGCCCTTTAAGACATGATACTGGACCCATAGTTTCACAAACTGACAATTTCGATTTCCCAACCAGGGACTTCACAAAGGCAGCAATATTTCAGGAAACCAAGTTCTTTGGTTTCCTGACTATGGATACAGATTCTTAAAAACTTGGACCTATGTATCTGTACTGAGTGCTGTTATTAGGTGGCAATCCTTAACCTGTCAAAGCTGCCATTAATATTAGCATCTGCTGCAATGTCACCTTTGCTGTGTTCTGAAAGAAGCTTGATGTCAGCTGCCTCTCTTCTGCATTCAGTAGGGGACAGCTGAGCAGTCCTATTGCCCACTGCACGATGTGCTTTGACTGCAAAACCCATCATCTGCTGGCCAGAGAAGCAGCAATAAAACCCCTCAGAACTCTCACTGTACAGGTCTACTTATAGATGAAGAGGTTAGGTAAGCAGGGAGCTCTGGTTTCCAGTTGTGTGGTGTCTCACTCAGCATTCAGAATGAAATTTGACCTTGTAAATCTTTTGGGGATGGCAGCGCTGTCATCTGTCACTGCAACAGCAAGGATATGCAGAGGAACAGGTTGGGGCAAGGGGATGAGCTATGGTGCAGCACTTGGTACTTTGGGGGCCTTTCGCAGCACTCAGAGGACAGGAGGCAAAAATATCAGAAACCAGAAGGGCAGGAACTTCTACTATGCAACATCTGGTTTTGACTGCAAACAGTTAATTTGGACTTTCTCCTTGCATTTTTTTTTTCCTAAAGGATGAGTTAAGTTTTCTAGATTCCACCTCTCTTCATAAGGAATTTTTGCTCCTGAAAGATTATCTCCCTTGTTATTTTCTGTCGTCCTGCCTCTGGTTTTCCTTCTTCGTCATGTTCCTGACCTTTCCCTCCTCTGCCACCTATTCTACTTTATTTTCTTCTCTTTTCCTTTCATGATTTGCAGATATTTTTCTGTGATTGTTTCTCTCCCTCTACCTCTCTTCCCTTTTTCACTCATCCTTCTTCCATCCTCAGATTCTAAAACCTTAATCAACTGTCTCGGGTGACTGGACAACGAGCCAAACTACCACGGGTGGGGGCAGGTTGTTTGCCCATGTGCTAGCAAGCTATCCTGCCCAGAGTTGTAACTGAACACACAGCAGCTGGGATTCTTGGGTGGGTGGAAAACAAATGTCTATTGTAATCTCCATGGATTAGATCTCAGATCAAGCTATAAATGCACAGCAAACTGGGTCTGAACACTGTGCTCTTCTCACCAGCATGTGCTCTGCAATACCTGACAAGTGGGAGAACTTTTACAACTTTCTATCCTCATAAGTGAAGAATTTTGCCTTGTGGCACACTTCTAGCTAAATGTCTCTCTAGCAGATCAGAAGAGACATCCTGTGGCTGCGGTGAAGGGAAGTAGGTAGTCTTAACACTGACTTTCAAATAACTGGCAGCAGCTGTAGTTTCTCACAGCACTTTTCAGAAGCAGCCCTACATAGTCAGGTGAGCTACTGTGGGAAAGGCATGCATGGATGCTGTTGTGTGCTGAGAAACTCCGCAGGTTCTATCTGTTGCTGTCAGCAGCTAGCCTGGCTTTCCCTGTTCAGGTGCCATGGAGCTATCAGTGAGGTCCCTCTCTGCTTTGCAGTCACCCTTATCCTTGGTGGAGCAGCCGTGCTTCTCCTTGCTGACAGACGCTGCACATAGTCCTCAGGGTGTGCATGAAAAACAGCTTTCTTCTTCCCGGGAAATGTGCTTTTTGGCACTCTTGCAGGGTACTGTCCTTGCATAAATAATCATAATGTTAACATTGAAACATGACTAAGCTGGCAGATGTTCTGATTAGAAACAAGAAATAGAGAAGTGAAACGCTATGGGTTTTGGCACTGTTCAAATGATGTGCAATGCCTAATTCTCCAACTCATGCTCCATACTTTTACAGGTGATGTGACATCCCTTCTGTGCTTAGACTTGAGGACATGGTAATCTTTTTTCCTCTGGTTATCTTACTCAATAAGTTTCTGTCTCATTTGGGACTCATGACTTACATAGAGACAGAAGGCACTCTGAAACATGAGGGTGATTATGTAACTTAAGCACAATCACAGGAGCACCCAGCTCAAACTGCTGGCTCTAATCCAGTTCTGATTCCTAGGAAAGACAGAAGTCAAATGTACAGCTGTTCCCAAAGGATTCCTCTGAATTCAGATGACATGTCTTGTTTCTGTCCTGGTGAGGATGGAAAATAAACTCCTATACCTAAATGCTAATATACAAAATATACATTTTCTGGGAAGGTCAGACCAAGAGCATGCCTAGAGTATTGGCTGTTGTCATTAAAACCAAAGTCAGGTTTCTGTCCTTGGTGATCTCAGGAGCAGTGGGTTGACCTTGGCTGGGTTGACCTCACCCACAAAGCCACTCTGTCCCTCGCCCTCCTCAGGGAGCAGTGCCTGCACTGCTCAGCAGCAGCCAAAACACTGTTGTGTTTTAAACACTACTCCAGCTACAGATAAAAAGCACAGCACTGTGAGGGCTACTAAGAGGGAAGTTAACTAGCGCACCATCAAAATACACTGTGTTTTCTGAAAGTAAAAGAATATGATTGAATTGTTTATCCTGACACTTTAAATGGCTTTTGAGTATTCAGCAGTTTATTTGGAAACAATAAAAAAGGGTTTTGCTGAGCTTTTTGTGCACTAGTGAAGAATTTGTCTTCTTAAATGCTGGGAGAAGTGAGTTAGAACAGGATGTTCCTAGCCCTTCACTAGGAATGCCTTTGGCATTCTCCACTTACAGCATGTTAGCTCTGCAAATTGAATTTCTCCTTGAACTTTTTCAACATAAATGATTCTATGACTCTCTAGGGAAGTGTAAGTTAGAAGCTGTGATACTTCAAAATATTAGGATATCAGACATGATAACTTAGTATTAGGAATATTAGGAATAGGTAGTTGGTTTCAGTGACATAACTTCAGTTTTACACAGATAATATCCCATATCAGAACTGGGTCATCAGTTTGCTGAGAAAAACCACGTGGATCTTTCTGTTTTAACAATTAAAGAATATTCCTAATGATCTTTGAAGAGCTGTTGCAATTTGACAGCAGGAAATTGTTCTGGCTTTTGAATATGTAGCAAATATTTTAAAGCAGGCTTTTAAGTGGTTTCCTTAGCAACCACTCTTCTTTAGAGATCAATGCATGCTAATAAGTATCCTGCTGGATTTGGATCAGCTTTGCAATATTAAAGGCACTTGTTTAAGATGCTGCCAGGTCATGCACAATTCCTTGCTGTCCAACAGCCCTGGAGCACAGAGGGAAGCTCTCTCTGCCTGCCAGACTTTTCTCCAGACAGGCAAGGACACCACCTCTTGGTGGTGATCTCCTATAGGTGTCCTGATGGGTGGAGAAGCTGGCTGTGCTCACTACTGACTGCTCTCTCATCCAGCAGCCCCAGGGAATGGGGGTTTTTATTTCTCCCTCATCTACCCTCCACTCCCACACCCCAAGAAAATGCTAGTGACTTGTGATTCCTTTTTAAAAGAGGTATCAAGCACAGCTCTTAACTGAGTAACGCCCATATTCTTTTTGTTTTGGTCTTACGTCTTAACTGTCTGGGGCATCACATAATTTATCTTTCAATCCTATACTTTGTATTTATGATCAATAGGAATATAAAGCCATTAACAGTGAAGAATCTAAGAGGTGTCATCAATATAAAGAAGCACCATCTTCTGCTCTACTCCAAGGGTTTAGTTATGTATCCTGACTTGGATTGCCATCACTATTTGCTGTGGACATCTGGGATTTAAGGCAGCTTTCACAGCACTGACCTAAGAATCTTAAAGAACACAAATGCTGCTCGTGGGAAATGTGTTTAACAGTGATCCTAATGGAGGGCATTGGCCTGGTGTTTGTCCCCAGCCCTGTGAGAGCCTGATCAGATGCCCCAGCAGTGCTGGGGTCTCTGGGGGCAGACTTATCATCATTTCTGGCTGGAAGTTTAGAGGTTGTTCCTGCTGCCATAGAGTAAAAAGGAACAAGAATAATTTTCTCCTGATGCCTCCCCGCTGTGTGCCTTTGCTACCTTGCTGCAAACCTTTATGTGAGGCTTCTCTCAGAAACTGCGCAGAGGCACGGAGGCAGACCTAGTGCCATACCCTCAGCATGTTCAGCGCTGAGTAGGGTGAGTTCTTTTGTTCTACTCTTACCCCTATGAGGTCTGGGTTTCTGAGGGTGATGGGAAATGCCAAGTCTTACTGATAGATTCCTGAATTAATTGATCAGGGTATTGCTTTGAGAGACCGGCAGCTTTTCTGTCTTCTGTGCCTGAGCTAAAAATTGGAGCGAGTATTCAAGAGGGAAGGAGAGGGGCTGCCAGTGGCCGGGTCTCTGAGAGTCACTGCATTGTTGGTCTGAAATTGCCCACCCCTGTTGACCTTCACAGCTGGGCTGTGGGGATCTTTTTGGGGCAACTTGGAAAATAGGGTGCTAAGGCGAGGTAATTGCTGACAAGCATCCTTCAATAGATTCTAATACTTGTATTCTTTTAGGTAAGCCTACTCTGTAGGAATAGCTTCTTGTTTGGCTTTTCTTTCTCTAACTCTCAAGAGAAAGGCTTTTCTAGAACTGACACAGGAAAAGGGTGTTTTTTGAAAGTAGTTTCTACTTTGCATTTGTGGTTTTGAAGGCAGAAATCAGCAGAAATATCTCAAGGTAGAAATCATGCAGAAGTCAGCTCATATGTGACCCAGCCTTTGGCATTATTGTGCAGTTTCTATTTCCTGTTGATGCTGTACTCATCTTTTCTTACTTGTTAATCCAACCACTGCCTGCTATTATTGGATGGGTTACTGCTTCATCCTAAGAGCAAATAGGAAGAATAAGATAATAGGCATTCAGTGTTATAAATCCATACCCCTTCTGTAAGACAAAAACTGAAGCAATATTCAAATTAAATTACATATTTGCAAAAAACCAAAAAGCACAGGGCCCACAATCAAAATGAAATCCTGTAGCATCATTTTGTAATGCAGACGATTTCATGAAATCTCGTGTTTACGAGTGAACCTGTGAACTTGCAGGGCCTGACACGAAGCATATGGGAACTTCTGAGAATCCTCAGGTTGACTTTCAAGGAGGTAAACACATCTTGATTCAGTCTGTCACCTATTGTATTCTGGGCAAGCCTGGCCCAGCTGTAGTTCTGAGTGAATACTGAAAGACTGGAGGTTATTCCATCAGTTGGGAAAACCTTAGTAAACAAACGGAAGTGTTCCCTTGCAGGTTCCCACAGGTCCTAACTCCACATGCCTTAGATCTCTGCTCCTGGACACACTTGTGAGATGCTCAGCCTGTTGGTCTTTGCCTTTCAGGTGGATCATTTTGCTCAGTTGCATCCGTGCATGGTTATGTTCTCCCTCCCATCTGAGGTTTCAGGTTATCCCCAGCCTGTATTTATGATCTCATCTTTTTCCACACCACCGTGAAATGACTGCATTTCCAATATGGCCCATACATGGTCCATGTATTGAAATAAACAAAAACATGTCTTATGCATGGTACCACAAACAGGAAAATGCATGAATGAGTCAGACCACTCTAAGATAAGATCTTGGAGAGGTGCAGGACATAGGGAAGTGCAGCCATTCCTTAGTGAAACATGGTGCTGTCAGGCAAATCCGGTGTATCTTGCTCAACTGTAAGTGTTTATTATACTGGGCTCTCTGCCTTTTCTTTATTCCAGCCTGTGTTTTTATATAGTGTTTGCATTCACAACCCATGATGCTTTTTCAACAATCTACTTCCATAGGGAATTAATGACATTCAGTGTTTTTTTCCAGAACCTACTTTTTTCCTTTTTGGGGGGGGACCAGGGAGGGAGGCTCATCTCATAGCAATAAAATACATGGGAATTTTCTTATTGACACCAGTAAAGTTTTTACTGTAATACAGAACCAGCCAAAATGTTCCATGAAAAGACATTTAACTTCTATTAAATCTCCCCCTTCTCTGGCCCCATTCCCTCCCTGCCTCTTTGTGGTCATCATGCTCCAACTATGGCTGGCCAAAGTTCCCTCTTACACAGAGCAGAGTGTGATGCAGTTGCACCCTGCCAATGCCTCCGTTGTTTGAGGATTTACAAGGTCTGTTTTTAACACCCTTGCAACAAACAAAACCATGTACAAATTCTCCTTCTCTGCTAACAGCTGTTAATCCTAAATCACAGTGTGAACAATGAATGAGATGCTGAAGTGCATCTTTTTCAATATGCTGCTTTAGGTCTGGGCCGAAACTGCAGAGCTGGAGTGGAGGATCCTTTCCACATGCTGCAGCATCCATAAGCAGACTCTGGGCAGCTGGACAGGAGACGCAGCTGTTCCACAAGACATCTCTGAAGGGGCTGATAATCAATACTCCTGGCACACAGGAGACACGAACACCTGGTCTTAATTTCAGGGAAGCCAAGACCAGAAGACCAGCAGTGAGGGTCAGCATTAATACCTATGCAAGGTGAGTTGAGTTGCCTGCTTTTTCTGCAAGACATATACCTCCTCTTCTCCACAGGCACCTCATCCCTTTTTCCTTTGCTTCGGCACTGAGGCCTCTTCTTACCACAACAGTCACAATGTACCTGTTTCTGAATTCAGGATATTACTGCGTGAACCTTTGGAAAAGCAGCACTTCCAGATTTCTTCTAACTAACACATTTTAAATGGCACATTATTAAACGTTGCTTGTCACTTTTTGACCACATAGGAACACTTGACCTTTGCCCAAACTACATTCAAAATATTTGACAAAGCCATGCAAAATATTTTCCTTATTTCTTACTGAAATTTCAGAAATGTCTGACTACAAAAAACATAAAGGAGATAGACCAGCATGTAAAATGTCACTTAATGCAGACAGTATTTTACCACTGTCCTTCAATGAATGTTTTGCTGCTGTAAGGCTGGAATAAAGAAAAGGCAGAGTTCCCAGTATAACACAGCGTACACCAGCAGCAGCAAATTTAATTTGTTTGTCTCAAAGGGCAAGGTAATGCACTTAAGTAATTCTGTAGTACAGCAGAGTCTAATTTCACAGACCTCAGTCTATGACAGTAAGAAGTCAGCAAACTGGCAGATGGCCCAGCTCCTTCGTGGGCACTTTCCCAACATGTATAAATCAGGGAAGGGGGCTATCAGTTACAGGTGGATAATCCAGCTGACAGGAGAGACCTTCAGCTTTTTTGAAGGCAAACACAGTGAGCAGCTGTAACTCATCTGGTAGCTTTATGTCTGTGCATACATCTACATAGTAACACAAAATGGATTCAAGTGAGTATAATATCCAATGAATGAAGGCACAAGCAGCTTTAACTAATGTTCACAATATTATTTCCAATGTTTTAAGACTCATCCGTATACCGGAATTCCACTTCTGCTTTACTCTATGACAAATCTAAACCAGGATATTCCAGAAGGATAACGTTAGTAAGCTGTAGAAAATAAACAGGGAAACATAACCTCCAGCGATGTTTTATGATGGTAATTTGTAAGCTGGTGTTTTGATTTACACCTTGATAAAAATTTAATTGCCTGACACTAAGAAAACCTGTCTGTCATGCTGTGCAGGTGTTTATCTGGAATGACTACATTGCTGTGGAATTTTCAGGTGATTTACCCATTTGGTTTTATTTTCAGCCTTGATGGGTGAAGATGTTGCCTTTTGATTCTCACATAGTGTCTGTCTTGGGTGCCAAAGGAAAAGTCTGGTTAGGATGTTGCTGTTAGGGGACTTCCTTGTACCTTCTTCTCCAGAACTAGGGCCTTTCATAGGACCAGGCTGTCCTGGTTTTGTCTGGGATAGAGTTAATTTTTGTCACAATAACTGTTTTGTGCTGGAAACAGTGCTGATAACCCAGGGTTGTTTCAGGTACTGCTAAGCAGTGCTTACACAGAGCCAAGGCCTTTTTCTGCTCCTCACCCCACCCCAGCAGTGGGTGGCTGGGAGTGCACAAAGAGTTGGGAGGGGACACAGCCAGGACAGCTGACCCCAACTGACCAAAGGGATATCCCACACCATATAGTGTCATGCTCAGCATATAAAGCTGAGGGGAAAAAGGAGGAAGGGAAGGACAGTCAGACTGGTGTTTTTCTTCCCAAGTCACTGTTACTTGCGATGGGGCCCTGCTCCCCTGGAGGTGGGTGAGCACCTGCCTGGCCATGGGAAGAAGTGAATTAATTTCTTGTTTCATTTTGCTTGTGTGTGGAGTTTTGGGTTTACCTATTAAACACTCTTTATCTCAGTCAATGAGATTTCTCACTTTTACCCCTCTGATTCTCTCCCCATCTTACCAGGGAAGGGAGTGAGTGAGTGAGTGAGTGGGGCTGAGTTGCTGATGGGGGTTAAACCATGACACAGGTGCAGAATTACAAACACAGGACCATGGTCATGCATTGAGACAGCTTTTTATTCCATGCCTTACTACCTGTTCAGCAAGTGTTCCCTGGCTAGTCTGCTGGTTGGTCCAGTCATTG
Organism: Pachyramphus minor; assembly: GCA_013397135.1. NCBI lineage: Eukaryota > Metazoa > Chordata > Aves > Passeriformes > Tyrannidae > Pachyramphus > Pachyramphus minor. Next base: position 91,072 of record VYXB01005378.1, read on the forward strand.
ATGCTTCACCAAAGCAAGACAGCCAGGTTTCTCTGCAGTCTGAGGGCAAAGCAGTGCTACAGCCACCCACTGGACAACACGAGCTCGTTACCCACCTCTTTTAATGTGCTGCAATCAAAATAGCAGTTTATGGGAAGTGTTTGAAGACAAAAGTGCCTTAATGAGGAAGAAAGCAAAAACCACCCAAAGGCCAGATTGAGGGGCATCTGAGTATTTACAACTCATACACATCTTGGGCAACAGAAAAAGCTGGGATTGAGGTGGTAGGTAGACTTCAAAGTTATAGTTGCCCTTTCCCTGAATCATTACAGCCGCAACAATCTGGCTCCCCACAGAGCTATCCTCCCTTGTGCCCTTGTCTGTATAGGGCAGCCAACAGCTGCTCCGTTGGAAATTCAATATATTTGTAAATGCATTACCTGCTGACAAAATGACTTTTGTGTCTTGCTGCTAGTCATCAGGACCAGCTCTGAATTCAGCAATTCTTCTAAGATGTGTCTGTTCATCTGCCTACCTTGTTCCTAGTAAGCACCCAAAGGACACATTAAATATAACCTCAGACCCTGGTACAAAAATACATCATGAAACATGACCCTCAGGTCAGACAAATAAGTCACATTGCAATTCCCATTGCACTGATTTGTACTAAGAAGTATTTTCCTTTTATTGAAAAGACTCTGTGAATGCCAGCTACAGGAATTAAAGAGAGCACAAAGCACAAGTACCAGCCAGGTCCTGCTGAGCTCTGCAGCCTGTAGGTGACAGGTGTGTCTTTGCTGTTGTGTCCCATGTCTGCCCAGGGCTGTGGCTCCCCCCGTTGGCAGCTCTCTTAGGGATCAGCTGTACACTGCCACAGGAGCCAATGGTTGGAAAGCCCATTTTTGAATTCCTAGCTTCAGCTTGGTCTCTGAGGGAAGCCCGCAGGGTGGTGCCTGCAGGAAGGAGTCGTGCTGCCCACAGGCAGGAGCAGCTGCATTCCCCGGATATCCCACTCTCAGCCAACTGCCACAGCAGAACGTTTGTGTTGGGTCTCCACCCATGCATGGGGAAAACGTTGAAAAATATTTTCTTCCCTGGACTGCAGACCCCAAGCCATCCTCAGAGGAACAAGGAGGCCGGAATACCATGCAAATCCCTGGAGATGTATGTTTGACTCAGAAGCGCACAGATCCCAGTACTAGTCTAAGAACAGGTGAGTGCAAGATGCTGCATAATTTGTGAAGAAAGTCCTTGAAGGTCACAGCTGCTGCACAAAGACCTCTGGGTGCAGGCTTTCTGGTCTAGGGAGGCATGTGTAGTGTTTGCATACCCACACAGCTGGCTCACAAGGACAACAGAAAGCTGTAGTAAGCCAAAAATAGTTGCTTGGATGGTTCATCTTCTGGATGAACTTTATGGGAAAAAGGTGGAAAGCAAAACTCCCCAGTGAGTAGAGTAACAATAAAGAAACAATGTCCATAGCATGCAGCAGTTTATATAAAGTTGATGATACTCTGGCAGAAATGGGAATTTTTCAACTCTTTAGGTGGGGAGAGGACTAAGATGGTAATAGTAAGTTGATTTAAGTATCCCAGATGAATTACCATGTAAGAACTGCCTTCCTCACTGTGACAGTAGTCTGCCTTGCTGGAGGAATGAAATAGCTGAGACTTGCTTTTCTGCAGGGTCTCCCTGGCACGCCAGAACAAGCTTTCTCAGTAGCTTGTTAACGTGGGACAAAAAGCATCATCCTTCCTCCTCAGAGACCAGGCTGCATGTATTTGTATTTATTCCCCTTACTGTTCAGCAAAGCTACATGCAGAGTACTTGAGCCATGTGACCCCGAAACTGGCGCCCCGAGGCACTTCATTCTTTCCCCCTCCTATCTCGGGAGTGCTTCCTTCCCCGCGAAGGTGACGAAACACCATCAGCTGAGATTTAGTTCTCGCTTCTCCGAGCGCGGTGGGCGCAGGGCGATCCGGAGGCTGCTGAGGAGCGGGATGCGGGCGGGAGCGGGAGCGCGGAGAGGCCGCTGGCGCCGCCCGGTGGCCGGAACGCGGCCCTGCAGCGCCCGTCGCGCCGTGGCTGCCGCCGTCCGGTGGCAGAGAGGCTGCACCGCGGCCTTGTCCCTGTCCTGTGCCTGCTCCCCGCGCGCCTGCTGGAGGTCCTGTCCTGCCGCTTCATACCTGGGAGGAGAGGCTGGCCCTCACTTCGCTACAGCCTGCTTCCAGCTAGTCGTAGAGAGTGAAAAGGGGCCGCCCTGAGCCTTCTTTTCTTCAGATTAAACACCCCCAGCTCCCTTAGCCCCTTCTCATAAAACCTGTGCTCCAGACCCTTCACGAGCTCCGCTGTCCTTCTCTGAACTTGCTCCAGCACCCCAATGTCTTTCCTTTATAGAGGTACCCAGAACTGGACACAGCACTTGAGGTGTGGCTTCACCAGTGCTGAGTACAGAGGGACAATCACTACCCTGGTCCTGCTGGCCACACTAGTTGTATCCTTCGTGATACAGGCCAGGATGCCATTGGCCTTCTTGACCATCTGGGCACACTGCTGGCTCATATTCTTCAGCTGCTGTCAACCAGCACCTGCAGATCTCTTTCTGGCAAACAGCTTTACAGCCACTCTGTCTCCTGCCTGTAGCACTGCACGGGACTGTTGCAATCCAAGTGCAGGACTCAGCACTTCACCTTCTGGAACCTCATACCACTGGCCTTGACCCATTGATCCAGCCTGTCCAGATCCCTCTGCAGAGCCTTCCTGCCTTCCAGATCAACACCTCCCACCCAACTTGGTGTCACCTGCAAATTGACTTAGGGTGCACTCACTTCCCTCATCCAGATCATTGATGAATTCCTCCTGCTTTATTTTGTCTCTTTTCCCTCTTAAAATTTTCTTTCAATGTCTTCCTCTATGTAGTTCAATGTCATTTTAAATTCTTGCCTATGTTTCTTGTACCCTCTCCGTTTTTGTTGTTGTCTTCTGTATTGGGTTCATGTGTCCAGGTTCTGGTAGCAGCAGAGGTGCAAGGGTGGCTGCTGTGAAGACACCAGGAACTGCCCCTGTGGTAGACGGAATCAGTTCCAGCAGGATGCAAGAAAGATCTGCCACTGGTCAAAGCTGAGCCACAGCATTCCAGGTGTGGCATCACCAGTGCAGAGTAAAGAAAGGGGAAGGACCTTTAAACTTTGCTACCACTCTAAACAAGGTGGCTTCACCAGAGACTGTAAGAAACAGAGTTATTACTGTCCACTGGCCTATCAGACCAGCCCATGAAGGAGATGCCTGGTGACTGGCAGGATGCAGAAGAACTGAAGGTAAACTGTGCAATGTGGTTTTTATATCCACCATGTCAGACAAAATAAGTTCCCGTGGTCAGAACTGGTTATACATTCTGCTGAGTTTGAAAGATAGGTATGAAGAAGTTCTTGCTTCAAGCATCTTTATTTCTAGCAAAAACTCTTTGTGGGAAAAGAAACTATTTGTCTCCTTATAAGGGGTTGTAACCCCCACCTAGGAATAAAAGTGGTTTTGTAATTCAGAAGCCAGGACATGTTATGTAGCTCCCTGTAAATCTTTGGAAACATAGAGGCAGCAACATCTCCTGGCTTCTCCTCTAGCTCTGTCCATTTCCTGTGAAACTTCTTAACTGCTTCGAGATTTTGTCTCTAGCACCGAAAATTAATCGGCTTTGCCATCAGTTTCCTCAATGTGAAGGGGTTCTGTAGTATCCTTTTCTAGTAATCATTATGTAAGATAAGGACAATGGAAGTACCAGAAACTTTCCTAATCTCAGCTTCCCTAAATCAAATCAATTCAGTCCCATGGATCTTTATACAGGTCACAAGGAAGGAGAAGTCACTACCTTTATCACACAGTGCAGACGGAGAGAAGGGCACCTTTAAAGTCATGGACAGCTAAGACTGCACAGCTCAGTCAACACTTCAGGGTACGATTGTTAGTTTTCAGAAAAATGAGGGGAAGAGAGTCTTGTTCAGTCTCATCCTTTCAGGTTTCCAGTCTAAACAAAATGGATTTCTATTCATTCTATTTAAATGATCAGGCTTTGAATAACTCTTTCTTATTGCTACATGTGTCAGAGATATTTTAAAGTGTTCCTAAGAAATATAACATTCTGGTACCTTTTTTTAAAACAAACCAAAACCAAACAAACCCAAACCACCAGTGAAAACTAGCAGTTCCTGCAAAAACAGACTCTTTTAGAGAAACCTGCCTTTTTTTTTTTTATACACAGACCATAGAAGCGATTATCAAGTAATCAACAGAAATAATGTTTTATTTAACATATACTTTTTAATCCACCAGATAAAACCAAGAAACTTTCTCCATAAATCTGGCAGTAGTGTTGGGCCTTTCTTTCTTTGGAAGATCTATGCAGTCAATTTATTTAAACGTGTTTAACTTCTGGATAGAAATTATTTTTAAGAATCCAAGCAAGACTGCTAATATATTTTAATAAAAGGAAAACTCTAGAGACTGCACTAGCTTTTGTTGCTTTCTGTAACTGAGGTTCTTTTTTTATCTAATATTTATGAATATACTGCACAACAAAATCAGTATTCTTGTATAACTTATTTATGTACTCCATATTTGAGGAAGGAACTATCAGCATTTTACCTAGTATCTGAATCAAGAAAATTATTCCTTCCAGTTGTAAAAACAAGCAATCTTCCCTTTCATTTTAGCTGTCATAAAGCATACATAATACACATTATCCCCAAATTTCCCTTTCCTTTTACCTTACAAGCAAAGTAAAACACAAGCTCTTTGTTTTAAATTCTCCTCTCTCCTTCTCAGATAACTCCTACAACTGTTTTTACACTTCCAGTTTAGCAAATCTTACAGACAGGGTAAATCTACAGAAATAACTTGAGCAGCAAAAAAGCAAAACCAACTCTGCACCTCTGCAGAGCAAGCGAGATCCTGATGGCCTGCTTCCATGGCAAATTCACTTCAGTTAGCTTTATACCTAAAAGCCTCTAATTTAGGGGAAAAAATATTTAATTTTGTTATCTATAACTCTTTACCTTTGCCGACAACAAGCAGGTATTAAGGAACAGATCAGTCAAACCTAAATTTCATCTGGAGTAACATTAGTCAAGAGTTCACGTGTAATTTAAGCAGAAAAAAATCATGGTCCGAGTGCTTTGCCAGGCAGTGTCCATTCTTGGTGAGTACATGCTTTTCCATAGCACTGTTACAGCCCATTTAACATTCTGCTTTTGATTTTGCTTCAAATTTACGTTATTTATCTCGCCCTAAATATTTACACCACAGTGTAAGTCAAGTCTCAGGCAGCCTTATGCCTCATTGACAATATTTTCCTTAGAACCTTGGCTCCCTGTTGTCCTATTTTCCTGTACGGATATAGCTTTCTGCCTTTATGGGTCCTCGTTAATTAAAAATACTTCGAATAGTTTGAATCCCACTGAAGCAAAACATTATGGCATAACACATAAATTATGAAGAAAAAAATACTGCTAGCATGGATCACTTCCCAGCATTCCTAATAACAGGGAGCAAGCACACTGCATTTCTAGCCCCTCTCTCTCACCTCTTGTATTGCCTTTTGAGGTCACAGCCTTTCCCTGCAGCCCTCCCCCTGCCCCAGCAGTGGAGAATGGGAAGGGAAGGGAGCTTCCCTTCCCTGGGAGTGGGACACTTCTGCCCTCTCCCCCAAAATTCCCATCCCCTTCTGCTGCTGCTTTGAAGGGTGGGCTGGAGAGACCGTGCACAGGCAGAGCCAAGGTACTAAAAGTACTGTGGTTGAAAGAGCAGAAAGCTGTTTAGACAGAAATAATGGTCTCTTAGTATAAGTACAATTAAATCTGGTCTCTGTGGGGAATAGAGACCAGATGTTACATGCTGCCTCTTAATTTTTTACTTCTGCAAATTAAACAGGGTAGGGGAACAGACAGTGCCTGTGCTTCGTAACCCTCCACTTTTTTGGGTTATGCTTCAGTGGACTGTTCTGATTCACCTGTTTTAGGGCATTTCTATGTATTCTCTCTAGCTTTTTCTTTTTTATTTTCTTAAGCAAATGCTTGAATACCCAAATTTTATTTATCTCTGTGTTTTCCTGAAACTGGGATATCATGCATCTTTTTATACAAGCTTGTTTTAGCTCTTTATGCTTTTCTGAAAGCTCTGATTCTTCTATAAAAGATCATTTTGTAAAAGAGCCCTAGTGAGGTGATTGACCATTTTCTTTATCAATTATTTCCCACCAAATTTGCCTATGGTGCAAGTTAAAGTCTCTTCCCCTCTACTGCCAACTCAGCCATGATTAATCATGCAATTTAATCTGATGATAATTTATTCCATCTAATGATGCATGAGATGTAAAAAGCCCAAAGGAGGAGTTTAGGGAACTTGAAATTAGGAGGGGGGGAAAATCCCAAACCAAACATTCCCACCTTTTTTCCTTGCAAACTCAGCATATCTTATGCTGAAATTACTGAGACACCATGGAGCCCTGCTTTTTTTACAGTCTCTTGGTGCTGGAATCACACTTTAAATCATTCTCCAAAAGCATGACTTAGTTAACACTTCATTATGCAAGAAGATTTCCACTATGCTGTAGTTGGCAGTAAAATCTGACTTTCCTCATGCATTTTATCCAGCACCCACTTCAAATTAAGAAAATGAGACTTTAAAAGTTTTTGTCTAAAAGTCATATGCCTGAATGTCTATTTACACAATCATCAGTTGTACAAGGCCAATATGTTAAAAATATGACAGATCAGATGCCATAATTAAATTAAGATACTTCTGTCATTTTTTCCCCCTTTCAAGGCATAAGTATTTCACTGTACAGCATTATTTGAAGAGTAACATGTTTCATCTCAAGGATCATGAATGCCTTGCAGTATAATTTTACAATGTGGCTCGTTAAATTAATTTAGTAAGTGGAGAGCACAGTTATTTGCTCACATAAGTGTTTTCAAATTGTACTCTTCAGACTACCAGGTGTCTTAAGTGTCACAGGAACTGGCACGTCTGTAGTCCTAGGGCCAAATCATCTCTTTTACAGCTTGTATTGAGATGATGGGAGCCTCCAAAATATTTAGGGTAGCAAGTGGTGTAGGAAATCTGGCAGTCATAATCTTAGTGGAAAATTCTTTTTCAAAAAGCAGAAAATAGACTTAGCACTAGAATAATACTATATCCAATCCCCAACAACATTCACACTCTCGTAACACTGGAATTCAAGCCTTTAAAAATGTGTGGATACTTATGGTTATTTTTTACGGCTGAATCCCAAACTCTTTATTCAAGTTTTGCTCCTTTATTAAAGTGAGACTCCAGTTTGCAAGATTTTTAAAATTCGAACAGCAAGGTTAGGTGCTAACATCTGATAACATCTATTTTGATTTTGTATCCTTTTAAGATACAAATTTAAGTTGAAAAAGAGAGATCCTTCTGAAATGGATAAATACCCTTGCCATGCTACTGCACGCGTGCTTAAAATAAAAGAGGAGAAAATAACAACCCAGAACTTGTCATCAAAACTAGTACAGCTGCACTACCAGAGCACGTACACCTTTATTTCTGCAGCTAAGCCTTCTTTTTTTGATCTCTTTCAGCTAAACACAATGATCTGACTAAAGAGACCTCAGTGAATTTCAATAGGCATGGGCTTATCCAGAAAGACTTCTCAACCCTGGGCTCAGATCTGCAATAATTTTCTGACAAAGAAATCACAGAAATATTTTACAGGAAGTGCCATCAAGAAGTCATCTACTTCACTTCCCTACTGTAAGTATTTTTAGATCAATATATATAAAATGTTGAATGAAAAGTGCAGTGAATGTTGTAGAAAATCCATGCTATTCTCACATAATTTATTTTTCATCATGCTAACAACACAGAGGGGTTTTGTACCTCTGATGTGACTGGGTATCAGAAAATATTTGTAAATCTCGTTTTTTATAACAACCAATATTCAAAATGAGACCATTTTTAACAATAACTTGAAATACATCTACATTTCAAATTATTACATTATAGTTTTATAAACTACCTATACACATAGGAAAGAACAACCAAAAGATAGCCTCCAGCCTGTATTTTATTTGAGAAAAAATAATTCGACATTAAATCAGACTGTTAACTGATTCCATCTTTAAAATCCTCATGACAATGCAGATCATGATTTAAAAACTGACATTCCCTCCAAGAAGGAAACCCACATACTGGCACATATATTTCACACAATTTGAAAAGAAAGGCTGCCAGAAATGAACCAGTAAGGATTAAGTTTAAATTAGATTCAATTCATATGGCTAAGTTAAAACTGTAAGTAGCCTTTCTGTAGGGATAGTAAAAACTCAGCTGGACAGTGCCCTGAGCAAAGTGGTCTAGGCTGGCCTGTATGACTCTTAATTCTGTGAAGAATGTAAAGTGATTGAGTAATTTAGGTTGGAAAGTTCAGTCTCATTGCTTAGGGTCTTCTGCATTCAAGTTTTTTAAATTTTCATTGTTGTGGACTCCACAGACTCTCTGGCAGTGTGGAACAGCGTGTAACACCAAACTCCAGTCCTTCAGAGCCACAAAACTTCCATTTGTACGGCTCAGCCCATCCACACTTCCAGCCCCATACACTTCCTTTTCACATTTGAACTGAGTTAGGAATTTCCTGTTCAACCAGTCTGGGTGCCTGCTGTGTACACCCATTCTCCTGCAGTTCAGGATGGACTGTCCTTGTGCTTTCAGGGGGCTGGCCTCCAGACTGACAGTCTCTTTGGCCCTTTGCCCCTCAGAGCACCCTCCCATGAATCATAGAATCACAGACTGGTTTGGTTTGAAAGGGACCTTTAAAGATCATCCGTTTCCAACCCCCTGCCATGGGTAGGGACACCTCCCACTAGACCACATTGCTCAAAGCCCCATCCAACCTCGTCTTGAACACTTCTAGGGATAGGGCATCAAGAGCTTCTCATGAGATCCTATCTGCCTGCTGCCTGAACAAGCTGAAGTTCAGAGTATTTAGTCTGCTACTGCTGCTTCTACTCTCTGCTTCTGCTACTACTACCTCCCTTTGCTATCCTATTCCTAATTTCTAAGGGAAGAGCCAGTAAATGAAAGCTCAAATTGTGCAAAGCCACTCATTTTTTAAAATTGCCAACACTAGATTAGAGTTTTAGCTGCTGCATGGTATTACATCCAGTTGTCTTCAGACTGTAAAGGTGGCATAAGCTTACTCCTTGTTTTTCCAAGTGTCAGTTTTCCTCAGGGAGAGAAAAAGGGAGTGAAACAACTGCCTCTTTGTGACTATGATACAGGTACTTATGGCCTGGGAAAGAGGAAAGAAGAAAAAGTGGCAAGTCAGATTCTTCATTCTTGTTTCTCTGTGCTTGATACAAGGTTATGGGTATTTAATTTTTATCTGAGTATTTTTATGCTCCTTTGAATTTCTAATATCCTGAGATCTGTCAAGGGATGTATTGGCCACTCTTGAGCTGTAACACTCCTCAACAGATTCTTTATCCTTTCTCCACAGCATTTCAGTGAGAGTAGAGGAGATCTGTTTCCATCTTCCAAATGGAGCACCTCAGAAGTTGTCATCTTGCTTCCTATCATGTGATGTGTCATGACATAATTCCAACTGCTTGCTCTTTTTAAACCTTCTCACTCTCTCCCTCCACATATGATATAGCACCGTCTTTCCTCCTCTCTTCACCATGGGTTTGTGCATTGCCTATCTCTCAGTTATTTCTAGAGAGGAAAGTTTCTAGAGGGAAGGTTTCACATATAAGATTTCACAAAGATGTAGTTCTCAAACTCCTTTAAAAATAAATGTGCTCTCCATGACCATTGAAGGACCTTTAAAAAAATTCTCCATATGTGTAAATCTGCTCATCTCTGAGGACAGGATTTTATTTTGTCTTGAGGACAAGTATTTTATTTTAAAAAAAAGAAGAGTCAGGCAATTAAAAAAATTATCCTAGTGCTGAAATTGGCAGTGACAAGACTGGCATTTTATCAAATGCAACCTATTTGGGACTTATCTAAGTGACCAGTAAAACATTTAAAACTCACTTGGTATTTCAGGTATTTACATAAACTTTGACTGCACGCTGTAGAAGGCTTTCTGTTGTGGTTCCAGTAGAGCACAGTTATTTGATTTCATTCCTTGGGCAGTTCTTCTAAGGGTCAGTTTGCAATAGTTTCCCCATTACTGGAGGAACCTGAAGGCCCTGAAGAAATCCCAATGCAGATAAGTGACCACATTGCATCAGGACTAATGTAACTTAACTGACGCTGACTTCTCCAGAGCTACGGGCACTTGCATGAGAACTGAGCTCTGGTTCCTGTGATAAAAGCAAAATGTCAGGCAGGAAAGCTGAGAGACAGACATTTCTGCTGAGGAGAATCACTTATTTCAACTGTAAGCCTGAATGCAGTGATATTCTCCCTTGCATTGTGGGGTTTCTGTAAGGATCTCCCAGTTTGTTGAAGGAATAACCAGGCTTGAGGGAGAATGGCTGAAGGTGGTATAGCAACATGTCAACCCCCTTTTTTCACATTATAAATTCAACTGCCTAGGAGGAAACCACCTCATGACTTGGAGTAGTTCAGGATAAACATTAATAATAACAAATTCTAATTGGTCATTATTGCTTGAACAGAAAATATCGGATTTCATTTTCACCAGGAGGAAATGAAAACGTCATGTACTGTAATATGACAAGCATGGAATTTACAGTAGTGATATGTACTTGTAATTACCTTTATATGTGTAAATGCACACAAAGCAGAACACCAGGGAGGCCGTTTTACAACAGATTTAATCAAGAGAACATCTACGTCTCCTCATAAACTTACTTAACCAACTTTGAAAAAAGAATGGAGTTGATTAGACAGGTTAATGGGGTGATGTCTTTATAAATGACAGATGGCCACGTTAGAACAGAAAGTTGTTCACTCTCCATTTTTTATTTTATTCTACTTATGAGACTATTTTACTACTTTTTTTTTTTAATTTATGAAAGCATTGCTCATACATTTTTGATTAGCAGTGGTTCACTGGAAAAAAAAAGCAATTTCCAATGAAACTGAAGTTTTAGCTAGATGGATGTTGTCATCATGCTCAAGTGGCAATAATCAAAACTAAAATACAAAATGAATTTTTTGGAATTCCAGGTCCTTATAAATATCCTGACCTCCCTGCATTGGCCTGCAAATGGAGAAAAGTGCTTGCAGATTTGCAAGCTCATAGGAACATAACAAAGGAATGGAAACATGCAGAGGAAAGCTAGCTTTTTTTGTGTAAGAGGAACCAATTAGTGGTGAATTTGGCAGAGTAATTAAAAAATTACAATTTAAAAAACAAGAGTTAATTAAGAATAATAAAAAATATTATTATAGTGCAAAATTAGCTACGCTTGAAAAAATAATAATAATATTCACCCTGGGCACCTCAGAATTCTCAAAGTGTAGGATATGGAATAACCTAGATGGTTAAGTCTTCCTTTAGGTGTCTGAGGTGTCCAGAAGTGAAAAATGTCCATTCCTAAATGGACCATAAATTAAGAAAATAAGCATTGTTAACCTTCTACTCTTTCATCTTCCTTTGGCATTTTTCACTGACATGAAGTGTACAGCTTCTTCATCTGGTGCAGTTGGTTAAAATAATCCTACTGGGCATCTCTCTGACCTTTCATTCATGAATGTGAAAACCAAAGTCTTCCAGGAACATTTTCTCTTGAAAATTTCTCTGTAAGTTTAGGATTTATGAGAACTGCTAGACTAAGTTTTGAAAAATCTCTGGATATTTGGGGCCTTTTTGCATTCATCAGGATTGTAACACCAGTGCAATGAAACAATTTTTAAGTATGTGTGTGAAACTCTGCAGCAGAGAGCAATAACAAAAAATAATTCTAGATAGTCAGGATAATGTGGCTGCAATGTGTCACAGTCTGGATGAGAATTCTTGCAAACTTTTCAAGTGCTAGGATACTGCTGTTTTTTGAAGTACAATAGCATATAACAAGTTTAATTTCATTTATCTGGGCATATGTAAATCAATAGTTTCCATAACAGTGTCTAATCCTCATTAACAGAAACAGATTCACTTATCCCTGAGGTAGCTAAATAGGTGCCTGGCAGCTGCAAAGGTACAGTGGTCCACCTTTTACTAATAACATTATGATCAACAGTTTTGGGTGATCATTTGACATCCTATTTAAGTCACTGCACAACTCAATGGGCTCCTCCCACAATCCATCTCTCATGACCATAAAGAAGACAAATTTCACACAGAGTATCCATATAGGTAACAGCTGTGACTGGCTTTGTGTTCCTTACTGGTACTTCCACAGATTATTTGCTGTAACGTCAGTAGCACCTCTTACCAGTGTGTTACCATCTGGTCAAGTGTTACCAGACCAAGATGGACATAATGCTACAGAAATTACTTAGATCTACCTTTGCTCAATTAATTCCTTAATTCTATGTCCTCATAGCACTGCCAATACCTGCTGCCAGATCCCTGATTTTCCCTGGATCTCCTATTTCCCCAGAGTCAGCTGGATGTTGGCAGCATTTTGAGGTGAAGGTACGTGTGGGTTTTTTTCGTTTGTTTTCAGTTGGTGCTAACTGGAGTAATCGGATCAGTGGTGAATTGCTGGTTTCATAAATCTAGTGAGGATAGGATATAGGGGATAATACAGAAAGGATTATGTAAAAGATTTGTATCTTCAGGAAATACTGATTTCCACAGTGCCTGATCCTTAACAGTAAGCTACTGTCTTCCAGCACCTGGCTGCCTTGCAAAGTAGTCAGTTTGAGTGCCTTGATATGCAAAATACCACAGCTAATCTAGTCAGACAATCCTTGATCATTTTGTGACTTCTTAAAGTAAGTAAATATGTAAAAGAATGTTCCTCAGTACACCACTGTTTTAATAATCTAATGAAAGATGCTGCAGTTTGGAAGAGCCTGGTAAATGTGGCAGTCTTCTAAATATTTTATTCTTGTTTGCATCCTATTCCTAAAGCACTGATCCCATGATTCATTAAGGCTCTCTATGGATTGTCTCCCTGAACACTTCCTTTGTCACTGATCTCTGTTTCTATTAAAACGAGGTCATTCCATTCCTTTCACTTTCTGCTGTTCTTTCTTCTGTTTAATTCACCTCATTATTTTGCTACCATCCTTCTCCTTCCTTACAAAACATGAGGTTCACCTCCTCTTCCTTGACCTGTTCATCCTCCTACACACAGCCCTATTAAATTTCCTCCCTCCAACAGAGCCTCCTCCCTCTGAATCCCACACAAGCATTAATTCAGGGAGAGCTTTATTGAAAAGAAAATGAGATAGCAAAAAAATGTGTGATGGATAAAAATAGAAGGAATTAGTAGTTATAATAGAAAGGTTTCAGGTGAGCCAAAATTAATACAGCATCCAAAATGTACATAGGCTGGTTTAAAAAGAAGAAAATGAAATACAGCATGGATTTTCAGAGACACCCCATCTCCCTTATTTTCTTTCCTTTCTGTGTAGCCACCAGGTGCTACACAGTCCCTGGGAAACAATGATTTAGCCAAAACCTTGTCTGTTCTCTTCTAACTGTTCTTACTTCAGTGTTGTGATCCAGAGAAGTACTGAAAGCCAGAGGGAGAATACACAACTTTTTTGTTTATTGCTCATTATAGGACCATCTCTAATCTTTGTTGTTCAAACTATACAATAGAACTGAAAAACTGAAGCAATACATACCAACAGTGAGCTGTTTCCATAATACTGATAATAATTCCAGTTTTTGTTACTCATTCCTTTCTGTGATGTAGCACAGGCCTGTAGCTGCATTTACTCCACAGATCTTAATCCAGCCTCTGTGAGAAGTAATTTGTTGGGGATTTCAAAGCATCCTCTGAGATCATACTAGAGTTTTATGCAGAAAACCTCTCATAATCCCTCTCAAAACTCTAATATGGAGCTATTTCTGGATCTTATGCGTCTTTTGGACCAGGCTTGGATGGAGAGTTTGAACAGCACATGAGAAACAACTGTGGTGCAAGCTGTGTGTAATGAGGGATGGGCACAGCTGCAGCCAGGCTGGGAGCAGCTGCTTCCACAGGCTCACAGAATCCTTTGGGTCCAGTACAGCAAGGTAAGCACAGGTGCAAAGACACCTCCCTCCAGCACACTCTGCAAGTTTACAGATGTCTGGTCTGATGAATATGCCATTTAAACTTGGCTTTCAGTGAAGAAACATGATTTGTAGTGTCTTCTGTTTGCTAAGGCCATGCACCTTTGTTTTGCCCAAAAACAATGTAGGGTTTACTACCAAAGCAGAAACCAGAGCAAACGTGTCTTACAGTGTTGCCAGAAACTGGATTCTTACAAGGATTTTCACGACTACAGTCATATCTTTTAGTACAAATGAGAAAGTGGAAAAAAGGGTGACAAAATCAAGGTGCACACTCAAGAGGAAAAGTAAGGAGTTCTCATTAAAAGTAGTGCAGAGTGAGGTGTTTCATAAATTTATTCAGAATTTGCTGTGGTAAAAGTTCATGAGATATTTCCTTCTATTGCATGGATAGTGTAAGGAACTACACCGACATTTTGAAGACCCTAAAGAGATCGGCTAAAGCAGCTTCATAAAAGAATTACCTGCATAATTTCCTTAGAGAATGGAAATGCATTTTCTAGTGCCACCTAGCTGGGACTCATTAGGCATTCATTTATTAATTCTGAGCTTCTAAAAACACTGATAGCAGCAATTCACCAATGTTGAAAATGTGATGTTGACAAATGAAGAGATAAACTGTATAGACTTCTAAACAAAAATGAGGAAAAATCACCATATGCATTTTAAAAAATACATTATAAAAAAGTAAAATTCGACATTATAAAAATGCACTGAAGTATATTTAAAAAAAATAAAAGAATACCATCTAATGCATACTGCAATAGCCTTCACACTTAATCAAAAGAAAAGTTCCTCAAGGCTAATCTTTGTTTTGGGATGACATTGCTCTCTTGAAGTATTATGCTCCCTGTAAACACTGAGAGGACCTCTCATGTTTAAGGTCAACGGTATGTAAAAACAGCATTTTAATTTGAGTTTTTATTCCTAGTCAAGGATTTTTAAAGAAGCTCTTAATCACACAATCCTAGAATCATTTAGGTTGGAAAAAACCCTCTGAGATCATCGAGTCCATCCATCCCTTAATGCAGCACTGCCCAGTCCACCACTAAGCCATGTACCCCCCCAGTGCCACATCTACATGTCCTGCAAATACCTCCAGGGATGGTGACTCAGCCACTCCCCTGGGCAGCATCCCAATGCTTGGCAACCCTTTCATCCTAATGTCCAGTCTAAACCTGGCACACCTGGAGGCTGTTTCTTGTCATCCAATGTTTGAGATCAAGATAAAGAAGCATTTTGTCATAAAAATTATAACATTATATACTATTTCTTTTCCCTCATTTTGCTTGAAAGCAGAGTACTTTGTTGCTAAAACATACTTAATTCAAAACTTTTTCTGAAATTGCTTGGTGTCATGAAGGCACCCCCCAAACCCCAACAAAACTGAACACATTAATTCAGTTGGACTGTGTAAGCAGAAGAAAGTTGTAAGTTATTGTGGACATTTGTTTTCTTACCCTATATAGACTAAATGGGGGCTACTATGTAAAAGATCTGATCCCTGAGCGCTGTTCAGGTTTATCTGCAGCAATTTAAAAGGGTAATGGCTCCAGCTGCCAAAAACTGCTCTTACAACAGATGCAATGAAGCTGGCAGTGGGTCTGTTCCTCAGCTGCTGTACTTCACTCCCACACTAGCCATTAATGCACATTGAAAAGATACCCCCAAGACTTCTCTCCCTCCCTTCATCTCTCTCAGCCTCTCCTCCTACATCACATGCTTGAGTTTCTTCACCGTGTCTGTGGCCTGCCACCAGACCTGCTCCAGTGTGTCCACGTGTTCCTTCTCCTGGGGAGCCCAGAATGGGACACAGCATCCCCAGTGGGGCCTGATCAGTGCTGAACAGAGAGTTCAGAAGATTTGAATAAAGCTTCTAAACCAGCACCCATGGTAATATCTAAAACATTTAAACAGAAAGTACATTTTTCTTAAAATAGACTTTAGAGACTTTACTAGTACACATAAAATCTTATGGGGTTCATTCCCAATCTGGGGGTTTAGGTTGATTTTTAATCCATGCTTTTGGGTTGTAAGGTTTAGAGAAACATTTTTTTATTCCCTTATCTCAACATTTCCACTTTGATTGTGGGAGGCAGAACCAGCATTAGACTTGTAACCCACATTAGGGAAGCTCAGAACAAAGGATTAAGGCAGGGTTCATTCCCAATTCTCAGCTGTAGTTTAAATAACTTATATCTAATGTAGTCTGTGTCTCCAGATCTTTGGTAGAGAGTTTTTGGCATGGTTGCTTGAACATAAAACCAAATGGAGAATGGATCACCTGGAGAATTTAATATCGTTTTTACCTGGATGAAAAATCAAATTAAAACAATTGTCTCTGGAACCCTAAACTGGCAGTCTGCTGAACTTTACCTGCCTTGACTAAAGCAAATACCCCACTGCCTTTAACAATCAAGACCAGTCAAGAAGTATTTATTTATCTGTAAGGAAATACAGGATGATCTGACAGGATTCAGCATGACAATGCTGTCTGTACTGGCAAACTGGCTTTGCTGGATATTGGAGTATGCAGTTTAGATGAAAACATTAAAGATCTGAAATCCATTAAGCTGGATTTTTGCAATTAATTTTATTTTATTTATTTTCTTTCCGTGGTGATGTTAAAGAAGAAAGCAAAAAAATATTAAGAGCAAATGTTACATTCTATTCGGATAACAGGAGGGGCCACAAATAGAATTCATACTCCCAGTCACTAGGTACGTAAAGAATTCCAAACTTTATTTCACTTCTGCTTTTGCCTGGTGGCAGATAGCCTGATGAAAAGCTTAAAGATAAAGGCCAATGAGGGAATACTTAAAAGAAGGCAGGTAAAACTGATGTATGAAAACGTGTACGTATATTTTCCTTACATGAGGGAAGACAATACTGTAGGAAACTACAGGTTACTCAGAAAGACAAGGAAGCTCAAGCAGTAAATGTGAGGAATCCAAAACATGCCTGAGAAATGCTGGCAGCAGCAAACTCTTAAGATTAAAATTTCAAGATTACACAGCATGTGTATCACAACACAAGCTCACTGTAGCTTTGTAGAGGCTGAATGTGTCAGCGTTACAGTTCTAAACATTTCTGATTCCAAGGAAGAAACTGCAGATGTTTGCAGCTCAAATTAGATAACAGCATCTCTTCCTAATAATGTATATGTATATATGTATGTGTGTGTGTAACTAACGTATGTATGTATGTAAGTAAGGGAAATGAGGAAAGAAAGGAAAAAAAGGAGCTTAGTCCTCTTTTAGGACTTGGAAATTCAAACATATTCTAGTCTTGACACACACTCTAAAGATAAAAGTAACAATGTGAGAAAATTATGTAGGAAGGGAATGGATTAAAGTACTGAAACAGAAAGTGTTGTTGAGTGTCTTTAATTTTTTGGCCAAAAAACATGGGAAATTTGATACCAACACACACAAAGTATGGCATTCCCAAATCAGGCCACAATATAAAGATAAATATTATTTTAACAATAAAAGTTAAAATTTTATTTAAAAATAAATCCAGTTAGTATAATAGTTTATATTAAATATTACAATCATATTTAGCATGCTTGTAAGAAACATTGCACACCACTTCAGAAAAGCATTTTCCAAAAAAACTGTGGTTTGTTTCTACGTTTTTTTGGGTATAAACAGGGTCAGGGAGGTGGACATACAAAACATTCTGTCCCAAACATCATGTAGTAAGAAGAATAAAGTGCAATATTTATTTCCCAGACAAAACACCCATCATACTCTTTGGAGTTTCTTTAGTGCCAGACTTCAAAATGCAGAAATTTTTACCAATTTAAAGATCCATTCCCTTGCCCTCCATAGAATAAATGGCAGCTTTGTATATCACAGAAGATGTGAAGCTTTAAAATGCACGCATATTTATATTTGTTTTCGATATCTATTTGTGTATCTTCAAGTTATCCTCGATGATCTTTCCTTTGGAAATCTCTGCTGCTGCAATGTTGGCTGTGATACTGTGTTAATAAAACTCAAACACTTCCCTGTGTGTTAAACAGCTGGTACAAGACGTCGCAGTCTTTAGAAGCGTGTCTAATCCCCATTAACGCAAGCAGTCGCCTTAAAAATGCAGAGCTGAAGACTCCTTGAAT
Organism: Pachyramphus minor; assembly: GCA_013397135.1. Classification (NCBI taxonomy): domain Eukaryota; kingdom Metazoa; phylum Chordata; class Aves; order Passeriformes; family Tyrannidae; genus Pachyramphus; species Pachyramphus minor. The sequence continues at coordinate 109,347 of VYXB01005378.1, forward strand.
GAAGAGTTCGGAGGAGCAGACCCTCCTCCTTCTTTATTAACAGATAGATACTCGGGTTAATATCGAACAGATTCTTTGAAAGGTCAAACAAAAGGCTCCCTGCGTCCGAGATGGGATGGGATTTATAGCTCAGGTCACCCTGGGAGGAAGCACAGAGAGGACACCACTTCTCGTGCTTTACAACCGGCAGAAGCAGGATCCGCAGTTGTACGCGGAGATTACACCGCCCACCCTCGGGGCCCCGGCTTTTGGCACCGCCGCCCCTTCGGTGGGAGCGGGTGTGACACCGGCTCTGGGAAACCAAAACAACCGGTACAGCTCTCACAGGCTTTTAACGTGAGGCAAAAGGGCGAGTTTTCCTTCCCTCCTGCTGCACCCCTTTTACCTCAGCTCGTCACATCTGGGCGGCGTCTTGCTTGACCCATATTCGCTCCCCAGGGAGCAGTGCCTGGAGGAGGAGGAAGGACGCCCGCCCATGCTGGAGGTTTGGGTGGGGAAGGGGCTCACCCGCCCACCCGGGATCGCTGCGGCGATCGCCCCCACCCCAGCACAGGCGCTTCCTTTCTATCGCGCCGCGGTTTTCCTCGGGATTGGAGCCGCGAGCGCAGCTGGGGGCCCGCTGTCCGCGTACGGTTTATTTAAAAAACAAAACAAAAAAAAACCCAAACGAAAAATACCCCACTTCAAAACCACCCCTCTCTAAAAGAAAAAAAAAATTGCTTCAGGAGCGGCAGACTCCAATTAGTTATAGAACTTGGCCCTAGTGAGGCAACATCTGGAGTGCAGTGTCCAGTTCTGGGCTCCTCAGAACAAGAAAGCGGAGGCCACAGAGGTGATGAGGGGTCTGGAGCATCTCTTAAGAGGAGGGGCACTGGGTGGAGAGTCTTCTTTAGTCTAAAAAAGAGAAGACTGAGAGGAGATCTCATCAGTACATATGAATATCTCAAAGGCGGGTGCCAAGAGGATGGTGCCAGACCCTTTTCAGTGCCCAACGACAGGACGAGGAGGCCACAAAGTAAGACACAAGAAGTTCCACCTCAACATCAGGAAGAACTTCTTTGCTTTGATCGTGGCAGAGCACTGAAACAGGCTGCCCGGGGAGGTCGTGGAGTCTCCCTCTCTGGAGACATTCCAAACCCACCTGGACGCATTCCCGGCGTCACTTGCTCCAGGTGCCCCTGCCCTGGAAGTGGGGTTGGAATGGATGATCTGCAGGGGTCCAACCCTAACGATTCTGTGATTC
>VYXB01005378.1:110808-138373 GCA_013397135.1 Pachyramphus minor
AGCGGGCAGCGCGGCAGCGCAGCCGCCTCCCGGCCCCGGAGCGGCGCGTCGGGGCAGCCCGCTCCCCCTCCGCAGCTCCCGGTGAGTGCGAACTTGGCTGGGGCGCTGCACCTGCGGCGGTGCTGGGGCCGGAGCCGGGGGAGGGCGCAGTGGGCAGAAGGAGCGGATTCCCTGTAAGATAATAATAATAATCATAATCCTGAAAAAAAGAGAGATTAAACCCCTCGCTCCCGGGCTTGGAGCGCGGCGGGTCCCGGAGCACTTCCGCGGGGAGAGGCGTGAGCGCTCCCGGGGCGGCCCCGCAGGGAGAGGGGCGGGGGCCGGGACCCGCGGGGGGTAGGGCAGCGCCCGGCCCTGCGCGCACTGAAACACCCCTCGCGTTGTCCTTCAGGGCTGTAAATACCTGCCCGGGGGCAGAGCGTTGTGACAGGCGCCTCCTGCTGAGGAGAGAGCCGGGATTCCGAGGGCGCGTCCTTCCCTGCCTGACACCCTCCCCCGCCGGACGCCGCGTTCCCCGGGAGCCGGAGCTGAAGGGAAGGAAGGAGTGGGCCGTCGCTCACCTTCCCGGCTGCACAGGTCGCTCTTTCTTCCCGGAGCGGCGAGCGTGGAGCTGGCGCTGGAAGCCGTAACCTGCGGTGAACTGGCCATGGCGAGTGAGGACAAACAAGTTGTTCAGCCAACAGGTGATGATGGAGGAGGAGCGGGAAAAGAAGGAAATGCTGCTGAAGGGGGAAGCGTGCTGCAGCCTTTGAATCCAGGAGTCCCCATCCGAGGTATCAAGATGAAATTTGCTGTGCTGACAGGACTAGTTGAAGTTGGTGAAGTATCCAACAGAGACCTAGTCGACACTGTGTTTAATCTGGTAAGTTGATTGACTGAATGAGGGAAAAGAACAGCATGGGTATGCAAAAGAATCCCACAGTTTTTTGATGTTATCTTTCTGTTAGTAATTTTTTACATGTTTACACTTTCACCATACTGGATTTCAACTAAGTTCAAAATATTATCACAAAAACTGAAAAAAAAAAAAAGGACGTGAGCTTCTAAATAAGCATACTTAAATTTGAAACAACTCTAAACAGCATCCTTCTTAGTTAGCCTCAGAGAAATTGTTGCTTTATGTAGACCTGGGAAGTGTATTGTTATGTTTAAACATTTAACAGACATGCTCAACAAGAAAGTTAAATGTTAATTTAGTAACTCAAACTGTCATCAAAACATACACATTGTTGTTTTAAGTCAAAACAAGTTTTCCCACGAAGATATTTACGCCCTTCTTTGCTTGTCATTTGCTTTGGAAGTAGGCAGAACTTCTATGTACTGGAAATGAGGGTTTCAGGGAGCAGCTCATTCAAATTCAGTACATAGTCTGCTTATTGGGAAGAGTAGAATGTGGTTTCGGTGTCCTTTTTTTATTAATGAATTAAGGAGTCAGTCAGCTGCTATTTTTTGAAAACCATGTGGATGTGTTTAATGCTTCATAACAGATCTCACTAAAAATTGAGGATACAACCTTTTCTGTTGAAGCTACAGGCATAATATATATATGTTGAACTTCTTGGGCCAATTGCTTTAAGTTGCAGTTTAAAGCAATTAGGCTAGTTAATAATGTTTCTTTGATGCAGGTCCTAATGACCAGTCATTAGGAGAAAAACTGTCTTTAAGTTTACAAAGATATTCTGCTATTATCAGAGGTCTTAATGCATCTCTAAAAATACCTATCGTCGCTCCTCCTTCCTTTAAGTGAGCAGGTTTGACTTTGAAACAATGTGGTTTCTGACAAACCAGGAAGTGAGAGCCTGTAATAGTTTAAAGCTCTGTAACAAGGAAAGTTGAGGCAAAAGTCATACTGGGTTTTTTAAATGCTGTTTGCATCTCAATTATTTTGTTAGTAGCATTCTGTGCTACATACAAATTTTAATGGTCGCTAAATATTTGTGTGCTGTGTCTGTTTAACGTTTTTCAGTGTTATCTTCTTGGGTTACAGTGAATGTTTATTTTTTGAATATTTTCGTACAATGTCATGCTCTAAATTGTTTGGATGAAAGTCTCAGTACAGAGGAATTGAAGTAGTGACAAAAATAAAGTGCATATCAGAGGTTTCGTGGATGCTTCAAGTATGAGGAAGTGATTTAAGTTACTTGGAGTCCACTTGACTATTGTCCTGGACAAAACCCAGTGTTCAGATATAAGGACAGGAGGTTCAAAAGGAAATTCTGGTCAATAGTTTATGATTTAGGACACCTGTGTGAGGGGAAATTGTTTGTGAGGGCATTACATTTGACTTTGTGTGGTCTTTTGAGTGGTGTACTGGAGGTATATTTTGTGGTAGTGGTGGAGAGAGGTTCAGCAGAATAATTAAAAATGTAAAAGCTCCTTTATTCCTGGGATTCCGGTTCTGCTCCATTTTGAACAAGAGAAGAGCAAAAAATTCAGCTTGATTCAGAGAATCCTTGATTTTAGGTTTAAGAGGTCTGGAGAATTGACCTATGGACTACATTTTCCTGGATCTTCATTTCCTAACTAGATAAGGGAGAGTTTCTGGCCCTGGAAATTTTTCAAAGTGTGTTCTTACTTTTCCTGCAAGTGAAACAACATTGCTGACCTCTCTGAGAAGATTCCTCAACCATTTCAGCACAGCTGCCTGCAGTGTGGGAGGCTAAAGGTCAAGCTCGTGCCCCACATTATTTTATCAGATGATAGGTATCATGAAACAACCAATAGTTTGGTAGAGTTTTTTTTTGGTAAAGACCGTTAAGCTGACTTTTTAATGTAACTTTTTGTGATATGAGGGTTATGAGGTCTCCCTCCAAAGCAATACTCCTTCACCTGTCACTGAGTTCTGCCTCTGTTTAGTTGTTAGCTGTGACCATTTTGTCAGTTTAATACCACTGAAATCACACTGAACAGAATTTAAGGCGTGTGAGGTATTGGTTAGGAATGGCCTACTTATTTTTCTGTGTGTATGTACAGAAAATAGGTAACTTTCATATGAAGAAGTGATTCTTTGCTATGGCTTTTTCAGCAGTTTGTTTCCCAATAGCCTTCTGAGCAGGTTTGCTCATGTGTGTGCAGGTTGAACTGGAATTGTGCTGTGATATGTTGTTACTAATGGGGTTAAGCCCAAGGTATCCCCTCCTGTTGAGTTTCATTCTGTTTGATGACTCATAACTGCACTACTTCAGGGGTGTGAGCAGAAAAATCAGTTGCCCTGCTTCTTGTGTTTTGAAAAGAGGAGACATGTGGTATTTGGGGGATTTTTTGATCACTAAAGTGGCAGGTGAGATGTCTTTAGACCAAAGTGCAAGCAGGGCTGGGCAAATCTTTGTTGAAAGGTTGTTTTACGTATTCTTTATAGCATAACCACCCTCATATATTAAGGGTTTATTTTTTAGAAAGGGATGTTAGCTAGCCTAATTTTAATTTCTTGAGAAAACACATTGCTCTTAGTTATGCCCTTCAAGCTTGCTGTAGCATATGGAGGGAAGCACAAAGTGCTGTCCTGATGTTTCTTGTCTTTAAGTATTTAAGAGATGGTTGTGGTCTATATGTGAAAGACTCAGAAGGTCAAAAATCTAAAGTGCACAGTAATTCACTTGCTGCTTATTGAAGAAATTTAAGCTTCTGTAGTCCTGATTGCCCAAGCAATCACTGTTTAGTTCAGCAGTGTTGGATCTTGGAGCTGAGAACCACCCACAACATTTTCTCTGTCCAGCAGTGTAACAGAGTGCTTAGGAAGCTCCCTTCCAGCATGCATCAAAAACTTAGTGGTCTCATTTTACTATCTTTGGAAATCCTGTTCTTAGAAATATTCAAATTGATCTGCTTTGTTTTGGTCAGTATTTTTGATGAACATAGTTTTCCAGCCTGTGGTAGATATGGCTTTGTATTCAGATATTTCTGCACTCTTGAAATTGAAGAGGGGAATACAGAATTTAAAGAAGATGATTATTCTGTGAAAAACTTTGAAAGCACATTCTTTTTTCTGGTGTTAATGTGTTCTGTTACTTTTTTTGACAGAATGAGCTATGTTATGGTTATATATTCCTTATGCATTGTGAATTTGTTTTTAATTGACTTTGGGCAGTAATAACTCCTTGAAACTCCTTTGTATACAAATCAGGTGAATTTCTATGCATGAACTCATATTTGCACCCTGCCTCTCCTCCCCTGTAGTTTATTAAAATAAAATAAACCTCCTGATACGAGAAGATGATAGAATGGAAAAATAAATTATGTACAGTGAGATCTGTTACTAACTTAAAATAACTGTGGTTTTCATAGTAAAACAAACACAAGTTGACTTGCTATTAAAGAAAAAACTTCTAGGTGGAGTAGTAGAAATAATTCAGCAATTAGCAAAAGTTAGACTTCTAGGATCTGAAGTTCTCAGGTGTAGAGTATGAATTCTGTTCTGAAGGCTACACAACCTGCACTGGAAATATAGGAGGTCCTGCAAAGTCTTTTTGAGGTTGAAGCTCTGAGTGGAGCTTATAATCTACTCTATTCTAAACAGGCTTGTCTGGTATTATATGTCAGTGTTGTCCAAGTTATTGCAAGTTTCTGTTTATATGTAAAACTTAGACCACCGAATATCCTTGTTTTTCGGTAGGTAAAGGGCTCTCACTGGCAGGTATTTTGTGCACAATGAATGCTGTGTGTGCAGGGTTAACTGCTGCATTACTGGGCTTGCAGAGGGAAGTGGATGTTCTGGGAAAATTCTGCTACAATTCAAGCAGATGACTGTGCAACTGTTGTCCTTCTCTGTGGTGTTGGTATAATTCAGTTTGGGGATTTCATGCCAGAATTTACTTGGGTCTCAAGTTGACTAGTGTATTTTCTGCTCTTCTCTAAAGAAATGCTGTGCCTTGCTCTAAGCCAGTTTTGTTTGAAAAAGCTTTAGTGCTTCTAATTGTTTTATTGAGTATAGTATAGATTGTTATTTGATTTAGTTCAATTTTTTTCCCCTCAGTCCGTATTGCAAAGACTTGTTTTTTAAATGTTCTGTCTCTTTGGTGAGGAGCATGTTTTTTAAATGTTCTGTCTCTTTGGTGAGGAGCATGTGCTGTTGCTTCTGATTCTGTTCATGGATTATGAGGTCCTCACCAAGAGTTCCCTAGTGCAAATGAGAGAAATAGTTTTTATCACCTTTGGAGGAAAAAACAATGAGATCTGAGGAGCAGAGACTAAAATTACTTTGTAAATTTCATTTGTCACCTCTTTCACTTCTGCCAGACTTTACTAAAACCACAAACAAAGTCAACTGAACTGTTAAAAATTCTTACAGTTTACTTTCCTGCTGATACAACAGGTTTCTAATTTGGTATGGGTGCTTCTGAAACACTAGTGCAATGGATTTTATAAAGTATAAATTTCCCTTTTCTCATCTTTGGTCACAGGCTCATTTTGCGTGTACCATGTTGTAGAAAACCCACTAAGCTAATGCTGATAGAATTAGATGTATTGCAGTAGTAAAATTGCACCATAAATGTCTTCATAACAATGCATTCTTTTCGTTACATTATGTTTTTAGAGAGTGCTAGACTTTATTTTCTACATAAAGTTACCAATGCTGAGGACAAGTGAGAGTAACCAAGTAGTTTCTAGACCGTTGCTGAATATTGTGGATTTCTTAATATAGGCAGTCTTCCCTAGTAGGTGCACCTCTGGCTACAGTTATCCTAATTCAGTCACTTCTGTCCACTCACAGTATAGATGATAAGGTAAGTTTGTGGCTTTAGCTGGGTCAAGCTTGTAGAATTTTTTTTTTGTCTTTTTAAAAAATCATAGTAAATTGAACAGTCAGCTGTCTTAGTGGTTGTGTATGGTTTTACTCTCGTTGAGTGAGTGGAATTCAGCAAAATATTTCTACTGCTTCCAAATCTGTCTCAAAGTCCTTCAGGTGCAAACTTACTTCTTGCTGGTCGCTTCAGAGTGGGAGGCTTGTGCCCAGTGCGAGGAATGAATTTAGGCTCCTTGATTCCAAGTCCATCTTCGTGCTTTTGAAGACATCGGATCTGGGATTTGGTAACAGTAGAAGATGTTTTTGGTAGGTTTAGCCGACTAAATGAGGCTGAGATGTCTTTGACCAGATGTTACCTGGTTGAGTAATTGTTGAGTAATGGGAATCACTTGTTCTTCCCTTAAAATGGGACTTACAGACTTCCATCGTGCTAGAAAATGTACTGATGTCCTATGGATACACCTAGTATTGAAGTGGTGAGCATTGGGGTTTTCTCAGGTGTTGATGCCACTTGGACATTACTTTGTAGTTGGTGGAAATATCAGCCTGCATAGTAGGTGTTGGAACTGAGGGAAATCTTGTGCTCAGGAGAGAAAGGTAGGGAGTGTAATAAGTGAGATGGTAATGGCAGTCTTGAATTAGGCATGCTCAGGAAACGGTCTAGACAATTTTCCTCTCTGAAGAAGAGCTGATTTGTACTTTGGCCAAAAGTACAAAATTACTTTAGTATCAACTCACTTCTGTCACTGCAACTTGAAACACAATGTAGGAAAACAATATTGAAGACAAAATCTTAAGACCACACGGGAAAATGTTCAGTTTTTGTTACTCTAACTCACCAGATTTTTAGAGCTTCTCATGTCCAATTTGCAGTTTCAGGTGTGATATATATCCTGCGAATGACACGCTCTGTGTTTTTCAGAAGCGTTGGCATCCTGTACTGACATCAGTAGGCTCTGTACAAACATAAAGCTAAAAAAGCAAGGCTGAACTAGGCATTGATATATATCGTGTCTTATAGTATATAAGCAGTATTTGTTAGACAGTTGTTAATTAGCAGCCTGTTTGAAACGTGTTCATAGCATAGCTTTGAATTCCCCTTTGCAGGGGAACACATCAGTTCGATGACAGATTTTTCTAGTTGGTGTCTGGTAACAAAGCAGAGAGAGTCAGGTTTCTGTTGTGGTGGCTTTGCTGTCTCTAAGTCGTGTTTTGTGCTGCTTCTGTCAGACAATACTGGGCTGGATGGACCATGGGCCTGACCCAGCAGTGCAGAGAGCACAGTAATGTAGTGACCATATGGACTGGCTCAGGAAAAGCATTTGCGGATTAGGGAATAGAATGAAATTAGTCAAAAGCATCAGGGAAACAGGTGGATGGCATGTCAAGGTTGCTGCAAAGGCTGGACATGGCAGAGCGAGATAAAAATAGACAATTATTCTTGTATGTTGAATCTGTACACTTTGGTTTCCCTCTTCAATAATCTCTTTCAAGAGGAGTGTGAGTGAAGTTTTTTGAAGTGGCTGTATTGGATGAACATGAGAGATTGAGGAAAACCAAAGATGAAGTATTTGCTTAATTTTTTTTTTTTTTTGAGGTGGTGTTGGTTTAGTACAGTGTTTGGTTCTCAGTGGCTGCTTGGTTGCTGAAGATGCTGAACCTTGCTGGGAATTCCCAGTCTTTTGAAAAATCATCGTGTGATTTTTTTTTTTTTTTGGACTGTGTGTTAAGGTATGAACTCTGAAAGAAAAAAATGAGTTTTCTGTGTGGTTTTTTTCACTGTTTGTATATTTGTTTTACCACCTATTGGGGAACCTGCAGTTGTTCTGNTGAAAAAATATTAAGTGTTATTTTTTTTTTTTTTTTTTTTTTGGACTGTGTATTAAGGTATGAACTCTGAAAGACAAAAATGAGTTTTCTGTGTGGTTTCTTTCACTGTATGTATATTTGTTTTACCACCTATTGGGGAACCTGCAGTTGTTCTGAACTGTAGCTTACCTGGTGGTGTTCTGACCTTCTACTTTTTGCTAGATAAGTTGCCAGCTTAAAGCACTGATAGCTTCTGTCTTCACACAGTCATGAAATTCTTTATGAGCCTTAAGGAGGAAGCTTTATTCTATTGAACAGATGAAATAAGCTCTACAGTTTAGTCACTGGATGTGAAATCGCTTCTTGCTACCTTTGGTGTTTCAGTGTATAAAACCCTTTAAGAATTTATTCTGTCAAATTCAGTCTTGCATGCATTAAATTTATGCATATCTTTTAAAAGAACTTCTATTTATTTTAAATGGGTCAATCTGGAAGAAGGTTTTTGTTAATAATCACTAATTACAGTTAGCTAACTTTCTACCATTCAAGTATCTTCCCCAGCCCCCGGTGGCTTTGCTGGCCTCTTCGTAAGGTTTAGCATGATGGTTTTTGTTGTTAGCTTGACCTAATTACTAATGTCCTAATTTAGATTACATTTCTGCTTTAACTCATTCTGGATTTTTCTGGTAGACTTGATATTGGGCTACAGCATGATGTTATTGCCTGTCCAAAAACTAGTTTGGCCATTTTTATTTTACTCTGGGAGACCTTCAGGCTTTGTCTGGGAGCTCTGGCCATTTGCCAAGAGTCCGAGGGCTCAAATGAATATGCGTAAAAGAGGATACTATTGCCACCTGCTTTTTTTTTTTTTATACTGTGTGTGGCCAGTGGAGACTGTAGTTTCCAGCATGCAGTGCTGCGTATTTAGAGCAGATAGCAATCGAGATGCAGCCTTGCAGAACTACTGTAAGCAAATTCACTAAAGAATGATACTGCAGGAGTTGCAATAGCACCTTTCCTTGAGACACTGTAGTATTTTTGCTGATACTGGAAGCTTGGAGTAATTTGTGAAGACCTTGCATTGCTACAGTGCTTTAGATTCCAGGGTATCACAAACAGGCATAAGTAGTTTCTAAATAGAAACTAATTTGTGGAGAGGAAAAGTCTAATGACTTTTGTTGAACTGGATTCCCCTAGTAGTAACTGGGGAGCTGGGAGCAGCTCTGTCCCAGGCATGATTTTCTTGTTAATAGCTGCCTTGAGAAGATATTTAAATGAGAATTGCTAGTGGGAATAGGATGTGCTCTGTTGCCTCTTGTAAGTGCTTTGAGAGTTTGAGCTGCAAGTCTCTTTGCTGCAACCTGCATATGAGTGGTTTTGTTGGTTTTTGTATTCTACATGTATCTAGGAAAAAAATTTTGTATGTGCTATACAACAAATTTAGATTATTTTTTGTGTGACTGAAAACCTGGAAATGAGTTGTTCAGGCAAAAACCTGTTCTATTTTGTTGATGCAACTGAAGAAATCTGTTGGCTTATATTTCCTTTTTAGCTGCAAATCAAAACCAGAGTAGCTGTGTAGGACTCACCTGTTCTGTGAAAGTGTGTTCTGTGTGTTTGTGGCAGCATCTCCCCTTTTGCATCAGCAGTTGTTCTCTCAGGTGTGAACAGAAGCTACAGAAATAAATTAATGAAATTGAGCCTATTCTATTTGCCCCACTTAGATACTCCAAATTTCTAGGTTTGTACTGCACTAGCCCTGTAAAACAGTGACTGTAAGAATGCATATGGTGACCTGCAGCTTATTTATTCTTTCTCTGGGAATGCTGAAAGACTAGAAGCGCCAGGAAGCAGCAGGTAAGATGGTAATTGCAGCAGGAGGGCAATTTCTGTAATAAAAGACCAGCAGGAGAACCAGTAGCATCTTGTAGTGAACTGGGAAGTATGTGATTATGGAGTCCAGGATGCTGGATGATTGCTTGATAAATCTCGTGGAGTGGTTCCTTTACCAAACTGTAGGTTTGGGCAGGAGCTGTACTGTTTGCTTTCCTAAATATGATTAAGATGAGGGTAGATGGGGGAGTAAGGTAAACCCTGTTGCTTTAGAATTGCTGAATTGCTTTTGCAGATCATACAACTTTTAAGTTTTAGTAGTCCATTATTAGAGAAATCTCTGAGTTGTGCTGTTTACACTTGGGATTAAAACAGCATTCCTAAGGGCAATTGTTTTTTGCAGGATTATTAATGATCCAAGTGGACCTTGGAATCAAGTAGTGCTTAAAAAAAACCCAACAAAAAACCCCAAGAGGTTCTTTATATGGAATCATAGACTTAAGTTACACAAAATGGCCAATGATATAGAAGTAGAATTGCTGATAAGCCTTAAAACAATGCAACTGGGGGGAATATAGGAACCAAATGACTAATGTTGGTAATGGTGCATGACTGTTAAATAAACAAATGGAAACTATCAGCTCAGTCAGCATCTGCCTCCTGCTAATGTTTTTGTTGAAACTAAGCATGTGATTTGTTTGTAGTTGCGGTTGTGAACTTGATTGAAAAGAACTGGCAAGCTTTTTTGTGTGTGTCCCTCTCTAGTGGGAGCTCAGTTATACTGTAGGATTTGGTTTCAGAGTATAATTTAGGTTCCCTAATGCCTGGCTTTTAGGTATCTGATATGGAGTATGAAGCTGAGTAACTGACTGCGTTCTTTTAGAATACTTTTTGAAACACATGAGATGATATGAGATGGGGAGCTATGTATGTTTAATGTATTGCTGCTGTTACAGAATGGGAGAACACTGAGATGCTGGGAATGGATATTTCCATTGGGATTGCTAAAGGGTCTCTGTCCAATTTGTAATCTACAGCCACAGGTTACCTTCTGAAGCTGTGATATTCTTAACACTTCACATTTCCTTGATTTAGACAGGGTAGCAGTGGTGCCCCAACTTAACAGTAAAGTGCTGTGAAGAGTTCTCAGGATCAGAAACTACCAGTGGTTTTCTATCTTTATGTAAATCAGTAAATGCTTATGGGGAAAATATTACCTTGCTTTCTTACCTGTTGCTTCCTCAAAAGTAAGGTCCCAGTTTTGTGCTGTGCTAGATTATCTGCTGTCCTACCTCGCACCAGGACGCTGCTTTGTCCTTTCTGTGTCCCCTGGCTCTTCTTCTGTGGCCTGGCACCTGCTGCCTTCATCCTTGGCTGCGGAAGCGAGTCCTGGGCATTCACTGGGTTCTGTAGAGGGCTGGGAAGCTGTGAATGCCACTGTGTGCTGCAGTGGCTATAGATCAGCTGATTGGCAGGGGCATTGCTTTTGGGGAGATGTTTATTCCATGACTCACCTCAGACTTGGTGCTAAAGACTTGTACTCTTCCTGTGTACTACCTTTAAAGTGAAATGTGTATTGCTCTTCAGGAATTTTGCTGCTTTAGTGAAGTCTCACCTTTTCAGGAAATGAAAGCCACCCTGGTTTCTATCCTTGGCAGGAAGAGATTCTAATTGCCACTTATCAGGAGTGCAGAATGATGGTGGTGCGACTTGTAAAGGGACACTTGTACCACCTCTTCTGCAAAGACCAGGCTCATATACAGTGAAGAATGCCAGATTCATGAGTATGGAGAGAAGGCAAAGAAGGAAACAAGTGTCAGACCTTGTGGTGAGGGTGTTTGAATAAAGTTTTCCAGTCACTCATACATGACAGCAAAGGTTTGGAGCAGGAAGATAGTGGATTTCTTGCCCATGTGTTAGGACTTTACTGAAGACTTCTTTATGATGTACAGAATCCTGATTTTTTTCCTGGAAAGTGAATTATTACCAGGTGAAGGGGTTTGTCCAGTGAGTGAACAATCACCAGAGTTGCTTAGACATATTTCAAAAAGACAGAATTTAAATGGCAAAAGCTTGGATTTCTTGCTTCTACATAGAGCTGTCCTTTTTCAGATGATATCCCTGTTTCCAATTAGATCTAGTTTTAGGAGTGTGCTGGGTGCTTCTGTGTCCTGTCTTGAGAGAAGCCACGAGGAAACTGAAAAAAATTTCCTGTAAGGCTTCCAGAAACAAGTTAGTGTCATGTACACTCTGCCCCTCCATCCCCCAAAAAACCCTGAAAGTGTATGGTGAAAATAAATTTTCACATTGTGAGATGACGTAGAGGACTGTAACCAGGAAACTTGTTGGTTCAGGCTTTCCTTGAGCTAGAGTTTGTGTGTGTAAGTTGAGGAGCCTGGAAGACTGGAAATGGGGGAAAATATTAAAATTTCGCTTGAGAACTATCTTAGTCTTGATGTCTTTGTTGTTCTTAGCACTTTGAAGAGGGATTTTTAATCAGGTGTGCAAAGAGTTGTTGGGATCTCTTTCAATTCCAGTGGTATGAATAGAAGTAGAGGTAAAATTTTAGAGGAGCCTAACTCTACCCAAAAAACTTATCTTAAAATAACATCACAAATGAATAGTTTATTTACCGTAATACAACTTGGTTATAAACTATTTGTTACGAATTCAAACTTCTGAATTCAAATCCTGACTGTCTACGTCTCATGATCTTGTCACTATCCATCATATTAGAAAAGTCATGGCAGACTTGTGAAGTTACCAGTGACTGGAAAAGGGAAAACATAACTCCCAGTTTTAAAAGGTGAGGGGGCGAAAAAGAAAACCCAGGGAACTACAGGCTGTTCAGTCTCACCTCTGTGCCTGACAGGATCATAGAGCTCCTGGCAACTCTGCTAAGGCACATAAAAAACAAGGAGATGATCGGTGACAGCCAACAAGGCTGATGGGATTGCAGCACTGGTGACTAAGGGAAGAACAGTTGATGTCATCTATCTGGACTTGTGCAAAGCATTTGGCACAGTACCATACAAAGTCCTTGTCTGTAAACTGGAGGGGCATAGATTTGATGGATGGACCACTCGTTGGATAAGGAATTGGCTGGAATGTCACACTCAGAGAATTGAGGTCAATGGCTCAGTGTCCAAGTGGAGACCAGTAACGAGTGGTGTTCCTCAGGGATTGGTATTGGGGCCAGTCATATTTAACATGTTGTTGGTGACACAGACAGTGGGATTGAGTGATCCGTTGGTAAGTTTGCTGATGAAATCAGGTTGTGTGGTGCAGTTCACAAGCTGGATGCCATCCAGAGGGACCTGGACAGGCTTGAGAGATGGGCCCTTGTGAACCTCATGAAGTTCATCAAGGCCGAGTGCAAAGTCCTGCTCCTGAGTCCAAGCTCCTGCTCCAAGCACAAATACAGGTTGGGCAGAGAACGGATGGAGATCAGTCCCAGGGAGAAGGACTTTGGGCTGTTCATGGACAAAAAGCCCAACATGACTCAGTGATGTGCAGTTGCAGCCCAGAAAGCCAGTTGTATCCTGGGCTATATAAAAGCAGCATGGCCAGCAGGTCAAGGGAGGGGGTTCTCCCCTCAGCTTCCATGAGACTCCACCTGGACTATTGCATCAAGCTCTGGGGCTCTCAGCATAGGAAGGACATGGACATGCTTGTGTAGGTCCAGAGGAGGACAGCAAGGTGATCACCTGACTGGAGCACGTCCTGTAGGAGGACAGGCTGAGAGAGCTGGGGTTGTTTAGCCTGGATAGTCACCAAGGATATTTTAGAGCAAACTTCCAGTACATAACTGGGGGCTACAAGAGAGCTGGGGGGAGACATTTTATGAGGGTGTGTAGTGATAGGATGAGAGGTAATGATTTTAAACTGAAAGAGAGATTTAAATTAGATATAAGGAAGAAATCCTTTACTGTGGGGGTGGTGAGGCACTGGCACAAGTTGCCCAGAAAAGTTGTGAATGCCCCATGCCTGGAAGTGTTGAAAGGTAGGTTGGATGGGGATTTGAGCAACCTGTTGCAGTGAAAGGTATCCCTGCCCTGCCCATGGCAGAGTGGATGGAACTAGGTTATCTTTAAGGTCGTTTCCAAACCAGGCCATTGGGTGATTTGGTAATTTGGTGATTCTTTGTTGATCTCTATGGGAGATCGACTTTTAAGTACACAAGAGTGTCAGAAATTAATAATAATTAATAATAACAATAAATTGTTAACTTACCTGTGGAGGCAGGGGGAAGGAGAATTATTGCAGTGGATTTTGACTTGTCCTTATTTGTCACATATTGCTTAGAGTCGGTTTTCATTTGCTCTGTAGTGTGACACTGTATATTAGTCCTGTAGCTTTTGCTGCTGATGTGAAGGGTTTAATGAGTGTTTCATGGCTCTCTCCTACTCTGATAGCTGAAGGCCAGTATCTTCCTGAACAGGATATTTCTCTGCATTGCAACATAGTAATGCTACGTATTGCTGGCAATAGGACTAGTCAGACACAAGCTTAATGACCATTTTGTGGCATCCATTACACCTATTTTGTGGAATAGCTCTGTAGTTTTGAAATACACTTACTGTGTATCTTCTGTGCATTGGCAGTGCATTTGCATTCTGTAGCACTGACTGATCTTGATGCTTCCATTTCCTGTTAAAGTAGGTATGTGGGGAAGGAGGTGAACAGCTTTGAATGCTTATTTATAGTTTTCTTATAGTTGAGTGTTTGACTTGACACTTCTAAGAGTCAGCCTTAATATTTCCTATAGCTCTATTGTTTACATATATGAGCCTGGAGATGGTTAGAATCCTGTTTCTCAACACTGTCTAGGAGTTTTGTTTATCAAGGATACCTCTAAATGGGTTTATTTGCTTGTGACCTTACTGTGTCCATTGGAAAAAATGCTTGAAAGCACATATGGATTCTTAAAATAGGTATTGATCACTATAACAATGGGATCAATACAGACTAAAGGATTTCTCAGTTGCAGTAATTGTATGTGCCAATTCCTGTATTAAAATGTGCATGAACCTCAATATTAATCCAGAATTTTGAAGGAAAAGATGCTTTTGTTTAAGAAGGTTAATAATTTGGCCAAGAGGGGCTATTGTCCATTCCCAGAAAGAAAACATAATCATCAAATGTATGCATGACAACTATATGAATTAAATACTAATTACCCAAGCATATGTTTTTCATCTTCAGGCAGTGTTTTGTTATGTGTGATGCTGCAGCTGTGATCTGTGGCGTGTTTCTGTGTTCTGGTGCTGTGACCCTTTAAGGTATTTATACAGTCACTGCCTCTAGTATTATGAAGAAGAATATTCCTCTTTAACAGATGTTCATGCCTCTTGCTTGAGTGATTTCCATATCAAAGATGGGTGGTATAAAAACAAGGAGAATAAAGTGATGTTTTTATTCACTAATTCTATAAACAGAAGCCCTAAGAGTCAGGCTGAGCTCTTTCCTTTCCGTCCATCTGGGGCATCAAAATGTCTTCAGGCTGGATAAAGTCTTACTTCCTTGAAGCAGGTGGTCATGACTGACAATGCACATTCATTAAATTTAAGTTTTTCTTGGGATGAGGAATGAAAGTCTGGATTTTCCTCAAGACTTTAAGGATACTTAGGGTATCAAAGGACTAGAAAAAACTACTACTGTACAGGAACTATTGCCTTTGGAAGCATTCATGCATAGGGTAGCAGAGAACTGGTAGAACTAGTGGTAATTCTGGTTAGGTGATGCCAACTAAAGTGCTTCAAGGCAGCTGGATGCAATTGCTCCTGGGCTGTCCTTCCTGTGCAGCTCCATCAAGAGATATTTCCAAGTCATGCCTTTGTTGTAATGGCAGCATAAGTCAATGAGAAATTCTGTCTTTGCATTTTTGTATAACTTGTTCTTACAGTCCGTAGTGTAGATTCAGCATTGGCAATAAAAAGCTTGATCTTCCAAAGCTTTTATGAGTTTATAAATAAACACTTGGAAAGCTGATGTCCGTTTTCTTCATGTGACCTGGTCCAGGTGTAAATCAATGGCATCTTTACTTCTGCTGGACTGTATCGCTTGGGTTAAATTTCAAATCTTCAGGACGAAGCTCTGCAAATGTGAAAGAATCAGTTTGGTTTCTCAAGATGGAATCGCAGGGTTTTTAAAATGAAAACCAGAAAAGATATTGAAATAGTTGAAAAGTTGTTCTCAAGAGTCATTGGTTCATGCATTAAGATTACCTGATGTGTTCTGTTTCAAGCAATTTTCAAGGATTTTCTCTGAAATTCTGCTCAGATTTTTTGCAGCTATTGTATGACGCTGTACCCCGGAGACATATGTGGGTTCAGCCTTAGTTCAGATAACCTCTTCTAACACAGACTCTTGCTGCACACAGACTGTCCCTACTGAAAGCAGGCAGGTTTAGGTTAGATGTTAAGAGGAAATTTTTTGCTCAGTGGATGGTGAAGCACTGGAACAGGTGGCCCAGAATGGTTGTGGATGCCCTATCCCTGCCTCCAGCCTGAGTTGGAGCAACCTGAGCAACCTGATCCAGTAGGTGTCATCTGTGTCCATGGCTGGGGTTTTGAAACTAGGTGAGGTTTAGGGTCCCTCCCAGCCCAAACCATTTTATGATTCTGTGCTTTCAGAGCAGCAGCAAATATGTGTTTTCTGTTGGTGGGGTCAGGCACCAAGTTAAATTGGAAGCTAGAAAAGGGGAACAGTGGTATTGGCTTTCCCACTGCTCAGCCCAGCAGATTCCTATGCTTCCTACTTGGAAATCAAGGAATGTTAAGGCTGTTTAGTACCTGGCTCTAGAGTTGCCTCATTATGCGTGTTGCATTGTGGTTTTTTATCTGAAGATAAACTCCTTTTGCCTTTAAAAGAAAGAAAGGAAATCGTATCCAATTCAAACATCTTACAGCCATCATCATGGGACAGTGTGTAGCACTATTAATGTTTCTTTTTCCTTCTTCTGCACTTGCCTCACCTCCTGAGAAGAGAGATGTGATACAGCCTGGCCCCAGTGATACCTGGGGTGTTATCTGTGTCCTTTTATCTACTATGGTGCTTGTTTCTGTAACTCCAGTGGCACTTGAAGGCTTTAAACCCTGACTTAAGTTTCATTCCAAAGTCCTGAAATATTTTTCAAAATTTTGGTCGTTTTAGTGCTTCCATGAACCAAAATAGCAGCCTCTGTGCGCCTTTTGCTTCATTTCATATTATTTCAGCAGAGTATTCTTTCCAAACAGTACTGAAATAGGCAGCTTTGCTTGGACAGAGAGAATGCCCTTTTAGAGAGTTAACTCTCCCTCCTCATTGTATATGCAAAGGCATGAAGTATCTTCATAATTTAAAGAGTCTAGCAAATACAGTGGTCCTCATCTTCCATTTTAGCTTTTGAAGCTTGAGTGAAGGAACTGGTGAGCCTTCCTTGGAAACAACCTGTGCTTTCAGGAAGCAGCTGAAAGTGATGTTGGTTGTGAATTATATGTGCATTTTTTTTTGCAAAGATTAATTTGATGTTGGAGAAAATATATTTTTAGTTTTTTCAATGTGCTTGTCCTAATAAACTCGTCTTCCCGTGTTTCACCGGAAGATATTGTGGCATAAAAACTATCCTAACTAGAAGTCACAAGTAGTTACAGTTCCTAATTAGAAGTTGCAAAGAGAGTCGTGTCGGTCATAATCTTGAAGGAAAACAATTGTGCTGGTATCTTTCTGAATTTGGTGGCTAATGTTGAATTAAGGATCTGACTATATTTGTTGTTACTCAGAACGTGACTATACCAATAAATAGCCACCCAACTAGAATGAAATATTAGAGTTGCAGCAGCACCCATCATGCTTGTCCAAGGCAGCTGTGTGCAGCTGTAAGGCACCTTCCTCTTGGGCAGCTCCATCAAGAGATATTTCCCAGTTATGCCTTTCTTCTTTTTCACTGCAGAAAATTTAACACTCCAGTTCTCTGGTGAGACTTCTTGGGGCTGAGGAGCTACAACTTTTTTTTTTAGTCTGTTGGGAAAAGGGCAAACTTTTGTGTTTTGTTGACACAGGTTATTCTCCCCTAAAGTTAACCTTCTGCTAACTGCAGTGAACGATGAGATTTTAGCATCTTTCTGTATTTAGAATCTCATTGTCAACCACTACTTTTCATAATGCTTAGTTTTTGAAGAGGAAGTGAACAGAGAAGCTGTTCTTGGTGACTGACAGTGTATGAGAGGCTTGTTTCTGTGAAGGCTGTGTTGTGCAGACACGTTTCTGAAGCAGGGTGTCCTGAAGTCAATTCATGGGAGAACTTGAGCGTGATACTTGCTTGAAATCCAGTAATAGTAGGTGTGTGAATGAGAAATGTTTTGTTTTTTTTTTTTTTTTTTAAGTGAAGAGTACCATGTATCAGTAGAAGTAATAATTACTTTTTGTATTGGAAAATAATTGTTAAAGAAAGCATGTTGAAAATACAGAGGTTGGTCCTATTTACTAGGCCCTAAAAATTTCAAGTGGGAATTGTTTTTCTTTTCTACCTGCTAATTCTCTGGGGTGTATGTACTGAAGAAGCAGCTTGGAATGGAGGAAGATCTCAACATGGAAATGAAAATTCTTAGTTTTTTCAAATGTGAAGTCAGAAATGTGTAATTATTTTCAGCTAAACTCTTTGGAGTTCCTGTATATTATGTGGAATAGATCAGTTGAGGGCAAATCTGTGAGTTGCCTAGTTTTGTGCAGCAAATGCCAAGTGTGAAGGAGGATGTCTGAGGAAGCACAGATGTGTTATAATTTGGAGTATCTGGCTGGCTTTGCTGTAGGTGCAGCTGTTGTCACTGCCATCACTGCAGATGGTCATAGTCATGGTTAGTGCCAATAACCATTTGAGGATCCAAACGAGCTTTTATGTTATACACTCCCAATTGTAAAGCTTCTTAAATTGGTAACTGGACTAGTGTAAGGTGAAAAAATTAAGATCTCTTGACCACTAGGATGATCTTGAATTTATGAGACTCTACTTGTGGAAATCATGGAAAGAATTAAGGGCTAGCAGGGTGATTTGTGACTAAATGCATGTTAAATACTGAAATATGTAAACTGGATTATTTCATAAATGTGACATTGTTATGTAGTGTGAATAAAAACTATTATTGATTTTTGGAGGGATAAGTAAAGAAATTTACTCCTGTCTCCCCTCCAAGTTCCTTAATATTCTTCCCTTAGTGATGCATTTCTCAGTTTATTTATGACATTCTTACAGAGTTTGAGTTTTTTGCATGATTGACTTCAGTCACATACTTTTGGGTTCCAGAAATGTTACTACTCCATAAATCTGAAATTAGTTTTATATTAAACGCAGAGAGGAATAAGACTGGGACATAACAAGAAAAAGAAATCTAATTTTCTCTCTTCTTAAATGTTATTATCTCACAAGAGCATTCTTCTGATTACCTGGAGTCATTTAGCACCATCTGTAGTGCCATGTGTAACACAGTTAAAGTAGTATAATAGGATAAACACAGTTAAATTAAAAATGGTTGCTAAGCAAAGGAGTGTGTAATATTTTAGGAATTTAAGAGTCTACCATGGAGAGGGAGTTTTTATATGTAGCTTTATTTTCCATAACCCACTGCTTTCCCCTTTGGTTCTCTCAGTGCAGAGCTATGGTAGCAATGAAGTGATTGTCACTGGTAAGTTTTCTTGGAGAGAATGCTCTTGCTGCCTGTTTAATCTCTGTTTTCTCCTCAGTAGAGAGCTATGTTAGTGCTTTAGCTGTCATTTGCTGCAGCCTCTCCTCTTTGCTGAAGGAGAGAGAACCACTGTGATGATTGTTCTTTACTTTGGTGGCACCAGGAGTTGTATCAGTCTCCAGAGTTAAACAGTGAAATGAGCTCCAGCCTTTTGCAAACAGCCCGTGGACTGTTTAAGAAATAGTGGTGAATATAATGCTCAGAACTCTGGCCAGTTGTCTTAATGAGAAATACTTAAATCAAAAATAGAACCTTGCTTCATATGACCTTTTGAATTGGAAGGGCGGTGACAGTCAGCAAGATACTTGTGATTCAGTGATGTGGTGGATTGGCAATTACATTTAAAGTGATTTTGATTTCTAGTTACAGCTTTGTTCACCTTGTTCTGAAAAAAGGGATCTTTGCTATTCCACTGATTCTGTCAACTCATTCATAGGTATTAAAACTCTTTGGTCAGTGTTGCAGTCAAATGCTTATTTGTTAAAAATTTGTTAAAATTAATCTAGAGGCTGTAAGCTGTTTCCTGGCTTGTCTGTAAATGGCTTTATACAAAGGCTACAGACTGTAGCTGGCAGCATTTTGTAAGAGTATGATTGGCTTTTATACCTTGATGAGGTTACAAATAAGTGTCACTTGAATTTCTTCTTTCTGTAACTTTTACTTTTCTTCCTGAACATTTCCTTAAATATTTCATTCTGATTTGGTTGGGCTGAACATAAATGTGTTTCACATGTCGCTTTCCTGTCTCTCGTCTCAAAATTTGCATGAGAGGAAGGAAGGAAGACACAGGTGAAATTTTCGTGTTGAAGTACTTATGAATAATGGTGTCTGTATTTGTATCACAGCAGCCTTTGGTATTTTAGATTGGCCAGTTGTGTCTAGGTAAAAGTTTTGCCGAAGACAGCATTGCATATAAAAGAAATCAGGTGAATGGCAGCAAGGATGAAATAAGTTTTGGGTTCATTTTGAAATAAGAATGGTTTCTTAAGTAAGAGTTGTATTCTGTGCTGAATGCTTTGCTAAAAATGTCCACTAATAAATAAAAAGTGAACAATCTCATCCTTTTTTAAGTTATACATGAAGAAAATAATACTATTTTTCTTTTCATCTTCTTTTCACCTTCCATCCACTGTCATGTAGTATCCCTAGTTTTGTTATAGAATTTTTTTTTTTTTACTATTTCAGTTTACATGTGTTAAAAACAAAATGAACCTGATTTTTTGGAAGTGTGTAATTTCACAGTATAAATACATGCAAGTAGTGATGTCATTGTATAAAGTAAGAATGCTACAATTGTACAGCTGAGTAGTCATACATGGGGCACCCATGTGCTTCCACAGACTTATTCCCTTGAAGAGGGATTAATGTGGATAAAATGTTAATCTGCTTCACTCACGCTGCATAATTCAGTCTTAAGTAAATACTAAATAGGAAAAAGCTATATCATAAATCCCAGAAGGAAAATGGAGACTTTGCTGGGTGGAAAATACCATACTTTCCAAACATGTTAAGGGTATTACAGGAAACAGGGTTTGTAAGTTCAGTTGGCTTTTCAAGACCTCATTGCACTTACTGCAAGTGTTTGAGTAAATAGAGGCCGTTTTTCTTTCTTACTCTCTGTAACTTAGCAATTGATAGAGCTGGAGTGACGTGGTGGTTATGCCAAAACTTTATTTGTATTTCTGGCTTCAGTTTTCAGTTACAGAGGGTGAAGTGTTCTGTAATAGCAATTGTATGCTCACCTGTCATGCTGGTAGGAGGACAGGAGGGGTTTGCTTTGGGTTTTTATATTAACTCTATCTGGATAACACAATGGGGATGTTGACATGTGGAGACTGAGCTGGGTTAGGTTTGCAGTGACGTGTATAAAGCTATTTGCAATGTACTTAGTGTACATTAGGACATAGCAATTTACACGAGAAAAATATTTATTTTCATACTTTTTGAATTTAATATAAAACCTTATATTTTGCAGACTTTTTTTAGCTTTTATTTAAGCTTGCCTGCATATGATGCAAGTCTTATTCTCTGTGGGGTTGTACACATATGTCTATAGGTATGTTTGGTTTTTTGTTTTCTTTGTGGTCCTACACAGAAGTCTAAGAGAACTATAATATTGTTTAATAAAACTGGTTACTAGAATTCCATTGAGGCAGAGTGGTACAAGTTAAAAGTGTAGTATTCTGTGACATAAATGTGGTGTTTGAAATAAAAAGGTAGGAGGCAGGGATTGTTGTGTTGTAATAGTGAAGCAATTAAATGTGTGTTAAAAAACAAGATACATTTGTTTGAGAGAGGAGCAGTGCTCTTCCTAAAATTCAAGTACTGAAAGGCCTTGGAATAGCACTTAAAAATTAACAGTTGCCAATAAAGGCTTCCCTTGAAAGAGTGTCAGGTATAGATTATAAGAGGGAGCGATCAATGTGTTAATGTGACCTCCTACATAACATCAGCCATAAGGCCAACTAATATTTTATGCAGTTAGTCTGCAGACTAAGTGTTGCCAATAAATCTTGGTAAAGTGGATTAGGGGACAGCTTAGAACAATTGCCAATAAGCCCAAAGTTGTTTAGGTTTGAGTGGCAGTAAGTTTAGCAGTGCAAAAACTTAACAATAGCTAAGTGTTTCTTATATGGGGTGTTCCGCCAGAGATTTGGAGATGTTGGAAACACTGTACTAAAATTGGTTTTGTGGACTCTTTTGGAGTGCACATCACCCTTGTAGACTAAAAAAAAGCTGGGTTTTGTGAAATACTACAATAAATGATGCATGAACTTTGACTGTAGAGGAAAGAAATTTTACTACTCTAATAAAAGCCCAACCAAAGATGCTAAAATTGACTTGATACGTTGGGTGGAACTTTGTGTGTTTGCAATTACTTGCAGTAATCTCTCAGCTTTATTAGGGAAATCTGGAAACCTCGGTAATGTGATATTTGAACTGATATGGACCTGCCTGGGTCAGGAACAGAAAGATGTTGGAAGTGGCCGTGATAATTATGTTCTTCTTCATATAAAATATGTCTTGCCCTAGGGTTAATTTTTTGATGTGAGATGTAATTCATGGGATGAAGCTGAAATGTTTGTTACCAGGCAGGGTTGGTGACCAAACTTAGTTTCTTCTATGGTGCATTTCTATAGGTGAGTTGCTGAGAATTATTTCAGCTGATTGCGAGTTTATACACTTGTCCGGATAAAAGTGAACTTGGGAAAAGACACCTGTTTTGATCCTGGTAGTTTCATGGAGATTCATGTGGCAACAAGACAAATTCTGAAACAGGAATTTATAACATTATCCTCCTTATCAAGTGTGGAGGATCTAGACTGGCAAATTTACTAAGACATTGTGAGTGGGAGCTGGCTGAGCCTCAGTGCTGGAGGAGGCTGTGCAGAGATCACTGTAGTGAGTTTTGGAAGGAAGCCAAGGAAACACTGTAGGGTTTGCTCGGAAGGATTACACAGAGTCATTCTGATCTGCATCTGAAATATTAGATCTGGTTTGACCCTCAGCAGCAGTGAAATGATTGCAAAGGTGGTGCAGCTGAGTGACAGTACAGTGTCTGGGTAGAGAAGCGTGGCCTCCTCTTCCAGGCGCTGACCATGATGTTCTAATTAGTGCCTTTCCCAGAACTAGGCTGTGGTTAGGGCAGGGAGGGACAGGCGCAACTGTGCTTTTATATCTCTCAAAAAAATGATGTTACTCTAGAATTAACAGTCTAGTTTTTGTAGTGGAGTACTTAGCCAGGAGTAGCTCTGTGTACACTACCAGAATATACTCAATTTACTGCAGAGATGCTTAAAATACTGTGATTAATATTTTGTTTTGGTTCTTGGTTTGTTTGTTAATTGGTATCCAGTAAATGAAAGCAGTAAACAAAGTTTCATTTGATGTGCAGGGCTGGTGAAAACACTCAAAGGAGCAAAACTAGTTTGACTGTGACTATTGCAGGATATTTTACCTGTGAATCTTACAGAAACTGTAATGAACAAAGTTTTATTTATCAGAAATGTGCTTAGCAAGGTGAGTTGTCTGGGTATTAAACTTTTCAATTAACTGGAGAAAGCTCAAAATGTTATCTCCTACAACAGGAGTGGCTTTGTAACCTGAACTAGTAGACAAGTGAAACGGGATGTTCTTTCTGAGGTACTGGTATTACTGGGTAAAATTTCAGCTGTATTGTTGAATGTCAAGTACTCAAAGTAATATGGCCAACAAGACTGTTTTTAAGGAGTCATGTTTTAGTTGTTCTAGGATCTGCAGGAATAGAGGTAAACAACCTGTGAGAGTCTCATTAATTATTGTTAAGCTGAAAAGAAAACATACAAGTATGTAATTATGCTTTTAAAATTATTTTTTTTTGATTGTTTATGGGCTTAAAAGGGAAAATAAGAATTTTGTTGCTACGGCTCTCATCTTATTGTTTGAGAACTTACTTTAGAGTCCCTGTGCCAGAAAGTGGATTCTTTGGGATGGGGGTGAGGTCAATTTAATGTACATAACTGCTTATAAATACTTTTTTTAGTGTTTAAATACTTCTGAAATTCTTCCTTTGTGAATGTGTCCGTGTTCCTATCTGATATATTTGCAGTGACTAGTTTCTAGAAAAGTCCATTAACTTGTGCCATGTTTTCACACCTAAGCATCTGAAACTTTGAAATTATGCTTGTATGTTGTTCAGTTTCAATGTGTTTATTCGCCAAGTTCTTTTTTCTATTCAAAATCTGTTACCTGAAATGCCCATGAGATGGTGCTCATCAGTCTTGTTTCTGTGTAGCAGCAGGTCTGTGTATTGTTCTGAATTTCAAGTAGGGATGCACTGGTTAGCATTCTTGCCTTTCTAAGAGGAGGAAAAAGAACAAAAATCAACTGGCAGTAAAATACTCATTGCTGTACTATTTTGAAGTATGTGTAAAAACAACCTTGATCTCTGTGCTTATCTTTGAAAAGATGGATTTGTTGCTAGTTTACACAAATGATAGGTTAGTACCTAATTTTTCTATTGTAAGAATGTGCTTCTAAATAGCCAAAAGATAGAAAAATTTAGACATATATCCTTTTTGTGCTGCTTTATTTCCTTCTTTCCTTTTTTCTTTTTTTCTTTTTGCCAAAGATTCATGAAAGTTTTCTTTGTTATTCAGGAAACATTCTGCTACTAATCCACACTAGTATGTTTGGTTCTGTAATGTCTTTTTGGGGGGGTTTGATTAGTTTGTCTGTGTTTTCCTTTGACTTAGGCAGGCAGCCCCTAACAAGGAGGGAAGGGAGAAAGGTGAAACTCCTATTAACTACGACAGGGAAGATAATAGAATAGTTTGGATAGGAAGGAACCTTAAAGATCATCTAGTTCTAGCCCCCCTGCCATGGGCAGGGACACCCTCCATTAGACTAGGTTTCTCAGGGCCCCATCCAGCCTGGCCTTGAACACTTCAGGGATGAGGCATCCAGAACTTTTCTGGGCAACCTGTGCCAGTGCCTCACCGCACTCACAGTGCAGAATTTCTTCCATATATGTAAACTAAATTTCCCCNACTCACATACTCACCACACACTTTACATATATGTAAACTAAATTTCCCCTCTTTCAGTTTAAACCTGTTATTCCTTGCCCTGTCACTACAGTCCCTGACAAAGATTACCTCTCCAGCTCCTCCTTTGTAAGCCCCTTTCAGATACTGGAAGGTTGTTGTGAGGTCTCCATGCAACCTTCTCTTCTCCAGGCTGAACAGCCCCAACTTTCTCAGCCTGCTTGTGTAGGGCATACTCCTTCATTGAGCTGCATTAGAAGCTCCAGTGCTGTTTTCTGAAAGTGCACTGTGTAATTTCAGATGCAAAATGGGCAGAAATAGCAAAATAAGAGGAAGAGGTTGGGAGAGTCGTCTTTTTGAAGCAAGGTTACAGAAATACTTATAGTGGGCTGTAGCACGGTAAAACCAAATGTGTTATTTTGCATTCTACTTCAGACTGGTTTTGTTGGTATTTTCAAACTTATAACCTGAATGGTCTGGGTGACCTGGGAGAAGATCAGGAAGAGGACACAGATGAACTCCCAAGGAAGGTGTTGTTATCAATATTGAGAGATGGATATCAAAACAAGGGTTTGGTTGTATGCAAAGTAGAATGAAGTGACCAGCACCACTCTTATAATTGACTAAGCTATGACACACTCAAGGAAAGTATCTGCTAAGTATTATTAGCAGAGATTACAGGCTCTGAAAATGAGGACAGCTTTGGATGAGTTGATCTAGCGGAGGTATTCAAAGATTGGTTTCGTACAAAGACAATCTTTGTACAGACTACTTCAGTTAGATCAGAACAAGAGGACAGAAAAAAAATCTATTTCCTCTGGAAACTTCTTTTGCCTTCCAAATTCTAAGAATGGTGCCATGATCAATGTTTCTTTTGTGTGTTTTATAGGCCTTTTTTTTTTCTCTTCAAATTACTGTAGCTTTGATGACATAAGAAACTTGAGTTATAATTGCCTGTATGTTCTGTTCTATCAGTGGCTGCTAAAAGCAACGTAGAATATAAGACACTGAAGTGCTTTAGAAGAGCACCTTTACAGAAAAATTCTTCACTGTGAGGGTGGTGAGGCCTTGGCAGAGATTGCCCAGGGAAGTTGTGGATGCCCCCTCCTGGAAGTGTTCAAGGTGAGGTTGGATGGGGGCCTGAGCAACCTGGTCTAGTGAAAGGTGTCCCTGCCCATGGCAGGGGATTGGAACCAGACGATCTTTAAGCTGCTTTCCAACCCAAACCGTTCTATGACTCTGTGATCTGATCCTTCCTGCCTTAGTTAATAAGAGTTTAATGTTTCTCCCTTCTCTCCTTATTGTAAGCTGCATATGATAATTCTGTGATTCTGTGATAATGTGTGTGAATGAGTGGTATCTGAAGGTCAGATAAGATTTGAGAATGAAGAGGCAGGGAAAGAAGAAGTGTTTTTCTAACTCTATTCCACACTGAGCAAGCAAGCCTATAGAAAGGAGATTTCTGCTCTAAGAATATTTATGGGAAAGCTGAATGAAGCTAGGAGTAGTAAGTACCAGTGTGAGCAGAAGAGGAAACCAGGGAGAGGTACAAAAATAATACGATTTTTGTACCTATTTCTACAATATACAATAATATAGTGAAAAATCAGTATTGGTTTCTCCTTTTCAGACTCCAGCATTGCTCCCCTGAAACCCTTTGTGTCTGGCAAACTTCCCTTTTCTATGAGAAATCTAGGGAATTTGCTTTCAGATTTTTTCTTCTCAACATACTGTTTCACTGAGATGAAAGTCTGTAATTCTCATTCTATTTATTGTCCTTTAAAAATAATTCCTTTTGCTATGTGCCTTCAGATCTGTTTTTTTTTTGTTTGTTTGTTTGTTTTTTGTTGTTGTTTTTTTTGGGTTTTTTTCTCCTTCACTTCTTTGGTGGTTTACCTGCCTGTTTTGGAATGTTTCATTTAACAAGAAATAATGCTGCAGTGTTTCAAGGAAGTTGCTGATTATGGAAGAAGTAAAGATGGACTACGAAATAAATCCAGGAGATTGTTGTGTTGGTGTCAGAAAAAAATACCTCTGCTGGAAGTAGGGCCAGTATAAATGAGGAGAATGTGTGCCTACAATTCATATGATGAAAACACCAATTTTTGAACCTAAACCATTTTGACAATTCTTAAAAGTGACATCTCTGAGAATTGTTTTATTCCAAAAAGTGTTTTTATTTCGTGGCCCAGAAAAACTAATCTCTCATCAGATACTGATATTTTTTCAAAGAGTACAAATCTTATAATGAACAATTCCAAGAAAGTAGGTTTTCAGAGAATTAAGTGTAGTTCCCCAGGAATCAGTATTTTCATTCTCATAGGAGAGTGTGAAGAGAGCCAGAGGTCTTGTAATAATAATTCTAAAAAGACAGCAGTTGTGTTTCTGAGGAAATGAATGTTCTACAGCTTGGAATATCCCTTGGAATACAACTTGGAATATAGCTTAGAATGCAATACTGTTTTTGCAGCATTGTTTGTATGGACTTTTTCATGCAAATTGAAAAAAAAGACAGAAAAATGTGAAACCAACAAACAAAAAGCTTCCTGGATGTAAAATTATGAGTCCATAATCAACAAATAGAATTTTTTAATAAATCACCATTTACTGAACTGATGATAGAGCTTTTAAATTTGTTAAGAATAAAGCTTAAGACACAAAGTTTTGTTGAAATGAAAACACTTATTTTGCACTTTGTTTATTGTACATTAAGATAACCACTGGACAATGAAATGATTGCTGAACTACTTGTGTGGGTTTGGCTTTACACTAAGAACTACTTTTTCTTTCTATGTTTCTATGATTTGAGACAATTCATATAATATGTTGTAGTTGAGATGAAAATAGGTTTTGGAGTGAGCAGTCTTACATCCTCTTCACCAGTTGTGGAGCAATGTTATCACAGCTACAACAGGAAGCTCAGCATGAGCCAA
>VYXB01005379.1:0-29253 GCA_013397135.1 Pachyramphus minor
GGGATCCAGGTGGAGCAGCAGATTCCATTCAAGTTCAGGGGCGACTGAGAGTTGATCATTCTTACAATCATGGTCCTCAGCTCAGGGTACTGAGACCCCCTTGGTCCATCATCCATGTTGAACACAGAATGTAAAGAAAGCATTAAACACCTCTGCCTTGTTTCTGTCCCTGTTTGTGAGGTGACCATCCTCATCCTGTAAGGGGCCAATGATATTTCTACACTGCCTGTTANTTTCTACACTGCCTGTTACCATTAATATATTTAAAAAACTGTTTTTATTTTTCCCCACATTTCTGGCCACGTGCAACTCCAACTGAGTTTTGGCTGCACACAGTTTCTCTCTACAGTGTCAAGCAGCATCTCTGAATTATTCCTGTGTCACTTGATCTTGCTTCCACTAGGCATACACCTTCCTTTTTGCCTTATTCCCATGAGAAGATCCCTGCTCAGCCAAGTCGGCCCTCTACCTCACCTGCTTGCCTTCTGACATTTGGGATTTGCCTGCTCAGTGCCCTTAGGAGGTGATGTTTGAAAAGTGACCAGCACTGATGAACCCCAGCACCTGCAAAAATATTTTCCTAGGGGACCTTACTTACTAATTCCCTGAGCAGCCTGAATTCTACTGTCCTCATGTCCACAGTTGAGCCTTTGCTGGCACTTTTCCTCCTGTAAACAGATTTTAATTCAATTGCCTTGTTGTCTCTGTGGCCATGATTCTTCTCCAGTAACCCTCCACAAATTCCCTCTTCCCTCAACTCTTCTAAATCTAACCTATGGGGCTGCATCCCAGGCTCATATAATTCTTTCCCTCTGAGGCTGAGCCATACTCTTTTAAAATCCTGAACAGATGTTGCAGTAGAATGATACAGTTCTACCATTTATTGCTGCATGTTTGGCAAAAGGAATGTTACTTACTACCGGGTAAGATAATCTGACTAATTTAGAAGCAGAAACTATTTCTATACTTCTAAAAAACTCTTTTTCTTATGCTCCCATATTATCAGACCACTTTCCCATGCCCACTAGGTCTGAATGTTGAAAATCTCAGAGCTCCTTCCAAAAGCATGATTTTCACACAGCCCAAGATTTGACAAAAGGGGTGGTGAAATAGCCGTCATTGTTACAGATATACTGCACATTCTTGCATGTGATTACCTTCTGTAATTGCCCTGATAGATGAAAACATTTATGTTGTTTATAACATTTACATCTGAAGGAATGTAAGATTTAATATCCTACTTGCTATTTCTCAAATAGCTATTTTATTATGCTATTCAGTCTCATGCCATTCTTAATTGAGATCTGGAGAGAAGCCTGCATTCCCCATCCAGTGCAGACCACCTGTGAAGTAACTACATTTGAGGAAAACTAAAACCAGCAAAATTATGGGTATTAGAGGAAGGCTGAGCTTCAGTAAGCCAAATTAGGAGAAAAAAGTTTGTATATATATTTGTAACTGTGATTTATTTCTCAGGTTTCTTTCAGCTCCTACCTCCTAAATATCAGCTTTCCTTTAAGGCAAAGGCTTAGTAAACCAACTCTCTTCAGGTAGACATCTTCAGCAACAATTGTTCCTATCTTTTCCATTTTCTTTCACTGTTTTCTTTCCTTGTTTTTCAAGGACTTAACTTTCTCATCTAGGGTCTCGACCAAGCATGTACCTGAATGTTTTTATTATAGAATATTCTGATCTTGAAACAAGCTATTGAAATTTGTATGTGGTGATCCTAGGTCAAGACTGATGTATGTAATAATATGAGGAACAGACAGGTCAATTTTATAAATGGATGAAATTCAGATCCCTTATCAGATGTAAAAGCAAATGTTGAATGTGAAACATTGTTTACTGACTGGCAATAATAGACTGTTTTCAAAGTTTTGAAGTGTGATGTTTATAATTAATTTGAAGTCCCACTCTTCCACTATAGTGTAAAGGTGATGAAGCTGATGTTTTTCTGTGCAGAAGGAAAGTTGATTTTAAAATCCCCATGAGCACAGAAAATTGGTGTCCTGAAAGAATATGAGTCACTGCTGTCATAAGAGTCCATGCTGTGTAAAATCATTGTGCACATGATTATAGTAAACCATAATTCCAGTTTTAGGAATTAATCCATTTACTCCAAATTAGAGTTTAATGAAATAGCCATTCTTACAGAAAATCTCTGTCTCTTTAATAGTTCAAAGACACTGATCATATAAAAAAGAGATTGAATGTAGAGACAGTAATGGTATGAACAGGCCAGGCTAAATCCATTGATAAATTCTATAATAATGGTCTAGCACGCAGTAATGCAGATGGTGCTGGTTGTGACCCACCCCTGAATGCAAGGGTAACTTTGAGGTTCTTTCTAATATATCCCTTGGGGAAGATTAGAGTGAAATGACACTGAATGACCAGTGTTTATATATATGTGTCTCTATTTTTGCATATATGTATATACGTAGGGTTTATTTTAGAACGATTTGATGGCAATGGAAAGGAGATATGTAGCCACTTTGATTATTATCGATAGAAATACAACAATATGAAAGTATAAAAATATCACTTAAGAAAATATATAAGGAAGAATTTAGTTGTCCGTTGGTTGAAGGGATGGTTGCAGTTGTGATATTTAAAGGGGGGGAAAAGCCCATGGAACATAGAGCTCAGTGGGTTAATAGATGCTTAGATTCAGGTGGGAATGCCCATATACCTCCCCTGGAGATGGGGGAAATTTACATTCTAATGTAACCCTGTGGATCACATGCAGTCGTCTGGCAGGAGGCCCCAGAAATAAGTGTTTTGTGGGTCTTTCATGCTTTATGATATCTTCTAAGATATGACAGCTTTTCCTCCCGTCAGCATAGCTGAGCCACTTATGTATGCCCCATCAGAAGGGATGAATACCTTCAGGTCCACATGTGAATGTCCTGGTAATTCCCTGGGGTGGAGGGGCAGTTTTACAACTGAGCCAGTTGTGTAAGGGAGGTGTTTGGCTTGATAAAAGGCAATATCCCATCTCACAGGATATACTTCTTATTGGTCTCTTCCCTAATCTGGCTCAAAACTCAGCTTGTAGCGCACCTTGTATACAACTCAGTTGTTACCTTGCATACCATCAGCAAAGCACCTGCTTGCTGTCCATTTGTCCAATTGTTTGAGTCAATAAGGATTAACATTTCAGTCTCTCACAGTGCTCAAAAGCAGGCAAGCTAGTTGGCAACTTCTTGCTCTGTGTAAGACAGGATGGGACAGTAGGAATTAGAGTCCGAACTTCCTATTTCTGAGATGAGTTCTTCAGGCACTTCTACATATAATTTCTCCTATTTAGGTTTGGGACTATTCTTTCCCTGGACCTGCTAATGGAACAAAATATTCATAAATAATTTTGGCTATTATGTTAGTCATATGTTTTCCAGAGGTTCTTACGCAATGAATATTAAAAAAAAATAAATTACTTGTCTAAGAGAGAGAAAAGATGAAAAGTTGATGTTATTTGAATTATTTTTCAATTATTATTACTCAATCAGATGTACTAGAAACTGCAATCTACATTGACAAGATGAGCTTGCACTATCAGTATATAAAGCTGCATGAAGGAGGGAAAAATAATCAGAGTACAACATGCAAAAATTGAAGTGACAATTTGATACTGTTGAAAAGATCATTATATTTGATATGGATCATTTGATGAGATATAGCCAAATTCAGACCCAGGGTAAACAAGTGGAATGAACAGAGACTGGAAAAGTAACAGCAGAATCTTTTATTTCATTCTTATTTTGCAGCAAGAAATAGGATGTGCACTGCAGCTACAGCTTTCTGCAAATGCTATGGAAAACAAGTGAGTAATTTTCTCTCTCACAAAGGCTCAAAAAAGCAAACAACTGACTGAAAATATTTCACATTTCCTTTAAACTTCTCATACTATTGAAGTAGAATTTAGTTTCTTACCTAATGTTCATTTTTCTGCCTGTTGTTATTATTATTATGGCATTTTGGTCTGTCTCAAAATGTTGCATTAGGAGTTCTATATTGTGTTTCCTGCCTGTTCATTTGGGGTACTTCAGACAGAAGACGTGCATACCTCATAAAATCTCTTGCAAGGTAATATGTTGAAAAGACCGTATGTATCTTCATGCAAGAAAGGGACAAGAGTTTCCAGGTCTCAAGAGTACAAAACTGTAGTAGAATTAACCAAAATCACATTGGCAAGTTTTTTGTTTCCTCTGCTGTTTTTCCCCACCTATGACTTGCCCTCTCAGTAGTTCAGGTGCATGTGAAAAACAATCTGCCTACGTGCAACAATTTGGGGGAGGAGTGATATAAACTTACTTTTCAATCAGCCACATTTTGTAGTGCAAGAATTGCGTAGCGCTCACACTGTGGTCCCAGATTAAGAGAAATTACAGAACAAAAAGAGAAAGTAGACTTTCTTCTCAATTAAGATTACTCCCTGTTGTCCATTTATTAGTAATATATCGGAATTAATGTTCAATGAATAACTTCTATTTTCAAGATCACAATTGTTCACTTTAAGGTTTAATCCCATCACCATCTGTTCCAGGGAGGGTTCAGAGGGATGCCCAAATTGAAACCAAAACACCCTTAAAAGCTAAAAAAGCCCAATATTTATTACAAAGAAGTGGCTAACAAAACAAGAAACCGAGAGACAGGAAAGAGGTGGGAAATAAGCCCTCAGTAAAACTCCACACTCACGCAGGTGTTACTTACGAGGTTGTTTTACCGACCTCAGAATGACCAGAATTCCCCATAGCAGAAGCTGCATCCTCGGAGTGTCTGCAGGCCCACAAGGTAACAAGTCCCCGAAAAATGCAACGTTGTCCTCCATGTGAATCTTGAGTTCACTCCCAGCACAAGCTATCTGCTTTTCATACACATTAGCAGGTGACGTCTACCTGGGCAGGTGTGGCCAGCACTGGCCCAGCCAGAGGCCTTCGGTCCCTTCCCCCATTATGTCAGTGGTGCCCCTTCTGTGCACACGTGTGTACATTGGAATTTCCCCCCCACTTGTGTGATACACCTTGGAGGTCTTTCCTAAATGAGTCTGGGGGCTCACTTCATCATCCTCCACTTTCTTCTTCAAATGCCCTTGGAGGGCTGTCAGCCAATAGTCACCAAGTAATTTCAGTTTATACAAGATGCTTCTTTCAAGGACGAAGTTCTCGTCTATCAGTGCTTGTTTTCTCATAACTTTGCAGGAAAAGAACAAACTCTCACAGGTGGCTGGGCCAAACACAGACCAAAAGTAGTAGTGTCTAATTAAGCATGAATACGCCATCTATACAAGTTTCTGTTTTCGGTTCTTGGTTTTAACTTCTTATGGAACAATAGTTTGTATAGTTTGTAGAATTGTCCGTACACGTTATCCTGATCTATAACAAAATCACAAAAGAATGTTTTAAATAGTATATGCTCTGTTTATTCTAGCAGACCCTGTAAGAATGGTGGTTTATTTCAAGTGAATTTAAACTACAAAACCCAGGAGGTCATGTTATATATTGGGATTCTTTTAGGATTGATTTTAGGGAAGAAAGAGTCATCTCAAACATCACTCAAAAAATAATAAACTAACAACTGTACAATGTTTTATTTTTACTGGTAGGAACAAGTATATGTGACATAGAGCTTACAGATTCTGTAAACAGAATCTGTAAGGTACAGTATTCTATATACATAAAATTATTTTGTGCATAGTGAATATGATCATTTCTATTTAAACCTCACAATCACAAAGAAAACCTCACAATCAATAAGTTTCTCAGTTCTTGAAAGTTTCTGCAAAAGTCAAATTTTGTTTCTTGAAATATTTGGGGAAGAATTTTATAGGTCAGTTTTGGTTCATAAGAGATGGTGACAACCACATAAATCTTACGTATAACTTTGCCAGCTATAATCTGTAGGGTTCATATATGATGTTTTTACTACATATTCTACATAAAGATGTCTGTTCTCTAATAGAGGTCAGGATGGGGTTTTTGAATTCTTTCTAACAGAACAATGCATATTCATGCATAAGAGACAACTCTTATAAGTTGTCTACGGCCTATAACCCTTAACTTCTCCAGGACTTCCTAGCTCAAAACACAGGTACTCAGCCAAAAGAGACACCTTTTAGATAAAAGTATTTTGGATAAAGATCTTTTTTTTAATGACTATCAGCCAATATTTACTTTTGTGAAGTATCACCTTATTTCTTAATATTCACTTCCTCCTTCACTTCATTTTTCTTCAAGTTCTTCAGACTAAATTCAACCTAAATACCTACAAAATCAACATGCTTGCTCAGTTGGACAGCCATCCATATCAAAGGACAATGAAGAGAACATTTCAGAGGACCTTGCCCAGAAATAGAACCTGCCCTAAAGCAAGCAAGCAGGAAAGAGCAACAAGGACTTAAAAAGTATTTAAGTTCTTTATGATAGTATTTCCTTCCTTTTTGTTGCTTTTGCCAGCCAAGTTTCCAAATGCCGTTTTTGAACAGAAGTTATCACTGATTATTGTTTTCATGTATGCAGGAGAAGGAATGAATTTGACAGAGTCAAACAAAAAGAAGAACCTTGTATCTTCCCACCCAGGAAGGCATGATATTTGAGCTCATTTTTCAGTTGAACTGATAGAACTACAGGATCAGTGAGATTACTAAAAATAACCGTTTAGTTAAAGACAATCTTTTAAAACTGTTTTTAATTGTAATCAAATTATAGGAATCACTTCTTACTTTAAACATCTATAGATATATATTACCTATATTTTTTGGGTCTTGGCATACAGGAATTTGCTCACATAACTTTACAGGAATTATAACCTGGACTCTGTACAAAACTTTCATTACATATATAATTTTATTTCATTTTAGCCATTAAAATATGAGTTCAATTTTCAAATTGACAGAGGTCATTAACATTTGCACTTTTACTGAGAAAGAGACAAAAATGTCTCTGAATTGTTATTATAAAAACAACTTCCATAACTTTAAAGTCTGTGGTGAAAATCACTAGATATTCCTTGTCACGTTTGGAAATGATCATGACATTTTCCTTCTTTCAGGTATCAGATCAGTCACCACATCACTCAGTGATGACCCCACTTACCAACATTGAAAAGGTAATAAAGTGGCTTTGTAAAGACATCCAGTTCTCTGAGCATTTAAATGCATCCCAGAGACTTGCATATGTCCAGTTTTCATTAGTGCTCCCTAAGTTGATCTTTCTCTACTCTACTACTACACCCAAAAACCTGGGAGGGCTGGGAGCTGATTTCACCAGAGGAAAAAGTAAAAAAAAAAAGCAAAAAACAAAAACAGGTAAAAAATACATTGTATATTTTCCATCTTTTGTTGCTGGCGTATTCATAGAAGACAATCAGGCCCTCCCTACCTTAATTTTGTCACTATGTGCTTCAAAAATGTTTCCTCACACCGCCTTGGAAGCTACTACCCAATATCACCTTAAGTGTTCTTCTTTTTGACATTGAGATTTATGTAAAGGAGATCAATGTTTCCACAGAGCTTATGGTTAAGGTGCATAGATATTTCTTTTTTGTTTTGCAGTGTGGCAGGAGAGTCTACCTCTGATAAGATCTAAAATCCAAAACAATGCAAACTATCAACTGCTGGCCCAGAGTATTGTTTCAGTGTTAAAGTATGCTAAGACCATCCTGGTTCACCAGACTTCAGATACACATCCTGCTATTGAAACAGGACTCGACAGATAAACTAGTCTGCTGGTTTGTAGATTTGTGACTAGCAGTCAGTCACTTTATATTATTAAAGTCCTCTCCCCTTGCATGGTAGTCAGGTTCTTCTGACATAACCCTTCTTGGAGCGTATGTGTGAAGTTTCCTCCCTTGGCTGTGGGCACCCACCAAGATTACTCCTTGAGGTTGAGGGAAAGAGATCTCCCCACAAGTGTTGGTATGGGTGAGTTACATCGGATCTCTACTTGATAATTATTTATTTTTGCTAGCTTTGATAAAACTGCTTCAATTATTGCTTTATTACAGTGCACTATACTACTTTATGCTATATTATGCTCTACTAGTAGATTTTTAGTATTGTGTAGTAAATTGTTCCAATTACAATCTTTTGTCTGATCAGCTGGATAAAATAAAATGTAAATTTTATATAAATATTCTTGTTTTGCCAATCATTAAAACGTACAGGACAAAAGTTGTTCAGTCATACCTCTATAATTCCTTAAATTTAAGCCATTAACATTATCCAAGGCTAAGCTTGAGTCTAGCCACACCTAGATTCCTCTCTGAGAAGGGGTTTAGAAAGCAAGGGAGTCCTTTCTGTATCTTGAGTCTCACCGGCAAGGTTTGCTTTTTAATAAATTTGTCTAAGCCTTCCATTCTCACCTGGAACATGCAGGAGTAAGCCATACCAACATCAAAACAATTTTCTTCAAAAAGGATTCTATTTGATCTACTTGTGATTACTACACAAGTAAAGATCTAGAGAATGTTGGCTATTTTAATGTTGATGTTATTATGAGAAAAGTTAAGTCTTCATGAACTGGTGGATAATTTTTTTTCTATATTCTAATTTTATGTGCTACGTTAGGCCTGACTTGACATTACAATTACACTTTGGAACTTTTCATCAATTATGGAAGGAGCTATTATTAAACAAGCAGTCAAAACATCCTTGTCCTTTTAAGTTAGATGAATTTCTGGCTGCACTAATCCAATAGATGTTCAAACAGTCAGCAGAATTTCTGTTTTTTCTGCAGTTAGATCTTTAATGAAAGCAACAGCTCAAATCTTGGTCTAGAATTAGACAGACTTTGTGGTTTGTTTTTTTTTGCTTAAAAATAGTGCTAGCTGCAATTTGTTTTGTGTTTCACCAATGAAGTGTAAAATCTTAGCACGTTGCATGATAAGATTGCTTTCTTTTTTTGGAATTATCCTCAGGTCATGTTTCATGGAAAATCTACTTTACTCTGAATCTACCAGGACTCCGGTGTAGGAGGTGTTAGGAAACTTGAAAACGTTTCCATAGATACAAAGCAGAGACATTGCAGCAGCATCCAGCCAGGCCACACAAGTGTTGAGACATTTTTCATTATTAGCAATGGGCTGTAGAATTGTACTAAAAATGGCTTATGCCCAGTTCTTTATTCCCCAGAATATGTTCATTGGTGAAAAATTTATGGTTCCACTGATATCAGTGGAGTTACATGAGCTTATAAACTTTATTGATACTTCTAGGTAACACTGTAAGGTAAGAGAGTACATCTGCCTAAGCCCATATCTAGCTACTCTGGCAAACCTTATTTAGTTATCAGCAATGTGTTCTCTATATATATATGTTTTAGCATTTTGGATGGCTGAGTTTAATACTGTTCATATTTAGTTACTTGCAGAAAAGAAAACAAGAATAAATGTGAAGTTAAAATAGCTTATTTTTATGGAACAACTTTACTTTTTATTTTTTCTGTCTTCAGCTCTTGCTGTCAACAATTTCACTAAGCTCCATTTTTAAGCTCCTGATTTATTTTCATGTTTATTACTCTTCCACTGACTCTCGATTTCTTTCACATATTCTTCTGTCCATTCTTTATCTCTATGTAATTTATAAATAGACTGCAGACTATTCCCTTTACCTCTGGTATGGCTGTGAAGACTATAGGGACTTTGCTGAAATGAAATATATAGACTTGCTATTAAAGTTCATAATTGTTGTTGTTATTTATAGTTCTGAATTTTAGCGATAGAGGGAAAGAAGTAGCTTATATTCTGAGCTCTTCACCCAGAATTTATTAGTCTCAAGGAAAAATGGATAAATGGGATGGGCCTTGGTCACCAGGCCCTGCCTTGCCCAATGCAGGGACCCCCTGACCCTCCTGCTGGCTGACCTCAGGGAGCTCCTGGTCCCTGTGGCACATTGACAGTAGTGTTATCTGGCTGAACCTGAAGAAAGAATGTGCTGTTGTTTACTTTTTTGCAAATG
Organism: Pachyramphus minor; assembly: GCA_013397135.1. Taxonomy (NCBI): domain Eukaryota; kingdom Metazoa; phylum Chordata; class Aves; order Passeriformes; family Tyrannidae; genus Pachyramphus; species Pachyramphus minor. Next base: position 9,959 of record VYXB01005379.1, read on the forward strand.
AGGGATGGAGTGTTACCTAAGGTCAAGTTTCTAAAGATATTTACAAGTATTTACATTCCAATTAAGATTTCTGAGAATCATGAATTTCCTTCAAAGCAGGTTCAAGAGTGGTCGTTTGGTTGTTTTGTGTAGTTTTGTTTCAATTTTTTTTTTGCTGATATTTCTACAATTGTTAGCTTGGTATCATCCTGGATTTAACCTTTCTACTCCAGCAGCGAAACAAGATGCAAGTGAGGGGCTGGAAGAAGAAAACACCATCTAATTCAAAATGTAGTTTTGAGAAAAAGGCATGCTAAACCCAAGCATTTTTCCCTGGGGCTGGAAAACGACTGGTTAAGAGTTCATCGAAAGGGCCACTGTTCTGAAGTCTTTCATCCCAGAGTATCAAGTAAATGAAAAAGAGCAGTAGAGCACAGCAAGATTAAAACATGGGCCAGTGAACAGAAAGTTGATTATAATGTCAATAATGGTGTATTCAGTAATTTTTGCTGCCAAATGTCTTCGGTACATATAAAAAAATGAAGGGAAAAAAAGGCATGGAACAATACACATTGTTTATTTTGCAAAGAGCATATAGTAATCAACATACTCTAATGTGCATGTGTCAGTGAATATTTGCTTTATAGCTTTACCTCAGGAGCCTTCTGCCCTGTTTTATTCGTCAGACAATACTGCCAATATATAAAGTACAATGAAAAAGGAAAAACAGGATTATATGACCAGAAACGTGCACAGTGATTTTTATATTGACTAACTTGCTAATTTCTGAGGTAAAACAACTGCACTGAGATTTCTCTAGTATGGCAGGTATTTTAATCAGATCAATAATTAGGAATTTTCACAGCAGGGGAAGCTTGGTTTTTAAAATATTTTCTAATGATTTAAAATTCTCTTGGCAAGAGGAATTAGAATTTTGTTTTATACATAAATTTATAAAGATACAAAGCATTATATTTCCTATTGTGTTTTGTGGGGTTAATTATGACTCCTTGTTCTATGTAGCTGGTTTTAACTTTTTGCCTCTACTAAAATACATGAAAGAATGTATACCATAAGGAATAGAGGAGTGCCACCACTGCAGTAGCTGGGATGAGAACTACAGACAAAACCAAAGCAAAGACAGGGTTTTTTGAGAATGTAGTTTATTGAGGACAAGGATGTCCTTGTCTTCGTAACCAAGAAAAATTTATTTTTCTGAAAGTTTGTTGGTATCTAATCAAACTATGTGAAGTAAGAAAATATTGCAAGCAGCAACATTCTGTTTTGTAAAAAAGAAAAGCTCGTCTTTTTAAATTGGGAATGTCTTTTCAGGGCTACAACTTGGCGAAGTTGACTCCAAAATTTTTCACTGGTAAGATGTGGAAATCTGTACATGTTGTTCCCCATCCCAAATGAAAATACAGTCTCTGCTTTAATCACCATTACCTGTCTACCTTCTTCAGGTCATCATTCATGATGTTTGGACAGTTTGTTATATGATATGATTTTTTATATGAAAAGCTGCAGTTGAACTTTGTTAGGTGCTCTGCAAAATAGAAAGAGACACCTGGTGATCCATGAACTTCCCAGTCTTAGGCTTTTGTCCCATATATGTTTAAATCTCTACATAAGAGTATTGACTTTAGTTTGGGCAAATTCTACCTAAAATTAAGTATATAGGTAGTCTTAGTTTTCATAGCAAGAAGGACCTGTGTTCTCTCTCTTCTTCATCCAACAGCACCTGTATTTGGTTGCCATTATGAACTCCACATGTAACTTAGTAGTAGGCACATTTTTTGATTCTCAGTATAAAAGAGGCGAACACATTAATTTTATTTGTCACTATGTGACTATAGTACCTCTGTGGGCATTTAATCCAGAAACCCTAATGTGTGCTGATTATAACCCTAAAATATGTTAGTCCAAGGTCATTTGTTGATGTGCCTGGAAATTGAAAGTTCAAAGATTTCTCCTGAAGAAGGACAGCAGACAATATAATTAATGGGAAAAAAATATCTTTCTTTTGTTCTGGTAATCATAATCCTTCTACTCCTCTCAAGTTCAATAAAATACACAGGGAATCTGTGAACAGTGAGTTCGAAACTCAAGGGGATGGCATTGCCAGACTGGAAGACTGCACAGATTTCCTTCTTATAGAAACAGAATTCTTCTAACTTAATTCCCACTTTTCCACCCTCCAAAGCATAGGTGAAATATATTTTTAAAAGATCCTAGCTCTCTGTTTGGTTTGTTTTATGAAAACTGTGTACTTCCCTGGGCAGTTGTGATAGCCTCACAAAAAGATAGGACTATTCTCATTGGCTGGTCAAAAGAAGTTTTAAAGATGTTTTGACAGCTCTAATTAGTAGATTTCTGGATAGGATATTTAATTCTCTGTCATAATGAAATTATTGGATTCATTGCCCTCATTAACTTAGGTTATTGGTTAAATTTATACAGTGATATTAGTAAAGATTAGAATTCAACTTCTGGCTCAATATTTTATTAGATGTCTACAGGGCTTCCGCTTTTCTGGGTTATTGCTAAAGCACATCACAAGAAAGGAAAAAGAAAACTCATTAAGGTGACAAAGAAAGGCCACTGCATAAAAATTTGCACTTTTCCTTACTAAAAAAGCAGCATTTCATTTTTTCTTCTTTGGAGGTCAAAGCATGAGATCCTGAGCAGATCAGAATTACTTTTTGTTTAATTTTATGTATCCAACTACAGTGAAGACCTATTTGTTCCTGTTAACAGGAGTGGGCATTTTATAGACAAGTAAATTTCATGGCGCATTGGATATATTTTCAGGCTGAAAATTCCAGTCATCCGTGAAATTAAAGAGAAAAGAGTTCCCTTTAAAAGAAAGTTTGACAATTACAGATCCTGTCCACCTCTTCCAATATATTTTTCTATCAAACTTTTTATCAATTTTAATAATCCTTTTGATACTGTATTTTTTGGTATTACTAGTGTAATGAAAGGTGTGGTAGGAAGCCAGTTAAAATATATTTCCTAGCAAGAGTGTATTACATTTTATTTTGGAAAGAAATTTGCCATACTTCTCTGGGAGTATGCAAGGCTTTAACTGTGTGAAGTCAGTCAAAAATACAGTAGGAGTTCAGTGCTTTGAATATGTTCTTCACAAGGTCTCCTGGCTAATGTCATACTTCTATTTTTTAACTACTTCAAATGCTGAATGTGTATTTATAGAAATGAGGGACTAGTTCTGTAAAAATTTCCCTAGAGGCCTGTTTAAAGTTAGTCAGACAGGTCTGCAGTTCAGACATCCACAAAACTCACCATATTTTTGAAGATGCTCCCAAAATGTCAATGATTTCAATAGGAACTGCAGCTGATCTTCATACCACTTCCATGTGAGTGTTGCATAAAAAGCTATTGCTGGTCTATCAAGACCTATTTACTGACTACATTTTCTCTTCACTAGACAGACAGACTAAGATCAAGACCCACTGTTTGAGTAGAGCCAGGTTATCACAGGTACACAGTCAGGACAAGGGATAATTTTTGTATGAAATTTTCTGTAACTTCTGATAATGTTTGGTTTGGGAATACTTGGAATGGAGAAATTTTCCATTATCTCACAGCAGAGAAAAAGATGGTTTTGAGTATTAAATAGAAGTATTTATGTAGGTCCTACAAGTCATTGTAATGCCAGCTGTCAGCAGTCATCTGTTTTCCCTGTCATCATAGCTCTAGTAGGTCTGCCAAGAACATAATGCAGTCTGGCTCCATATAAGATCCTCGATCTTAGCTTCCCAATGCCAAAGACTAATCAATAAACCTGGTCAAAGTTGATAAACTTTAAAAAAACTCCTTTTTGAAAAAAAATATGCTTCCTAGTTTGATTTTGGCTGTGTTGTGTATTCCACACACTGAAACAGATGATGTCACCCTTTCTATGTTGCTGTAACTTTTAGATAATACTAGTTTAAAAGGTATGCATATCTTCCTGCAGTCCATAGTCCTAAAACATATTTATAAGTGTTTTAGTTTTTCTGATTGAATTCTTCCCCATTTCAGTTGTGAACTTCTTAATTTTGCCCATTTTAATTAATGCTGAAAATAATGGCAGAATGTCCCCGTTATTGCCAGTTGGAAGTCATATTCTTACTGGTCCTGTTAAATAAGAAATGTGTTTTCCTTTCTTACTTTAAGTTCCTATATTGCACCATTTTGACAGCCCCTAAAAAACTAAACTAAAGCATATTCAAAATCTAGTGTTGACTTATTGCACCTTATTAGTTCTGTAGGTAATTCCAGTTTTCTATGTTGAAGACATCTCCTGTAGGCAATCTCAATAATTTAAGGCCACATTTTTAAAGAAATTAAGGTATTCACATACTCTAGAGGATGCTATTAACTGACTTCCTGAACTTTCAGAATCACAAATGTCTTGATGAAAAAGCCAATAATACTTTGCCACAACACATTCAATAGAAAAATACATGACAGATTACAAGTACTATGATAACAGATAAAACACCAGTGCTTCAGACATGTAGAACCCCACCTGATTGCAAAGTATTACTGAATTTGGCTATGTTTTACTGAAGTGAACCAAATTGTATTGATTTATGATAATTGAGAAGTTGGCTAACAAATTCACTGTATAAATTTTATATGCGGTTTTATCTAGGTTAAGGTCATGCTTCCTAAATGCATTTACTTTACCTTCTGATACTTTTTCCGTGCTCTAATTTTATTATAAACTGTAGTGGTTTAATTGTAATATGTAGAGGCCAAAATATTTCAAATACTAAAATTTCAAACCATATCTGATGTCTTATACTAATAGTATGATTTGATTTGGATATTATATATAAGGCTGGATTCTTGCAAATGCACTATTTTATTTTTTTAAGGAGTTCTTAAATGAGAGCTGGAAGTAATAGAGAAGATGAAGTTACATTTTTAATAACTTCTTTCAAAAAATTAGCCATTCTCAAAAAAAAAAAGTGGTTCATTTAGGTTAGTACAAGATGCGACAAATATTGTTTCTTTCTTCCAATTTAGTAACTAAAGTGTTAATCCCATTTCAGTACACTCTTACCACTTGATACTACAGAAGCCCTTAATGGGTAAGCTCCAGGGAAAACTGTAAGTCCCACACATATAAACCCAGTGCTCTGCATGTATGTAAGAGCACTGGAGTTGGAAAGTAGCTTAGGTAAAATACATTTGTGCCTGCTTATTAGAACTGATGACATCGAATACCAAAGACAGGAAATAAAAATAAAAAAAGCCCCATAGAGTTGGAATTTTGACTAGGATAAATGCTCAACAAGTCAGAATACTCTCTTCAAAATCTTTCCTCAAGTTTTTCAATAAACTTGCGTGTACTGCTCAGTTTATCAATTAATTTATATGTACTGGTTAATTAACTTATGTGTACTGGTCAGTACAGCAACAGTGTTGATATAAAATAAGTTAAAAAAAATTAAGAAAGAAGACTTATGATTGTTTCCCAAAAGAGGCCTTTGACTTTTTCTTGTGTCTACATAACACTCCTAGATCAACCATCCTTGAGAGAAGAGCAATGTCATTTTTGCTCTCTGATTGCCTTTGAGTATCCAAAAACTAGGCAGGCCCCTGCCTGTTAAAAAGACAACTGTGGTTTGAGTTTAATTAAGCAATTAAATTTTATTGCTTTGTAGTATTTGAAGCTATGAACAGCTGCTGAAACTGATTAAACACTAGGGCAAAGCCTGAGGTGTTTGATCAGTCCAAAAAGTAATTTTATGCCAACTAAAGAATGAAGTGATAAAGATTATTCTTGTCATTATATAACAAACCACAATATAAAAATATTAAGATTAGTTGCTTCTACTTTGAGATTTTGAGGACTGGACCTAAAGTTTCTTTCCTGGACTCTCTAGAGAGATGCCAGTACATAAATGTCTGCATTTATTAACCTCACATACTAAATGGAACATTTTGACATTTTTATTTCATCAATCAAATTGGGGCTACTTTGAGAAGAAAAATCCATTTTAGAAAGTGTAATACATACCCTATTTTTTTCTGGAACATTGAGCAGACTATTCTTGGGTCATAGTATATCTAAAAAATAGCAGTAGTTCACTGAAATCACTACTAGATTAATTAATCTAGAGTAATGCAATGATGAAAGAATGCACTGATGTTCAAGAGAAAATACCAAAATAATCAGCCATGTACCTTGCATTGTTCTGATCTTTTCCAGAAAAGGTACCTCAGGCAGTCATTAAAAAATAATGCAACCTCACAATTTGTGTCCAAGGCATACATGTATTTATTCTGCTATTTAATATGTTGAAAAATTCTGGCATATAAAACATAATTTTTTTGCCCAAGTTTATTTTGTGCCACATCTCTAAGACCAGATCCACATGTGCTTTGAGCTGAAGTGCTGTACTTTAAACTTGAACAATGCATCATTTCTAACTGAGTCTGTGAAATGTTTCAACTACGTAAAAAATCAATTTGCATATATAATACATATATTGCACATGAAATTGTATGTTTCATGAAATTTTTTGTGCATATGTTGAAGTCACAAATCTTAGGTATCTATTTTAGTCAAAAGAAGATTTTTTCAGAGGCAATTTTCATGAGCAGATGGAAAGAACAGAAAATAGCTCCAGCTCATATCCATGATAGCAACGAATACTTTATTTCTCCTGACTGTGACTGAAAGGGGTGTTTTTTTCTCACAAAGACCTGAGAATTGCCTATCTTTGCCAAATTGAATGAATGAATAAAAGAGGTGAGTAGTCCCTGGCTCACATACTTTTGAGTTAGTTTTCATCATTATCTTTCTCATGTTTTAAAAAGGTAGATTCACTCATAAACTAGCTTATATGCTGCACAGACAGAAGTTAATGTGCTCCCAATCAAGACCTTGCTTCTTTATAATCAATTTAATGTAATTAAATACTAACGTGCACCTTCTTTCACATTATTACCTTTAATTTTGTGCAGCTCTTTGATGTCTAAAAACTGCTGAACCCAGAAATCAGAGAGAAGTATTTCAGACATATTGTTGTTGCTTATTTTGCTGCAGGCCTAGTAAGATGTCACGTGCTGTTTAATGACACCTAGAAACATGTTGTGATATTTTTTCCCCCCTGAACATTGAAAGGCAAGCTTCTCTTTTGCAGCCACAGTTTTCTGTCCCTGTAGATGTTAATTAGCAAAACTTCTAAGGTCTGTTAGTCTAAATTGACTTAAATCTTTGCTCCTTTTATGATAGCAGGTTGATTAAATTAAATTAACATTCTCCCTGTTTGATGTCATAAATAACCTCCTTTCAAAATTCTTTCAAATATTTTCAGGTAGCATAGGTGCTACTTAGAATTGTGAACCAGGGGGAAAAAAAACCAAAACAAGCCAAAATAAACAAACAAAAAATATTAAAAGCAAAAAACGCTGAAGACCCTTGCCCAATATTGCTTACAGGGGAATGATTGAAAAAAACAAAAAAACAAATAGAATAAAATAGCTTGAGGTATTCTCAGAAAAATAATCAAAGCATAAAAGGTAACAGTAGTTAAAAAATGCATAGTGTCCTATCATAATTTTTATTCTCTATACTGTGGACAAGAAAGTAAGAAGAGTAATTTTGCAGTCTTTCAATGAGACACATTGCTCTAAGAAAGCAGTTTTTTCATTTATGTGAGAAGGCAGGATAAATACTTGAATGCCAGTAAAATAATACTAACAATTAATTTCAATCATGCTTTAGTGTAACCAAGCTTAAAATTAAACAACAAGAAGTAACAGTAAGTGTCCCCTAACCTCCCATTTTCTGTATATATAGTAACTGATCATTGCCCAGCAAATATAATTTAGTGATGGGTTGTCAGAACCGTTTAAGAGAGGTAAAAACTCAGTCAACTGTAACTAACACAGGATCAGGATATACTTATAGCATCTTGAAAAGTGCTATCTCCGGTAAGCAAGGATGCAGATAAATTTTAGTGTGGGGCTTCTGCCTTTGTTTGGATTTTTTTCCTGATAAAAGGGGGGGAATCAGTGGAGAAGATTTACATGAAAACACAAATTGGAGGAACAGCCCAGTCTCAAACAAAGGTGCAACAGAAGTAAGCACGAGTAGTCTTTGGACACATTCTTAAAGAAATGTATGTGTGCTGGTATGCATGTGTGCAGCTATGTATGTGTGCATGCCTATGGTATAATTGGAGTATGTTACTTTGTGTATAGGCAGAGTGGTCAAGATTTGTAGTAACTTTCTCCCAGAAGGAAGTGATGATAGACAGTACATTTTCCATTTTATTCTTACAGCATGGACAGTTTAGGAATATGTATGCCACCTCTGGACATGAACTTATGTGCTGAACACCAGACGCGAAGTATCCATTTCTGCTTCTGTAGTGTAAAGACAGCAGAGGTATTTAGAACTATTAATATGATGATTATCACATAAAACCTCATCTGAAAAGAAGTTAGAGATATTGACTTAGTTTTCATTTCAGATGTAGAAATACTGATGTGTTTTATAGTTCCTAAAACTTTATTTCAGAAGGGTTTGGATCCATTATCTGGCTACAGTAGCTTGAGAGGTAGTCCTTTCAAATACAATTTTCATCTTTCAGAGACAGCTAGACAGTACTTCTAGTTAGTAAAAAAAAAAAAAAAAAAAAAAACAACAACAAAAAAAACCAAAGAGTCACTTTGAAGAATTATTCTGACAATTTGGAATATTTCAAGACTATCATAAATTCTAGGTATCTATGAATTTTATTTTGCAGCATGTGTCAGCAGTTTATCCATAGCGTGTGGAATATACATAGTGGAATATTTAAAGAACTCCAAAATCACAAACCAATTACTATTGAGAACTTACATTATGTTTTCTTACAATAAAACTCTGAACACAACAAACATGATCAAATAATATTTTAAAAATCAAGCTTTATTTGTTTTTCAGACATTCTACATGGATTTTCTATTATTAGCAGATGTAATGGTGAAATGAACATGAATATTAGAGTACAACTTAACAGTATTGTGTAAAGAATGCATTACCATTTTGCTATTTTGACACATAAAGAGTATTTGTTTTTTATTAACATTATTTTTAAAACCTAAAACTTTTGAGTAATGGTATTTATTTATTTTTTACTAGAGGAACTCTGCTTAACACTAGTGCCGTCTGGAAAATCTGATTTTGGTTTCAAGTACTTCTTTAAACCCAAAAATGCCATATGACTCAGAATACAACTTCTGGAAGCTGCAAAATCCACCTAAAATTTTTTAACAAATCTGACCTACTGCCCTGTTTGGAATTGTTACTTTTTAACTAAGGAGAAAAAAAAGAGAGAGAGAGAGAGAGAGAGAGAGAGAGAGAAAAGGAGATGAAGTTTCTCTCTGTCAAATATAAACTAGGATTTGGTCACACAGAGAAACAATATCAAATGTCTAACAGTGCCAAAACTGCTGTTCCTTTGTGCTATTTTCCTATAGCTAGCTATTGGTCTGGAGTTTTTATCCTCAAATATGTTAGAGTACAAAGGCAATGCTCACAGAAAATTACTCTGGATTTCATTTTAAGTGTCATTCCTTACTTATATGGATAATATGTCTAGTGATAAATATATGGTGAAAGAAAATATGAAATAGGTTTGAATACCCAAAGAGAGGTGTAGAGTTTATTGAATCATTGAAATTTCAGTAGATTAAGAACATATTGACCAGTTCCACATCTGAATCAACCAAAGGCCTTCTTGGTTTTTGCTTGCTTTTTTATTCCTATCTGCTTCTAGCCATTCCATTTGTCTTGCCTTCAGTTGATTTCAGCGCACCTGCCTCTTTCCATCACGACTTCCTCATCTTATCTCTCTTTTCTGGCTGCCATTTTTCTCTCCACACTCCTTGTTTGTACTCATTAATTCCATCATTAGTCCATTCTCTTTTCATACAATGAACAAGACTGGTTGGTTTGGTGTATTTTTGGTTTTGTGTTTTTGGGGAGGCTTTGTTGGATTTTTTTTTTTGTGCCAAGGGCAGTATGGTTACTTCTACAGCAGCAGTGTAAAATGAACATAAAATGCCACTTACTAGGTTTAAGCAGTAAGTAAGCATCTAGAAAACATCCTGTTCAGAATTTGTAGCATAGTGAAAGAGCAGAGCAGTACTACAAAATGCATAAAGCTTTGTCATAGTGTGAAAATATACGCAGCCTTACAAATCAGCCCTTGATTAGTTTTCTTTTATTGACAGAAACCAGATGCAAGAATGTCCTCATATCTACTTTCCTTCCCTACTTTTTATTTTATTTCACTTTGTAGAGTTTTTCAGAAAATAAAGAGGAGGAGGACAGCAAATCCTCCTATATAAAACTGATAAATCTTCAGCAGGTCATCTTCAAAAGTGCTGGAAAAATGAAGACCATGTTTCTTTCCTTTATATTGATCTAACTACACTAATGGACTGTTGGCTCTGTACTCTATAGTTTCACAGGGTTTAGTTGAACTCGCTTTTTATCTAAAGATAACTGCAGGCTGAGTAGCAAATGGCAGTATTTTCCTCAACAGTTTTCCATTTTCTGTTACAGGGGAATTTTTCCAAAATAAATGCTTTCTGTATATAGATAATGATTTATGGTTTTGGTTCATTTTTCAGGAAAGCAATAACAAAAAAGGAAAAAAAAACACACCACAAAGAGTAGGCTACCAAATTCTTCTGTCACACTGTGCTCATGATCGATACTTGATTGATCTGATACATTTTTTTATTCTGGAATCATATATTTTTTTGAATTATACATCTTTATTAATGTAAATAAAAATAATGAGATGACTACTAGGAACAGAGATTGGTGCTTTTTTTTAAGCAGCCCTTCATTGGTATTGTTTTGTGCATACTTTAATTCAATTATTAACCTACAGAGAATGCATAAAAGGCCAGCTAGTACGATCAGTGAAGTGTTGGATTTTTCAATTAATAGACACTCAAACAGCCACTTCCTGGGTTATGTTTCCCTTGGAATTATATGCATGCAAATGTTACATTTAATTGCCTAGAGGGAAAGCACACACCTCTTTTCTTAATTTTAATTAGGAAATATTACCCCATTTAGATTGCCCTGTGAATACTTCATGGCAGATAATCTTGTTCTGTGCTTTCTTTAAAAGGATTTCCTTACAAATAAACACATTAAGTCCAAGACATTCCATGTGGGTTTGAGGATGATGTTGCACTAGATTCTGTGCAATGGGGATGAAATTCTGTGAAAATGGGGATTTTGTGCAAATGGGGATGAAAATTCCTGAGGAAAAAAATACTGCAACAGAAGACAGGACATAAAAATAATATATATTGCTTGATATTTCATGGAGAGCAAATATAAAAATGTTACAAAATGACAAGGAATTTGCTTTCAAATTTCAAACTAATGTTCTTGGGGAAATGCATTAATCTCTTCAGTCATTTTTAGTCATTAAGTCAGTACCACAGTATTTCTCTACTCTGCTATACAAGTTGTTCTCTATGGTCACTCAATGTTAATAGTGACTTTTTTGACGATTATTATGAGTTTTTTCTTTATTTCCTTGAAAATGCTGTTAGCAGAAAGCAACTATGATTGCACATACTTAAATTGCCTGAGTCATTGTTTCTTAAAAAAAAAAAAAATTATGTATCTTTTGTGTATCTTGTCATAACCTTTTACGAATCTTGAGGTTTCAAAAAGCACTTTTTACCAGATACCTTTGTTCTACTGTATAAACCTGCAATGCAAAAAAAATCATTAAGTAATTTCTCACCTTTTAAATTAAAGTATTTCTCCTTTCTGGTGAGCACTGGGAGGGAAAGGATCACATTATCTCCCTTTATTTTATTGATTATGCACTGCTTGCTCATCTTGTTATGCCAGGTTTGAAACAGAGCTTTAAAATTTGGTGGTAACTATATTTTCCTGAGATGAAATATGAGATTAAGACTTTTTCATTTATTTCTTTGCTACAAAATTCCTATTGTTTTGAGCTTCCTTTAGAAAACTACTTTCTTCTTCTTCAAGTAGTTGTATATATAATTGATTATTATATTTATGAGATACTCACATTTTGGATAATGTAAAAACAGTAAATGGAAAATATAAACACTGTATTGAGAATATTAAAATTCACATGAAACAGAAGAGATAAGGAGGGACACATACCAAAGCAAGAGTAAGCAAGTGACATGGAAGAGACTCTATTACTTTAACAGTGTTATACTTAGAGATATATTTTCAGCATAGAAATCTAAATAAGCTTCTTAAATGGCAGCAGAAATTATTTGAGTCAAAAAGTTTGAAGTGGTGAGTGTAGGCTGTCTCAGCTACACCATGACAAGGCTCAAGAAAGACACTTCAAATATATTTCACAATTCGGCTTTGTAAAATAATAATAGTGGTAATAATAATAATAATAATATGCAAGTTCATAAAAATTATCCATCATGTCTTACAGAGGCAATGTTGGCGACAGCAGACAGGTGTTAATTATGCATGCTAGAACAGCTGCTTCTGACAGTTTGCTTGCAACCCTGCTAAGAGAAAATTACAATTATCATGCATTTGATCCAAAGGCCTCGTGTTTGTGTTGGGAGGCTTCACAACACAAAAGGGCACCAATTTTATAAAGTGTGTTAGAGAAAGAACTATAGCCATCACATGGCATCCCAACAAGAGGTAGATTTACTAACCTCACACATCTCCTGAAGATATCTCCTGAATGAAAAAGCCAGTTCTCACAGCTTGGGTGCATATCCAGTGCATATCCTGGGTTAAGATGTTAGTGGATAAAAGGTGACCAGCTTTAGAGTTCCCTCCAGGTAGCTTCTGAACTTGTCAGAAGACAGGGCCAGTGTTCCTTTGCCAATAACATCAGACATTTAATAAATATTTATTTATTTTTAATCAGGAGGACCCTCTGACTGTAACTGTCATCATGAAGACATCTTCATACAATTGGTTCCCCATTCCTATTATCCTCTAGAGGGTTGGTGCTTATTTACTGGATGCCCCAGTAGCTTCTGTAGTCACTAAAAATAATGGTGGCATTAAGTGGTACCCAAAGTGATACCTAGATATTTTTTGACATTTATATCTGTCAGAAAGAAAATAACAATTGCTTACAGCAACCAGATCTCTTCCCACTTCCTCTGGAGCAATAAATAAGGAAAGGGCTATGGCTTGCACTGCACCTAAAGATCGCACTACATCTGATTATTGGTGAAAAAATTCAGTCAAATTCCTCCCATAGGACACCTGGCTACTCCTCACAACTAGTTAAATGCTAGGGATTTTCATGCCAAGTGCATCTTCTGTCACTGCTGTCATGATACAATTGGAGAGACTGACAGTCTCAGAATTTCTCAGTCCAAACCAGTCCAGAGTTCTTGCTCTCTCACATAACTCTAAGTAGCAAAAGGATACCTATTGAACACTTTGACTAATACACTTCAGACATCTATTATTCCTGTGTAAAGAGGTAACAGCTCTGTGAATCAATAATAACGCTTAAATAAAGTTGAAGTGTAGCCTTTGGTAAAGGACTGAGTTACCATCCTAAGGAAATGTAATTACTAATGCAAGATGTATGTATATATGTATGTATGTATATGGTGCAGCCGGTGATACAGAGTAAAAAAAAATTTAAAAAACAATCTCAGACTAAGATATATACCTCTAACACTGCCAAGCTACTCATGCTTTAAGAAATAGAAACACTACAAAGCTCTGAAGAGTTAAGGAGCAAAATAATTTGAGCTAAAAATATCCCTACCAGGCCTACCTGATCATTTGAATAATGCACTCCTAACATCACTGTCATGCTCAGACTGTATTTCATTCAAGCTGCTGTCATCTATCTCCTCCTCTTGACTGAATGTTTCAGATGGAATAGAGTGGACAGCAGCAGCCCTCTACCCATAGCAGAAAAAAATCATCTTCTTTAGTCAGCACCATTTGCACTCCTACTTCCTGGTTCAGGAGCTAGGCATTGATGAGAGTGGACAGAAAGTCAGGGAGATGCTCAACACCTGGGACAGAAGAGAGGCATCTGCATTGAGGACTTTCTAAGCAATTATCTCCATATCTCTTAGGCTTCTGGAGCATATGTGTTGCCCTACATTTGTAATGACATATCAGCCACAACACCATTTTGTCTTGCATGTAGCCTGCAAAATATGACTAATGTCAGCTGCTTTCATCAATTCTTTGTCTTTTAGACCTATTACTTGTTGTCAGGGGTCAACTTAGGCTGGCAACTGCCTGCAGCCTTGTAGGACTGTGTCCTTCCCACTCCTTCCCCTCCCCTCCTCTAGCCTGCCTTCCCCTCTGTTCCTGCTCCACTCCTACCCCTTTCCTTCATCTCTCTTCCCTTGTCTTTCCCACTGCTCCCTTACCCAACTGGCAGAATCCCAAAGTGCCCCAACAAGACAAGCGTGGCAGGGCTGAGGCCAAGGAAGTCTGTAGAGTGCCCATTTCCAGGTGAGGTGCTGACACTGTGGGTGCCAAGCAGGTCAGAAGCAACAAGTAGCAGGTCAGGGGAGTGAGGCTGGTGGCCAGAGTGGGGTCAGGGCTGTGAGGCAGTTCTCAAGTATGGCAGGAGACTCCTCTCACCTCTCACTTGTAGAGCATTACTCTAAAAGCCTCATAGATTTTCAGTGGCTGTCATTCTGAAGGTAGATGTTAAATGAGACCTCTACTGTTACCTTGAAAGAATTGGAGAATCTTGTAAATCCTCTCATCCGTTTTGGTTCTGTGCTGAAAGATACAAGACAGAAAATCTACCTCTCTCTGATACTTCATTGAAATATATGATACAATATGCCAACAGCTGCCTTCAGGAGTCAGCAGTCCCTGGGACAGGAGATTTCTCAATAAACTTCTTCAGAACCTTTATGTTTATGGTTTGTTGATACCAAGACTTTTTCAGAACAGATACTTAAACTTCTGCAAATACATTTACTTAAGGACAACTATAGCATTATATTTTAGACGCAAAAAGAAGTACAAGAGCCCTCTCTAGAAGAATGCTTCTATTTCTTTGTGCTTTTCCTGTGGGGGTGAAAAAAATTGCATGTATCTTTGTATTTAAAAGTGTGGAATTATGAAGACAGTTTTAGAAAAGGAAAAGCTAATTTATCACCTGAAAAGTTTCTCTGTAGATCTGTCGTATCAATGCTTCCTGGCTTCATTCTGTAAAGCAACTGTTCTGAATTATTTCTTGGGACAGGGGATAGTAGTATAGCCTGATCTACTGAGGGCCAAATACCTCTCTGTTATACTGCTGAATTTACTTTACACATATACAGTAGATGACTTAAGGGGTACAACACTGTTGTTACCATGAGGAGGGGAAAAAAAAAGTGACCCGGTTTGGGTTCGAGGGTAGCTTCAAGTCCGCAGGATGTCCCTTGCTGTGCCTCGGGAAGGCCACTCGTAGGAGCAGGGGGAAGCATGACGTGTTCCCGGGCCAAAGAGAAATCACACACAGCAGGGTTGGTGGAAGATGGCAAACTACTTTATTAGACAAAAGAACAGCTTTTTAAAGGGTCTCTTGTAGAAAGGGCTAGAAATTGGGTGGTATATGTAAAACTTAAAGATGGGATAGGGTAAGATACAGAGGAATGGTGAGCAATAAGTCTACCAGATAACTGGGGGATTACAATTGGCTAGGGGTAACAATAAATAACCTCAGCTGCCTTATCTCACAGCTGCTGTTTCTTTCTGCAGCAGAGGATACACATAGGGCCAAATAGCTCCACTTCTACATCCTGGTTTCCTAGATGTTCCACTGATCAAAACTTGTCTCGAGTCCCAATCCAACCCCAGCAAAAAAAGTACTTTCTGTCTGATTTCAGTTTTCTGGTTTTCTTCTTCTTCTCTCAGAGCTGCATGTGCTGTCATGCTCTCTTTCTATGTCTCTTTTTATGTGTTTCTTTTTTACCACTTCAACTTTGAGAGACAGTCTAGTTTACATCCTTACCATAGGTGTCAGATGATCAAATAAATTACCTGTGTCTTATTCTGGATCTATTTTATCTATTTTCACATCAATCACCATGCTGCTTCTTACCTAAAAGCATCCTCCATACTTTGACAAGAATAGAGACATTCATGCTAAGCTTCAGTGTGAACCACCCTGTTTATATTTAGGATGTCTTCACTGTGATTAGTCACACAGTCTGGACAGTTATGCAGAAAATGGTAGGAATAAAATACACACCCAACACTTTAAACATCAGTGTACAATCTTTATGGCTCTATACAAGTGTGGCTATTCATTACTCATACTTAAATAGCTATTACAACCCTTCAGATGCTTTCTGAATGCTCTGAGTTGTATCTATGGTTTTCATTAGATAGTTACGGTATATCCAATAAGCAGTATCAGGTAAATTCAAAGAAATGTCGCTACTTCTTGAAACAATAACATAACGAAGAACCTTAAGTGAATTACATGAAGTGACATGCCAGGAGTCTGTCAATAGTTGAAAAGCTAGGGATGAACCAGGAGTACTAACCAGTTTTTGTCACATTCTTCCCCGTCAGCATATGAACTCCCCCTTCCATATAAAGAAAAGGCACAAAAGTACTAGTCCACAGTGACTGAAGTACGGGGTGTTTGTTAAAGAAGTATTACCTGCCTTAAGCATCCTGCTCTTTTGAACTATCAGCTCTACTTTAATAACAGATCATTACTAAGATAAATGACTTAAATCTGTCTGTCCTTTCTGTGCTCTTGTCATCATGGCCAGAGGGGCTCATTAGGGTCTTAGTGACAACAGAAAACTACTAGAGAATAACTTGATTTCAACTGAGGAATTCCAGTACAAGGACTAAGTCTAAGTGGCTCAGCAAACATGCCAGTATGAAGAAACTGTGATAAACAGTGTCTCATGACAACATGACCACCTTCTGATATCAGAATGTCTTGGTTGGGAAAACATTGAAGTCAAACCACTAAAAGCCTGTAACAGAAAATCCAGAACACATATTAAGCACCAGAAGGTTCCATTCAAGGCTCACTCATTATGTGGAAAGATATTCTTTAATCATTCTAATATTTATTAGTGAACCTGAGAAGTTTACAGCTTTCTTCCAACGCTTTGTAAGGACATCACTGACCACCTATAATCTTGCATATTTGTTTATTGCCATCTACTTTTTCTGGCAGAAACATCTCTTTAGGAATATTTATATGCTGACACCTAGTGGCTTTAAATTAAATGTTGCTTGTAGATAGCCAGTGATATATTACTTCATGTCCTGTCCATTTCTTGGAAGCAATGGCTTGATTTCTATTGGACACATATTTATTTTTTCTTTCTTCTTTTATTTTAAATGAATGGGCAGCCAGTCATAATACTGAACTGATTTATGTATTAAATTAATATTTATTGATATCACTTATTTCATACAATAAGCATGAAAACATTCAGATGTCTTTTTTTAATCCAGAATTGGAAAATACATTTATGTGCTTCAGCCTTTTTTCCCCATCTATATTTTAGTGTAGTAGAGTCCTATTCAGTCCAGAGGAGATCGTCAAAACAGTAGATGGAATATTTCCCCATACAATAATTAATAAGGTGCAAAAACAAAGAAATAACTTTGCTCCTATCTAAGAGAGGCCATTTGCTTCCATTTAAGGTGAAAGTAAAAATATAATTTGATTCAGTGAATGTAGAAATATGTTGACTTGACATATATCCCCAGAAAAAATATTCATTTGAGCCTGTTGAAGTTCAGACCTTGGTTTAGATATCTGATTTTTAATAATTGATTTTTTTTCCCAGTGTGTAGCTCATTCTAAAAGCTAAAAGCCTATATTGTAATGAAGATTTGCTATAGGTAACAAAGTGAGAAGAAAACCAAAGCAAAAGAATGTTTTAAATATTTACATGCAAACTCACTCAGATAAATAGTAGGTACAAGCAGCTGTTATTATGGAAGAGTACTGTATTCTGTAAGTCTAATTGGTTTATTATGTTAGTCTTACTGTTGGTTTAATGGCCAAAATACTAGACAGATGGAAAAAGTATAATAAAACATATTTATTAGTTAAGAACCACATTAACCCTGGGAACTATATAATATTTACAGAGTTTTTGTAATATTGTCTTGTGCTACAGAGAGAGCAAGATGATGATTATAGTAATTGTAATTTTATAAGTTTATTTTCCTTAACTTATGTAGATTACTTAATATTTCATTAGATTTTTTTAGGGCAGTGTAAATAGTTTTTTGTTTGAGTTCAAGATCAGCATTAATTATTTTATGATAATAATGCAGAGACTGTGCTCGTTTTCCATGAGTACTTTTGAATACTTGATTAACACTCAGAAAAGTCAGATGGTGTAAAATTGACTTACTGTCACATACTCAACTATTTTTCCCTGAACCTTTCATTTTAACATTATGATAAGGTACTTCCAAGGTTTTAGTATTCAAATTAATATTTGGGTTGGGTTTGGTTGGTTGGTTGTTGATTTTCTTTTCTATAAGAACTTATATTGTCCAAGTCTGATTGGCTGGAGCTGCTGAGAGAGCTCAATCTGTATTTCAGAACAATAAAATTTCAGATCTTCACAGTTTATCTCTAATTTCCATTATGACTTTTATTAATATGGAACAGCACCATTTCGGTTACATTTTGCTTCCTTTTGGACAACACATCATGAAAGTAGTATGAATGGGTAGTTCTTTGCTTGTCAGTCTCATGTTTGACCACAGAAGGAAAACAGACTTTTTACCTATGATATTCCAGTGACAAACGAGTAGAAAGTCAATTCAGCAGCAGAAGATTAAAAACAACAAAAAAGCAAACAACAACAACAACAAAAATTAAAGCATATCTTCCTTTTGCTATTGAGGAAAAAAGACAATTTTCCTGAACATAGAGCCATGGAATCATAGCATTATACTGTAATTGCTTGGAAGGGACCTTAAAAATCATAGAATCATAGAATCAGATGGGGACCTCTGAAATCATCAAGTCCAACCCTTGGTCCACAACTACCATGATTACTAGACTGTGGCACTAAGTGCCACATCCAGTCTTTTTTTTAATACCTCTAGGGACGGAGAAACCACTACCTCTCTCGGCAGCCCATTCCAATGCCTGACCACCCTCTCTGTAAAGAATTTCTTCCTAATATCTAATCTAAACCTCCCCTAGCAGAGCTTAAGACCGTGCCCCCTTATCTTACTGTTGGTTACCTGGGAGAAAAGACCAACCCCCATCTGGCTACAACCTCCTTTCAGGGAATTCCTGTTGAACCTTCTCTTCTCCAGGTTA